>VXBR01000453.1:449676-512178 GCA_013400215.1 Cisticola juncidis
GCGCCCCGCGCACGGGCACGGACGCCGCGGGGTCGCTGCGCGGGAGCGCTGCCCTCGCACCGCGCCTTGTGCGGTGACCGAAACGAGAGCTCCTAGCACGAGTCTCACTGTTAACTCTCGGCACTTCCGTCTCCACTTGTGATCGTTTCTTTCTCGTTTGTAGTGCTTGGCGATTCGAAACAACTTTATTCGGTTTTCGTAGTCTCTTTGCCTTAAATCAGTAATCTATTAATTATTATTCTCGGAGTATTTATCTGGTATTGAATAATGTGCGGGCTGGCTGATTGTGTGCAGAGAAATACATACCGCGAGTGATTTTGCAGTTGACCGTCATTAATCTCTGTCATCTTGGCATCACTTGTTCATTATCCTCAACTTGTAATTTTGTGGATCTGTCTTCCTGGTGGTCAGTCCCAACCTCGGTACCACAGGTCTGGTATTGGGTAAACATAGTTTGTTTTCTTTTATGGCATGTTAACAATTCCATTACTAAATGAAACATGGTGTGAGAGCTGCCTTGCTTTTAGCATAAACATGAATATTTTTGCTGCTGAAAGCCCTGGAGGTGATCGAGCTGGAATCCCCACACTGTTCTGATTAATCAAAGACAAAAAGCTTCTTAGTTATACAAAGGAGAAAGATATTGATTGAGTCCCATCTCTGACAAATAGACCTTGCTCTGTAACTCACAGGGCTCATGTTGGTCCTTCTGACAGAACCAGTGACATTTTATGGTGCTGTCCACAGGTGGGCTGTGTGCAACCTGTGACACAGAATTTCTGTTGCTGTTGTTTGTATTAAGTTAGCTATGGAAAACTTAAGGTTGGCTGTTGTATAAGCTTAAATTCAACTAATCAACCAAGCAAAAAAACCACAGGCATGGAACTGGGGGATAGGAGAGGCTTTAATTTTTCTGTGATACTTCCTAACCTTCAGATAACTTCCAAGTTATATACTTGGGCCAAAGTTATGTTTTTGCAGTTTTTTCATGTATTTACAGTTTCAGGAGGATAATGCTTAATAAAGTCAATGAGCGATGTAAGGATTTGTTAGACTTGTATTAAAAAGTTGAAATTTATGTACAGCTCTTATCTTCTAGATATAAAATCTTGATGTTTTGCAACTAAACACTGAAATTTGAGTTGGTTCAAATCGAGAATTCTGTGATACTGAAATATATTTTTAAAATTGGGTTCTGTGAAATGACAAAAAATTGCTAGTTCATAGATTATTAAAATTCTTAGTTTTGAAATGTATTATATTACTTGAATAGCATTCATTTTATAAATTGGAGTATTCAGTTAACTGGTTGGTAATCTAACTCAAATTCCATAAATATACCACATTTGAACTTAGTATGTTCAAGTATTTCAATGTTTGGTGAAATAATTTCCCCTTGGAATGAGTGTAAATAGAATTGTCAGTTAAATACTCTCTAGGATTATTTTGTCTCAGTATAACTTACCAACAGCAACTGAATTATAAACAAAAAAAAAGTAATGTAGACAGCTTCTCTTGAATATTACATGCTACTGCAGCCTCCTGTAGAAAATAGCTGCAGGCAACAAACCACTTGAAAGTTCTTGCTCTTGGTGGTGGGAGAAACTCTGTTAGACTTAGTTAAGTCATGAAATGATATTGGCACATCAAAGCTTTATGAACTTTTTAAAACTGGATTGCTCCTTGTCACTTATGGTTCAAATTTAGAATGATTCCAGAATCCTTGTTTGTCATTTTCATTTGTGGTCTTACTGTCTCAGTTGTTTTGCTGTAGGCAAATATTTTAGGAGAGATGAGCTTTTCTGAAACTTGTGTGCCAGTAAAAACAGGTTGTATGTTTTACAGAAACCTGAAATACTTCAGTTGCTTTTTTTCACCAAATGAAAACCAGAAAACAAGCAAATATTTCTGCTTGTTACTCGTGCTTGTTGGTTGTGGTACTGGAATTCTGTGTTTTGTCAGATCAGACAAGATTTTCAACTCAGTGTGATCCCTGCCTACAGTGGCCATTTCTTCTCTGACTGTTGGGTTTTGGTTGTGGATGTTGTTTTGTGTTTTTCGGTTGGTTGGCTGGCTGGCCTTTCCTCCTTTTTTCTCTTTTTTCTTTTATTGGCCTGTGTAATTAAGCAAACATACCGGAAAGAGGAATATGTTGTTGGTTTGGTCTGTCAGAGATGTGAGAACTTAAAAGAGCTTCATCTGGTTTAGTGCTTGTTTAGTCAGGGAAAGAAGTGCTTGATAGTGGCCATCAACATACCAGTTTAATACTCTACAATAAAAGCTGTGCTCTTTTTCTCAGTATCACTTAAAAATTCTGAAAACTTCATCTTATATGAGGATCATTGACAAAGAAGAGCGATAGTCTAGTCCTTGGGAAACAGGTGAGCAGGAAATTGGAGTTTTAGGTTGGAAAAAAAAAAGCTTGCACATAAGGAATATGTGGTGGAATGGAAAGAGCTTTTTCATGTGCATCCCAAAAACGTAAAGGGTGACATGACCTATAGCCGTAGTTTACATTTGATACCATCCAGCGTTTTAGATGAAGTTCCCTTTTAAACTCAAAGGCGAAGTTAAAATGGGAATTCTTCAAGGTCCCGTAGTTCCCGGGCCATTGGCATCAGCAGTCCTGCGGTGTGGGCTGCTCTGGGCCTCCTCCTGCCTGCTGACCCTGCCGTGCTGCGGGCCCACGGGGTGCCCGGCAGGGCGGCAGGAGCTCCCTCCCGTGCCGCAGGCCCATGGGGTGCCCGGCCCATGGGGTGCCCGGCCCNGGCGCCCCGGCGGCGGGGTCTTTCCTGTTGGGAGATCAGGACGGGGACTTCAGCTGGCTTTTTATATTAGAAGAAAAATCTGCTTTCAAAAAGCTCCGCGTCTTTGTGGTTTAAGGGTAAGCCTTGGGATCTGATGTGACTTTTGACAAGATCGGATATTTATTTAAGAGTGCTATAGCAAAACACTTATTTTGAGACTGTAAGGTTAAAATTGTAGTTTTAATCCTATGTTGTTTTAACTAGAATTTGTTTTCCTTAAGTATTCTCCTCTTGATGTTCATAAAAATCTGGTAAAGTTGGAAAATCGATTTTGGTGACAATAAATACAAAGTAAGGGAAATCTCTGAAGGTGACCCTCATTTAGATCATCACAGGCAGTTGTAGGACTGGTGCTGGTTTGCTGAAGTTGGGAAGCATATATCAAGAAAGATGTTTCAGTGTTTGGGTATCAGCACATAAACTGTGGGGTTTTTGTTCATGATTCTGTCATTTTGATGGGCGAGATCACTGAGACTAGACCAGAATCCTAGATTTGATGCGTTATGCCATTCCATCATTTCACAGAATAATCAATTTTTAGTATCTCTGTGTTTCCAAGTTCTCCACTGTTTAATTGTCCTAGATCTATAAGATCTTGGGTAGAGAAGAGGGAAAGGGAAATACTTCTTTCACAAACATTTTGTGAGTTCTGGCACCCATTTTTGGAGATAGGAATGTGGGTACCCCTGTGGCTTTCATGTGGCCTCTGGCTTTTCCTAGCCTTTACTGGCTACAGATTAGCATGGAGGAGCCCAGGACTAGTCTCTATTTAAACTTCTTTATGCCAGTTTGAGTCAGAAACGAAGGACATGTAGGACCATAATTGTGTGCAGCTACCTCTTGTCTGTGGCTTCAGAGGGAAAATAAGTTAGTTGTTTGATAGCTCTTTGTTCAGGTATATACTTCATTGTTGTCTATTCTGCACATTTTTTTGATTGTGTAGCTAGCTGTGATTTCTGCCTTTGTAAGGCTTATTTTTCTAAAAGAGTACGATCAGAAGAGGGAGTAGATGTAAGAAGATTGGCATACATAGCAGGGTGGTTTGTGATCTGTGATGGAGAAGCTGATCACAATACCTACCCAAAAAAGTATCTGAGAACATGTGTTGGTTGGTTTTGGGGTTTTTTTGTGAATATTTTTCTTTTTTGATGGGTAGGTGAGTGGTTTATTTTCTTATGGCTCTGAATTTAATGGCTTATTAGTCCTGGGCAAAAGGACAAATACTTTCTTTAAACACCACATGAACTAAAGCTTTGTGTAATGTATGCACAGTTGCTTCCTAGAAGTAATGCCACAATGAAAAATTTGTGTTCTTGGTCACAGAATTGCAGAGGTGGGAAAAGACCCCTGGAGGTCTGATCCAACTTTCTCCTTAAATCTTGTCCTGTAAGGCCACTTGTCAAGTTTTGAATGTTTCAGAGGATAAACTTGCCACAATCTCTGACAATTTATTAGGCTGTTCCTATTGGAAGGTCTTTCCTTATTTCAGATTTTAAAGTTATCTTAAGTTCGTGTTAGGATTCATGTTTTTCACCTCCCAGTATGTGTTTAGAAAGTATCTCTTGATGCTGGAGGCTCAGGGCTATAATGCCCTGATTTAGAGCTGGTGATGTTTTTTTGCTGTGAATTTTAGAAAGAGAGACGGGTAAATGGCTTCTGAATGACTCCTTGGTACCTGCTTTTCTTTTCCCTCTTGTTCCATGTGCTGTATTTATCCTTCTTCAGTCTGTGCTTAAGCTTCACTTACTGTGTCTGACAAAGTCTTCCAAATAAAACTTCCTTTCCTAAGCATTTACCTGTTCACTTAAGTGTCATTCATACACTAATCAAAATTATTCTTCTTGCAGTTTTCATATTTAAGCAGTGATATTTTTATTCCTTCTCATAAGTATTATTTGTAGAAATCAACAGTTCATTTGAAACTATGGTAACCAGAAAGGAAAGCTGTTCAACTCTCCTTGGATCTGTGGTATAGATGTGTTGTTACTTGCCTAATAAACAGTTGGCTAAAGAAGAGGTGAAACTGGCTTTTGCATGTTAATTTACCAAACATAGAAATGGTTTAACAAGGCAAATGCTTCAATAACAATCGAAAATGTTTGGGTTTTCTTTCCCTCTCAGTTACATTTATTTTCAATAGTCTACGTTTAAGCTGTTCTTGTTTTATTAAATGTGCTTCTATTCAACTAGTTTTGATAAGTTGTGTTTTCAAAACTGATACATAATAGTACTTGATTAATTTTAAAATGTTTATTAATTAAAAACTAGTGCTGATGCAGTGATGTGTATGCTGTATTACCACTCTGCTATGAATCAAACCAGATTTTGTACACAGACGAGCTGTGGCTTGACAGTTGAAATATAATCAAAAAAATCAGCCTTTAGGAATTTAATTTCTCTTGCTGCATTGCATTGTCTCTTGTACTGCTCAATTTCTATTCAGCAATACAGTGGTTTTGTGAAAGTTAACTTACAGTTTGATTGTACCTCAGAATAGTACTTGGTGCTAAACAGAAATTTTCAAAGGTGTCAAGATACAGATTGTTTACATCAATATGATATAAAAATGTCAAAACCATCACTTTCAGTTCAATAGCATTGCATAGAAAAAAATACAGGAAGTCATCCTCTTCATATACAGCAGGTCACTCATTAAGGTTCTTCCTATTCACCTGCAAATGCAGTAACAACCTCTGTAAAATTGAATTCTCAAGGCTTTTCCTTTTTGTGCCAAGGGTCTGTAAACTATGCAAAGCATACCTTGCATTCAAAACTGGTTAGAGAAGTTTTGTTTACAAGAGAGGATTTATGCATTCTTGCATAATCCTACAAATGGGCTTAGTCTTCCCCTATCTCCAGTGGTGGGAAGCATGGAAAAATTCTAATTGTTCTTTTGGATGCAGGATTGACTCAATGTTCCTGGGAGCTTGGGGATTTAAGAAACTTACTGAAGTTTATCAGTTCCTTTACAATAAGCACTATATAAGGAATTAAGCATCCTAGGAGATGAAATGGAATTATTATGATAAGGAAAATAGAGCAAAGAAGATAGGAAAGGTAGGAATGTGTAAGAATATGGTGATGAATACTAGAGCCATTTCAAAAGTATGCTGTGTGTCCAGTTCTATCATCTTTTCTTTTTTATTCTGTTGTGGAATATGGTGGCATTGAGTTATTAGACATGTACAGTATAAGTAACTGCTTTAATGTACAAACTTATTCTTGGAATACATTGCCAGACGTACAAGGTGTGAATGTTTTTCTTGAATGTTTAATTTTTTGATTCCTAATTATCAAACATTAAAGGCTTTTTCCGTGGGATTTGGAGGGGAGAAATCAAACTGGCGATCCATTGAAAGTGTTTTTTCTGTGAGAGTAGTTGCTGAAGAGACTAGTTACTTTACTGATGTGAAAGAACAGAATTGAGCAGTTATGTAACTAAGTAATTTTTCAACATAACTTCACGTGCAGAGTTTCCTCTCTCGTTCATGGTTTTCTTCCTTCCACACTTGTTCACTCCAGGCTATTGAAGAGGAGCCTTCCCATTCACAGGGCAGTCCATGAGCAGGTGCTGCTGCTGGGGTGGGTCTGTCTCTGTCCTGACCACATGCTCTGTTGTTAGCCCTGTGCCTGTGCTTTAGCACCACTTGAACCCTACAGGTGAACTGGTTTAAGGAGCTAAACTCCGAAGGAAGAGTGTTTTTCTGTAGGTTAAATTCCCATAGAGTAAAATATGTGCTGCTGAAAGAGGATAGTGGAGCTTTTGGCCAGTAAGAATACAGAAATACTCAATATTTCAGTTGAAGTATTTTATTAGTTACCTGGTCCAGCAGTAGTAGCAATGTCTTCTGTAACTGTAGAGCCAGGAGAAGAAAACTTTATTCCAGTTGTCATCTACTATTTTTCTACCTGGTCTTACTCATAAAAACCATCAGGCTGACATGCCAGTTCCAAAAGTAGTCCTCTCATCTCTGCAGTGATCTCCATTTTATCTTTTTTTTCCCCGCCTGAAATGTTGCAAAGTCTGTCATAGATCAATTAGGGCTCCACAAGGAAATTCAGGACTGCAGTTGATTTGCATTAATTTATGCAGGCAGGAAGATGATGTGCATTTTTCTCTGGTTTCAGTCTGTGTGCTGGTTAGAGGTTGTGCAGGTGTTACTGGAAATAAGATGGAAGGGGTAAGAGAAGATTTTAAGAACAGTTAAAGAAGATTTTTCTCCCAGCTTTGGCATGGTTAATCAGATGCTGTTGTAAAAGCCCTGCTAGACCTCCTGGTTCAGCTGGATGCTTCCCAGCCTGCTGTGGTTAGATCTTGTTCTGAGCCTTTGCAGCCCGGAGCTTTCTGTGGTTCCTGGAAGCTGCGGTGCCACTCCTGTGTGTGAGGTCTGGCTGTGGCCTGTTCACAGAGTATGGACCACGCCGGGCAATAATCCTGAATCCAGCCCCTCCTGGCTTCAGAGATTTTTGGGGCATGCTGAGGCTACAGGTTTTATCTCTGCAAGTACCTGATAATTAAATCAGACATACCCTTTTTTAATCTCATAAAATATTAAGATTGTCCTTCAAAGATACTGAGAAATGCCTGAACATGTCATGTGCTTCTCCTCTTTACCTCACTTTTGGTTCAATTTAGACCGTTTTGGTTTTTTCCACTCTTGGAAGAAAGCTTAGAGTGTTCTTTGCAACATGGGATCCTAGCTAAGAAGATGCTGGCTTTCTTTACGTGTTTGGGAAGAGCTTTGCTCTTGAGTGAACAGAAGCTATTACACTGTGATTCGTTGCCTAATTCCTCACCATTCCAGATTTTAAATCTGGGAAAACTAGTCTGCTCTAGGCAGAACTGTGATGTACTGAAAATAAGATTCAATATGAAAATCAAACTGACAGGTACACCGTAGGCTGACTTTGCTTTGTGGAGTTGTAGTCTGGTCAGGAACAGAAAAGTTGTATTTACAAGATGTATGGAGTTCTGCAGATCATTGTAGGTTGTGCTGTGGATTATAGAGATGTGGGTTGTTCAGCATGCATTTAGATAAGCTGTGCTGGAGCAGGAGTTTGTGGTTTTGGTGTAGGAATTTGTAGCAGGCAGTGAGCGTTGGTTCTCCTCAGTTTTGCAGGTGCTCCTTAGAAGGACTGTTGTGAATATTGCTGCAATTGCCTGAGCTCTCTGCTTCTCCTTACTGCTGTTAAAATGTTTCTGTGGGACTTCCCTGCTTGGAAGCATGCCAGAATGAGTGTGTGGGAAGACTTAATACTGGCTACTTACATAGCATTTTGTATGTTCAAACTCTTCTGCAAATATTAACTAATCTTTATTTAACATTTGAGCCTAATTTCTGTCAGTATAAATCACTAACAGGCAGTTATGATTCCTATTTTTTAATGTCAAAAGAACAAAATGCCGTAACTGGAATAGTAAGAATAATCTTTATCATCTCGTTAACCTACCATACTGTACCCTTCTGGTTTCATGTGGTGTAGAAAAAAGTTACGAATGGAGTGCAGTGCTACTCTTCAGGGGGTCTCTGCATTGTAGGATGCTCACTGTGAGAAGGATTCTTAGTGTGTTCATTTTGTGTGTGGCATTTCAAGCTTTTCTGTGTTGGTTTTTGTTTCTGCAAAATTAAGGCTTATTTCTTTCCAGTCTGGGGAGCCGTAGCATATTCCTAACAAGTAATGCTTTGAGAATAATGTTCATTCTGAGCTTGCTGCTTAAGAACTGTCATTCATCTTAAAATGTATAGTTAGGTTGAAAATTCCTGTAAAAGTTACTCAGGTTTACCCTACTTGTGTTTTGGCATTATAAATGCCAGTTTTCAGTTGACTGATATTTTTAAATAGAACTTCTATGACAAATTCATTAAGCTGATAGTGTTTTAATTACTGTAAGGTTTTTGCAGTAGCAAATGTAAAGCAGCTTGGATGTTTTTATTAGGGTCCCATATTTTACTTTGAAAATCACTGTTATATTGGTTTTTGTTGATGCTGTTGATCAGCTCTAAATGATTACTGTGTTGTATGGAAGTATTTTGCTGCAGCAACGTCGGAAAAATCCTCACATTTCTTGTCAGTAGCATTTATAATGCACTGGTATGGAGGAAAAGAAATTGCATGCATTGAGTGCTTTGTTTTTTTTCACTTAACTGAATAAAGCATGTGAGATTCAGGAGGTAACCACTAGAAGATTCCATAGTGTTTTTCACAATTTTGTGCCTTAAATTAAAAAAGAAAATTTTTTCTTAGAGCATTTATTTAGAACACTTCCGTCAATCTTCTGGCTTTTTCCGGCAGCCATGCAAGATTGCCTTGTCTGTTAGGTTAACAGCCTTTTTTAAGGACTAAGCTAATGTAGTTAAAAGGCTGCCTTTTGTAAAGATAATGGTTACATATTTGCAGATATTTATGGGGGGGTGATATTTTTGAATTTATACACTTTCTCCAGATGGATTTCCCTGAACATCCTTCTCCTTGTGGCACCAGAGCCACTGATGAATCAGCTGAGTTACTGCCTGGGTTTGTAATTTGACTGCCCAGACTCCTTGCCTGTGCAGGGTTTTTCATTTGGGAATTGCAGAAGCTTTCCAGGAGTTCATAGCAGTTCTCACAGGTTAAAATTTTTGTGAGAATGTCTGGTTCTCAATTTTCTTCTGATCAGTAAGAGATCTTAAAGGAGCCTGTGCTACCAGGATGGATCAATAGAGATGCAAGTGTGAGTGCTGTCTATATGCTAATATTCAAGAAGATTTTGAAGAACTAGATATCATCTGTTACAATGTCTTTTTTTCTTGCTCCCCACATGAAAATATAGTCAGCACTGAAGCAGCCATAGCAAAAAAATTGTCTACTATAACATGGCTGAGGGAAGATCAGGAAGATGAATACTTTTTATCCCAGGTTTACAGTTTTCTTTGGGCTTTTTGTGTTCATTTTTATTTCTGGTTTCAAACTGGTTAAGTGGAACACAGATAATGTGTGTCTAGTGTCACTTATAAAAGTTTGTGGAAGGTTTGTTTCACATGACTGGAAATTATTAAAATGTAATATTATCAATTTTTCTTAAATGGCTTCTCTTCATGATTGATTTTTTCTGTATTAAAAATGCTCAAGTATTAATGTGCAAGAGCAGAACATTGCCAGTTGTGGCTCAAGAAAGGTTTTTAGTAGTAAGTTCTTTCCACTCCTGACAAAATCCTCGTGTATCCCTCCTTTAATGTGACTGGGGACAACAACCCAGCAGTGCTGGCCTGATCTTTGTGTCCTTGATGTTCCCTTTTTCTCTCTCCCTGGCACTGGGGGGGATTGGGGGGANTTGCTGACAGACACGTTGACAGATTTTTATAAACTGAATTTCTATACAAAATGCATTTTCTTCATTTTCCTGAGGAAGATAAAAGTTCTTTCTTTCTAGTCATCAGTCAATCTGTGATGCTTGTTGGGGGGACTGTTTCTCTCTGTCCAACTCCCCTGTTAGCCTTGTGTGCTCCAGAAAACCAAAAAAATCACATAAAAATGTTTATGTTTTGCCGTCATGCTGCCTAGATGAGAACTGCTGAGAAGTAGTATGTCATTGCACATTAGAGACTGTGTGATATAAAAAACATCAAATGGTATTTTACCTGGACAGTCTAAATATTTTTTATTTGTTTGGTTTTGTTTGTTCCAGCACACCACATGGTCATATTTAGTTTACGTTACTGTACTGTGCAGGAAATACATGTTTTAAACCATTTAATTTATTAGTAAATAATAAATAAGATTTATTTAGGGTGTTATTTGAATGTAGATTTTGGGAATGGTAAGTAGTAAGCTTGTATTTTATCTTTTAGTTTCAGAACAGGGAATTGTCATAGTGCATGTACCCTGATGTGTTAATTGGTGAGAGATGTGGTTTAAATAGGCAGCCAGGGCCCGTCTTTGTCTTCTCTCCCCTGCAAATATTAGCTGCCATTGTGAACAAAAGCATTGTTTTGGTAAAGGAGAAACATTTAATAGCCTAATTTTATGCCAGTGCTTGAGGGTTGTAAATATTGCAGTCCAGCAAATACTTGGATATTCCTTGGGCTGGAAATTGCTGCATGTGTTGCTCCAAGGTTGAACCTTGTATGTAAAGTGAAACACTTGATGATGTAAAGTGAATTGCTTGATGAGCACTTTGTTTTCATCAGAGTTATCGGAGAATACGAAAATATTTTGGAATCCACTTCTGAAAATAATACTAGACAATTGTCTTTTTTCTCTGCAAATTGATGGTTTTCCTTCTGTTTAAATTAAGGGTATTGATTCTTGGGGAAGTCAGGTTGTTGATATTGTTAAAATTCTCAATTTATACTATGCAGTGCTTAACATATCAATCGAAACAACTTTAATTTTCTCCATTGAATGTTCTTTTGGGAGGCTTTAGGGGACTGTGATTGCCATTCTCAAATGTGTATATTCAGGCTGGGCTGCAATACAGAAACACTGTAATGTAAAAAGAATGTTTAAATTTTCCTTGCTGCAGAGTGTATCATGGTAGCCTGTAATCATTATGCAATTATTTTGCTTGGAAGGAAGATATGTGTGTTTGTATATGTACAGAGAATCCTGAGGACATTCTGTTAGGCCTAAAAGGGTGAGGTATCCTTTGTGGATTGAATTCTTTTGTAGTCATAAAATGCCAGAATAATGTTAATAGTGTAATAGGTGTGAAGAGTTTTAGGCATTTGTTTGCAAGACAGCTTTGTGAAGAGCAGTTTTGATGGGTGACTATTTCTGTGTATCACTACAAGAGGGAAAAGGCATTTTTAGAGCTTGCCACTGCTGGTATGTTTACTGTATGTAAATTCAGTACTAATTGGTTAAACTCAGTACTAATATTTGATATCGAAATGTTAACACTTGCTATGCTTTCTTATTTTTATTAATATACATGGATGTTAATTGGAGCTGATTGCCTTGGAGACCTAGGCAGAGTTGTGTAAATTGAATGATGTCTCTGGGTCTTGCAGAAGCCTTTTTTTCGTTTCTCAGATGATATTTGTGTGCTGTGATTTTCTCTTGCTGTTGAACAGCTGTGGCTTTGCCGTTCTCATGCTTGAGGCTTTCAGCTACTCCAGCTGTGTCTTTAGACCTTTCCCTACCATGTAAGTTAAGTTCAGGAGGAGCTAATTGCTGCTTGTTTGGGGCTGTCATCCGTCTTCTCTGACCTTTCTAAAGGTTGGGTGCTGCTGTCTGCTTTCCTCTCTGCTGGGCTGCTGCTCTTACCTTTGTTCCTTCCCTGCAGCTTGGGCTTGCACAAGAGGAATTTTCCTGCCTTGTGGCCTGGCAGGTCTGGCTTGCCGTGCTCAGCTCCAAGGAGGGCGTGCACACCTTCTGCTGGTTTATCCCTTCTGCCTTGTTCTAATGGTGCACTCTGGATTACACCAGGGGCTGCAGTTCCAGGATACTGGGATAGTGCGGGTTTTGCACCTAGCATATGAAGTCTTAAGTTAATTCACATAGTAAAATTCATGTTCTGTAATTAATTTTTTTGGCAGGCATCTGTTTCACAGTAATGAATTGGTAGCAGTTCCTAAAATGTCTGTTGACTGTCTAGAGAATTGTAGGAAAGCTGGCATTTAAAAATGTTTCTCATAACTGAAAGAAGTGGGCAGCTTTGTCTTAACCCATCTTTTCTCAGAAAAACTTCAAAAACTTCCAATTGAAATCTTTCTGTCTAAACTTTAAAAAACAGTACATTATTTTTCTCTTGATCTCTGAATTTAAAGGATAGTTACTTTCTCTTAATCTCAAAAACATCCTGAAATATAAAATCATGTACTAAGGATAGAGACAGTAGTTGTTTCTTAAAAAGCCCTCAAACCCAATATCTGCCAAAGAAAAGCTTAATTTGCCATTGTGTTATCTATTACCACTATTGTCTGCAACACTTAACAGCAGTTGAAAACGGTGGCTCTGATTGTAAGTTCGTTTTAGGTTGCTTGCAAGACTAAATTTGTAGCATTTAATGATCTAGGATTTTCATACCCTAGGGCAAAATTATAGCAAGTGGAGGTCAAGCTGAACAACCGCCAGACCTGATTTACACTCGGATAAAAATGCTCTTGTCTAACAATTAGATTGAATGATATTACCTCTTCTTGTGCTGGAAATTGTTTTATGTTGTTTAAAGGCCCAGGCAGTCAGATGCCAAGGAAGGATCCTCTGAATGGAGTATTAGTCTTGCATTTCAAGTTTATGGAATTGCAGAGGATCTGGGTATATGTATCAATGGCCCTGGCATGTGCCTTGTGGGGAATAGGAAACTTACTCCAAACAGAATGTGATTTTAATACATAAACTCTTCTTAATGTGATGTCCATGTCAATGATGCTGAAATAGAGGAAGAAAAATCTTGGAAAGACGTAACTTCTGATTATTGACATTTGACTCTTCCAGACACATATGCGAAGTGTGTTTCAGTAAGGTTTATACAGTTACTTCTCCAGACTAGCTGACTGACTAGTAACCAGTGTTTTGATGCTTGTTTAATAGATCATGACCAGAACAAGGAGAGGTCTTTATATGTGTTACGTGAGCAATTAAACCCTCCTCTGAAACATGCAAAGTGATTACATTTAGTTAATGTGGGCAAACTAAAGGAAAGATGATAAATATTTTTCTGTTGGAGCATTATGTTACTGTAACTAAACATCATGTGTAGCTACTTTATCAGGTGATATTAACTGCCACTGGTATAGGAATTCCATTTGAGTTGAAACAAGACATTATACTTGTAATCCTGATTAGTGGTAAAAAACAACATGAGATTCCATACTGCAGATTTATTGCCAGAGCAGTTCTAAACAGTAAGTGACTTTTTGAGTTAGAGCACAAAGTTGGCAGTTTGCATTAGTAATGTAAAGAGGTTACTATAATGTAATAGTAGAACAAGCTCAGTGTTCATCCAGTGTTCTTTTGAAATTGATGCCTAGGGCATTAACATGATGACTTGAGAAAATTTGCAACTTGATGATACTGAAGCATACTAGGTTATTTTCTGTATAAATATATTTAAACATGCATGAATCCTAATCCAGTTACCTAATTTTAAATCTCTTCCCTTTTCCCATAATGTATTGCCAACGCCGTGATGACAAACTGCATGTAATTAAATTTTTTTTGTAAGTCAATCGTGGTTCAGTAGCTGTGAACTTGGTGTAAGTAGTAAATGGTTTTGCAGAAATTTACCTGGTTAAAAAGTTTTTATTTGCCATTAGGTGGTATGATTTGATGTAACAATCCTGAGTGGTGATCACAGATTTCTCATAAAAGTAATTGGAGAACCAGATCTGTTGGACATGAGTAAGAGCAGAGCCTGCTGAGTTCAACACAGGAGTAATAAATAATTATATAATTGACAGCTAACTAATTAAGTCAGAGAAACACTGCTCTTGAGTAGGTATGTAGGAGAACTGAATAACTTAATGAGGGATTCAACAAGATTGAAATTCTATATCTGAAAATCAAATATGTATTTAGAGAAAATGTATTGATTTATTTCAGCATTGCATCAATGCACAACATAAAATGGATTAGAAAGACCAAAACACTCTGAAAGAGGTATTCACTATTTTAAATAATCCCTCTTCTGTCCACCTGTTCAAAATACCTGGAATTTTAATTTACTGAGAAATGTCAGAGAGTGAGAATTGAAAAACTCCCCATGTAACAGTGTGCTGTGTTCTCAGTTGCTGAGTTACCTGTTCCCAATTTGAGCGTGGGCAGGTGGGGGGCAAGTATTTGGTACAAAACAGAGAAACCTGCTAGCAGGAATGCAGTGAATTGCAAAACTGCAGCAATTGTTGGGGAAGACATGGTGGGAGATACAGCACTTGCATTCTGGCCATTCTTGTTTCAGTGATTAGAGGTAATTGCAAACTGATAAGGCAAATATCATGAACTGAAAACCACAAGATTACACAGTTCAGATGATAAACTAAAAGCTGAAACTGTGTTGAATAAAGTATTTTTCCATGCGATTTTTAGACAACTATAGATTTGTTAGTTGTGCTCTGGTGGCTTTCTCTGTGGCAGGTGACTTTTCCTTCCCTCTGTCAGGTTACCTCCCATGCCATGAAAGTCAGCAGGATGGCATTTGTCAGCTCTTCAGTCTTCTCTGTTTGAAAGTTCAGAATATTGCCTTTAATTGTCACTGCAGATGAGTTGCTGTTAATAGAACTGACTGGATACCAGAGCATACAAAATGGTTTCTTTAGTTTTTTTGAGTTGGATAGGTGTTTTTTTGTTTCTTTCTGTTATTTTCTCCAGTGGAATGGTAATTATCAATCTAGTAAAGTTTCCCACGCCCTCACCAGCATCCTGTTGAGTCCTAGAAAAGGACTAGAAAAGGTTGGTCAGCAGTAACGATCAGAATTTGCCACACAAAATCATGAGTGTGAAACTGCTGTACAAGTTAAGCTGTAGCTGATGTAAATTCAGTCACCACTGCACTGTGACCTTATTTTATCTTTTGTGCATACTTGCCATCTTTCAGCAGGCAGAAGTGGTTTTTGGTATGCCCTATAGTGAAGGAGCCAGTAAACTGTGATGGCTAAAAGAAGGATGTTCTTTTTGTGTGTGACATCAGGTGAAAACAATAGCTGGATCTCTTTCCTTATGCCGCAGATGGCATTTCTGTCTCAGCTGGAAGAAAAGAAAGCAACATTTAGCATGTGAGCCGTGTCTGAGGTGAGGGTGGCACCTCCGGGGCTGAGGGACGGTGCCAGTCCCAGCCCCAGCAGTGTGGGCACCTGGGGGCTCTGCAGGGTGACCCTGCCCCAGAGCTGCTCTGGCCGTGGGGGAGGGCCAGGAATTGCACATGGAGCTGGTTAGCAGACATCTGGCACTACTGCTCCTTTTTTTTTTAAAGAAAATACAGGAAGAAGGCTGAAAGTACCTTATCTCAACAGCTTCTACTGTGTTGCTGAGCTTATAAATCTGATAGTTGTAGTTTTAATATTTTCATTGTATTAAACATGGCTCAAATAAAATATTTACTACAAATTATGATACTTGCATGATGTCATCAGTAAATTTTCAACATAATATAAATTTAGCTGTAGGGTATAACTATCTCCTGAAAGAGGAGGAGCTACTAGCTTTATTTACAATATAAATTTACTCAAGAGCAAATGTATTAGGGGTACAGCTTTATGGATTTATTTTTCCTTTTAAGATTAAGTTAAGAAACCAAAGGTTTGATTTTGGTTGATTTAATGAGCTCTACCTGTATATTTTAGGTCTGTAGAGTGGATGCTCCTGTGTGCAGGATACTCCCCCACAGTAATAGAGGCATTTAAAATGGAAGATAACTTTGAAAGGACAAGTCTCACTAACCTGTTCTTCAGAATCTTTTACAGACATAAAGACGTGCTCAGTATTTGTCAGCTTACTTGGTGAAATGAGATTGGCCTCCAAAAAACATGGGTTTGATACTATTTTTTGTGTTAGCTTTCATAAAACAGGCCTGGTTTGTTAGAGCACTCTTAGTTGGGTTAACTTTTTACCTGCCACAAGTAAGCAATTACAGAGTTGAAAAAACTGATGGATTGAAATAATGTCAATATTTTTGCAATGTTATTAAGACACACACAAGCAGGGGCTGCTTTCCTCCAGATGTTCAGTGAATGTCAGTAGGTAACTCTAGGTCTCCATACGTGAGATTTCAGTGCCAGTCATCTCTTCCACATTTTTTTTTAAAGAGGATTCTATTTTAGGATGAATAAAGAAAAAGGAGAGAGTCATGTTTAGACTTAGTGATGATAATATGTATTTTTTTCATTCAGTAATTATTAATTGATGATTTATGAAGATTCTTCATTGTGGATATATTCAGTTCTCTAAATTGTATAGGGGAAAGCCATGCACATCACAACTGCTGTTTCATATAAAATTAGTATTCAATACTCCAAATCTCCAAACCAACCAATTGAGCTTTTAGCCCAAATGTTATGAGGGAGAACAAGAACAAAGTGTTGATTATTAAAAATGTGTAACTTTTGACTGAGGATGTATGAAGCACAGATGTTCTGAGGTTGGCAGAGTTGCTGAAATAATGAAAAGGAACAAAGTTTTTATCTTTATTTCTTCTGTTTTAGAAGTGAAGCCTTCTGCATACGTGTGTAGTTTGCTTGAATTTCATTTTGTAAGGATGATTATGTTGGTTGATTGTTGAAAGAGCCATAATCCACTTATGAGAGGCTCAGGTTTAGTCATCATACTGCTTGGTTTGGATGTGGCACAATATTTATATCTTTTTTTCATAAATGTTCCTTTCCTTTTTGGTGGCCAGATTTTCAGTGAGTCAGGGAGGGATGGACACGAGTGGCAGGGTGGTGGCAGTCCCTGGAGCCACCCTGCAGTGCCCCGGTGCTGCCCGTGGGGCTGTGGGGGCACAGGCAGGGCAGTCCTGCACCCACGGCCTCACTGCAGCCCAGGCATGGCAGAAAAAAGCTGGGCTGGTTTGGCAGGAGGCAGCAGGATGATATTAAACAAAGTGTCCTCCACATCGCCCCGCCTGCCCCCCCTTTTTTTATTCTTATTTTAAAGGTCCAGGTAACACTAACAGCATTTGGCTTGTGTCTATATTTTCTGTTTATTTCTGTGGTGAATTTAGTCTCTTTTAGTTACTGTCTGAAGCCAGTTCAAACATCTTCATGCAGTGAGAAGCTTCAGCTAATAAACTGGTGAATCTCAGCTGACCAAACACAGAGCAGAGTTGGTCTCCTCTTGCCTTGGGATCTTGGAAGCCTTGGGATCACCATGCAGGGGGGCACAGGGGGTCTGCAAGGGACTGCCCAAAGCGTGCTGTGACCTGGGCCAGGACAGGCTGGGCCAGGACAGGCTGACTGGAGGTGTGCTGCAGAGATTTTACCTTCCTCTCTTCAGTAGTCTGATACTGACTGTATCTTAGAACAGCAGCTGAAGCCATTGCACTCCCTCCTCCAGAATTTGTAATCAAATGCAGTCGTTCTTAAAAATGCCTGAAGTTTTGGGCACAAAACCCCAGTGACCCAGACTTTTCCAAGGGGAAGGTCTGTATGGTAGGAGGGGAAGCAGAGGGCTCCACTAAAGTGAGGCAGCTTGCAGGCTCGCACTGATCAGTGCAGAACAAAAAATAGAACTTGCTAGGTGGGGGATACCTTGTCAGTTGGAAAACCCTGCCTCCACCGTGTGCACCGAAATAATTCATTGCTGTTGGCTGTGCATGTGAACAATGCTAACTCTGCTCAAGGATTTGCTGTGGAGCAGGTAACCTGCTTGTGTGGACTATGCATTTCTTCATCCCTAGCTTTTACAAGAGCAAAGATTTTTGAGGTGATGTGCAAAGTACATTTTTGAAAAATCATTATGTGAAGAGGCATATTGTTGTATTCTGTAGTTTAGTTTGGAAATTTACGGCATTTAGGCAGCTGGATGTTGTGCTTGCCTAGTACCATAAATGAACCAGTACTCCTTCTTTGACTTTAGTAGGCATATGTGGCTTTTTTCCCCACTTATTCCTCCCATTTATTTATTTTTTTAAAGTCTTGGTTGTTATCTGACTTGGCTTTTATTCTTCCTAAGAGCCTCATTTTCCACACAGTCAGACTACAACATCTGGAAGCAATCTCTTCTTTGGCAAGGAAAGATGTGAAAAACACAATGAGGTGTAACTTCTACTTTTGTTATCTTACCTTTGTGTTTTTTAAGACAACCAAACCCAAACCATTTTAGAGATATGTGGGAACTTCGGGTGCACTTTAGCAAAGCTTGAGAATATTGTTGGGCAGGATCATTAGAGAGTAACACGGGTATTTTCACCTTTAATAAGCATAATAGTTGCATTTATTGTATAGTTAAATAATCTTTCAGATACTGTCATGCATGTATTGAGTTTTAAAGCCACATTGTACTGGACAGTGTGAATTATTAGTTGCCACTATAAAAACCTCATAGGTTTTATGTTTTATGTACTTATGTTTCAAAATAGCATTTAACTCTATTAAAGATATTGATGTTATTAATGGTTCTCTAATAAGCAGTCCTTTGACTGTGAGGCACTCACTATGGCAAGCTCTTTTCCTTCTGTAATAGTTGTTCCACGTATTTAATAAAATCAGCAAAAATTAGAAAGTAGTTTTAATGACAGGAGGATTATTTGGTGGTGTAGTTGAGATTGGCACACTTATTAGTGTGATACAAAGGTCCTTGTAGGTTATTGACTTTTCAAGTCTCTAAAATTGGAGTTGTCTCAACCTTCACTTCGAGTTTCACCCTGATTCTTTCATATACCATTTAAATTTGTTTTTTTCTTTCATTCTTTCTTCTCCCCCCTCAATAAAGCCTGTTTGAGATTTTGCTTTCACAGCATTAAAGCGTGAAAACAAATTTTCCTTTGTGCTGACCAGTGGGTACATTACCCCAGGTCTGCATTTCCTGGCGGGCGCTCAGGTCCCGGCCGGGCTCCTGGGCTGCCAGAGGTGCGTGTGCTGTGATGGGAACGGAGGGGATGCGTGGGAAAGGGGCAGGAGGACGCGTCCAGGACACGGCTGAGGCCGGGCAGTGCCCATGGATTGAGACAGCAGGGCTCTGAGTTCTGTCACAGGCGGTGTTTGTGTCCCGGGGCTCGGCTGCGGGGCCGCTCCTGCTTGGCAGCTGTGAGTGGGAGCCGTGGGCGAGTGGGGTCTCAGTGCCTGCTTATCCCGCAGAGCTGCGGGCTTTGGGCAGGGCTCCTCCCAGGAGAGGGGCAGGAATCCCGCAGGAACCCTCGAGGCCTCCAGTTTGGCTGGCTGGGCAGGAGCTGGTGCGTTCTGGTGGAGCTGTGCCGCGGGTGGTGATGCCCTGGCTGGGCAGGAGCTGGTGCGTTCTGGTGGAGCTGTGCCGCGGGTGGTGATGCCCTGGCTGGGCAGGAGCTGGTGCGTTCTGGTGGAGCTGTGCCGCGGGTGGTGATGCCCTGGCTGGGCAGGAGCTGGTGCGTTCTGGTGGAGCTGTGCCGCGGGTGGTGATGCCCTGGCTGGGCAGGAGCTGGTGCGTTCTGGTGGAGCTGTGCCGCGGGTGGTGATGCCCTGGCTGGGCAGAGCTCCTGGTGGGCTTGGCTGTGAGGGTGGAGTCTGGCTGCGTGCAGGGACTGTGGCTGCAGGAGGAGTTTGTTCAGCTGCTGATCCAGTGGAGGGCTGATCGTGGGGGAACCAGGGGTTTTGGGTTTGTAATTTGCTTGCTGCTGGTTTGCCTGAGTGCCAGAAGGAGCAGCAGCTTTCCTGTGTGTTTAGAGAGGAAAGGAAAACTTGCTGCTTTCAGTAACAGCCCACGGTGTTGGAAAAGCAGGATCTGAGATGGCTCTTTCCCACTTATTTGCAGACTTGTTGTATGAACTAAAGAGCAAATGTTATAAAAAATGAATAAAGAGGAAGCCAGGAGAAAAAATGGTAGTGATGACATAAAATCAACAACTGTCATAACATGGCTTTTTTTAACATTTTGGAAGATGAGGAGATGTATGGTCCCAAGTGGTATGGAGGGGATGTAACCTCTGGAAGTTTAGGGAAAAAAATGTGAAGAAAGAGACTGAAAAGAGCTGTGTGAATTCAGTGATTTAGGTTCCTTGTTGGCATGTTAACTGTTCAGTGGCTTTGGCACAGTGGACTGGTCCTGTGTGTATTGACCGTGTCTCTTGGTAAGCAAGGGAGAATGTAGATTGATGGTCTGTGGTTCAGGTCTTTCTGTAAAAGAATTACAAGTGTCATTTGTTAAGCAAACAGCACAAAAATAACCACACACATAAAGGTATTCATTGCATTATTGTTTTGTTTAGTCTTGATTGCACTATTTTAATAACATGATCAAAACTGCTGATACAGTTATAATTATTATTAAAGTACAATTGGATTACAGAATTATGCTTGAAGTATTTTCTGTATTTTACTCAAATTGCAGAATTGCTTTAAAGCTTGTTGGCAGCTGAAATATTAGGTTGTATACTATTGGTGGAAGTAACACACTCTGAGGTCTGTAGGAAATGTCATGCACTTGCTCAAAATCTTGCTTAAAAGTCCACTTACAGAGATAAAAGCAAAAGGAGTATGAAGAAGCAGACTTGTATAGTTTTGGGTTTTTATGGGGTTTTGCTGTTGTTGTTGTTGTTTGTTTCTTTGATTTTATCTGTTTGTTTGCTTTTTTGGTGGTGGTGGTTTTTTTCTTTTTTTCCCCCTGAATAACCAAACCTTATTTTATCAAACAATAGGTTAGACACGTTCTAGTTTATCAGAAAAAGGGGTGAGAAGTACAATGTAGCTGATATTGCCTTTCTCTTCTAAAATAGTTAAGGGAAAATACTGCACGTATTTCTGATCCTTTATTTAAGTTTTATCTGACTAGCATTTGAACTGTTGCTGCTGCATAATTGGTCCTGAAGTGTTGGCATCTCTCATTCATGGATAGGTAAATAATTCAGAGATGAACTTCAGCCATACTCTGCAACATCACAGTTTGAGAAGTTCTAATTTTCTGAATTAAGTGAGGTCCTTGATTTTACAGATGATAAATTGAATTACAGGGAAAAATAAACACATCTCTGAACAGCCTATTCTGCATGACCCAAATCTTTGTCCTGGCCTTGCAGCCATTTTTGAAACTTTGCATCTCTGCCTTCCCAAAAAAATGATAACTGTTTTACTGATGTACATTATAAAACTTTCAGGTGATAGATGCCAAGGATCCAACAGGAACCAAAATAAACAGCCTGTGCAGGGAGCACTCCCCAACCAAATCCCATCTGCCAGGAACCTCGCAGTGAGCCTAATCACCAACCTGGAGTTACTGCGTGTACACAGGTGTACAAACAGACTTGTGGGGCTGCTGTTGTCACTCTGTAGTGTGTGTGTATGCAGGTATAACTAGGAATGCTCTGAATTGCATTGGTTTGTCTGTGCCTGCACAGGAGTTTGGGAGGACAGGCAGCCCTGTGCTGATGGCAGTGTTTGTGTAACTCTGTGAGCTGTGCTGGGGCTTCTGTCAGCTCCTGGCCAATGTTTGAGGTAATCACAACCATACCTAAAGATTCGTGTAATAGGGATGAACAGCCTTTAAGATATAAATATGTTTTTCAGTGAATATGCTTTTGGAGTCTTGATAGTGTTCCGTGCTTTCCTCTTGCTTTTAACAGTCAAATTCTTTTAAGTAGAAGCCCCTCCTACATGTACACTTACAAGGATTATTATGATTGCTGTTGCTGGACTGCCCCTGTTCCAGTAGGTTCTTTAGTTCATTAATGTTTTGTTAGCAAAGTTTTAAATAGCAAGGGATAAATAAAGGGATACATTATTTCTGCTATTATAATTTTTTTGAAATTCTTCTGCTTGTTTTGAAAGCTAAACACTGAGACTAGTCATACTACAGCAGCTGTATGCATTTCTGTCTTTGTAAGAGTCATTGGAATAAAACATGAATCTGCCTTTATTTCAAAAGAGATGAAGAAATCCTCTGGTGTCTTAATCTAAATACAAATCTAAAGGATATGCACTACTATATTATTGCAATTTTGGCAATTTGTTATAAAGTTTATTGCAGAGAAATAACTAGGTCAACCTCTGGATGACCTGTCTTTTGGAGTTTCTTCAGTTAGCTTTAGGCTAGAGCTCCACCTTGTGATCCTTCAGCAGGATACATTTTCTTTTTATAGTTAATAATTTAATTATGATTACACAAAGTTGAAAGCCTTTTAAGGTTTTCACAGGCTTGAGGGATTTCAGTATCTGCTTGGGCCACTTAAAATTTGAATTACGTGAACGTGCCAAAAAAGAAACTCAAGAGCTGATTTTTATTACACAGTTTAGTTTAGAGTTAACTTCCTAGAGTTCTGAAAATAATCCGTTTATTAGAACACATTTAATAGATAATGTAGACCTGCACTGTTTGGAATGACATCTGCAAGAATTTCTCTTCTTTCTCTTCAGATTTCACTGTGATATATGAACTTGCTATTTTTAAAAAGTTTTGGTAGGAAAATCACGTATATAAGCATCCTTTGGTATTGACTTCTGAACCACATGCCTGGAATGAGTCATGCAGTGTGGGCGTGGGGAGGACGAGGCTGGCGGTGCTCTTGAATTTGCAGGTGGTGTTAATGAGATGGAGAATCTTGGGGAGTGACCAGTGTCACTCTTCTCCCAATACCAAAACAAGAGAACAAGACTGAAAGTTGGAAAATGAGAAATTCAAGGCAAAGAATATGTCTTTTCATAGTATGGAATTTGCCTGTGGGAGTTCTTGGATGGAAGACCCTCCACTGAGGATTGAGTTGAAAATCTATTTGGAAGTATTAAGAGAAAAAGTAAGGTTTTGTGAAGTACAGGGACAACCTCTCTGGCCAGCAAAATCCATGGATTATTTCTGGATGCCAGGAACTTCCTGGGGGAAACCTTGCTATAAAGGAAATAGTGTTCTTCCTTGGGCAGAGAGGGCTCACTGGGCTGGGGTGACCCTGCTGGCTGAACATTCAGACCTTCACTCTGGGTGTGTGTGAGTCTTGTGAAATTATTCCTTACCAGGACAAACGCAAGGGGCTTTTTGGTCTTGCTGGAACTTGAGCTTGAGGCCTGGGATTCCTTACACTCCTCCTTTGTACACCACTGCCAGGTGTTCATCTCTGGCTTCTGTTCTCCAGAATAGCAGTGTACAGTTGCACTCATGAGGGCTAAGCTTGTTCTGCCTTCAAGAAAAACAAAAAATATGAATCTGAGTAGTTTAATGCTTCCGCATCAAGCAAGAACTTGATACGTTGTTCTGTTCTGGGAGGTGACTCTGATAAATGCGAAGTTTTCTCTCATGTTTTGTGGGCTGTGCCAAGATGAGCAGTTCTGACAAGGAGTCCAAGTTGGTGTAAAAGGCAGACAGCTTTTGTTAGTGATTTATTTGGCGTACTCTAATAATTTACCCCTTCTTTTTCATAGTTTTGGGGTGGTTTTTTTTTTTTATTTTTTTTATTTTTATTTCTGTGATTATAAGAATTCATGGAGATTTTTGCAAAATTTGGTAGGATAGTATGTTTGGGTTTTCTATAAGGAGCCAATTTGCATGTAAGGATCCTGATTGTCACTTTAGTAGAGGTCTTCTTGCCTCTTTACATTGAAAAATGTAAACTAGAAAGAATCAAATACCAACACATTGGTAGACAGGTTGAACTTGAATACTAGGTGGTGTGGTTTTTGAAGTTTGCATCTCTGCTTTGCACTGGCACTGAATCACAAGCATACCTCAAAAAGAACTTGTGTAGATGCTTATCTTTCTTTTTTATTTTTCTTTTTTCTGTTCCCCCTCCCTGTCATCTGAGCAGGTGACTGTCTGAGCAGCCTGATGACCAAGGCATTCAAGTGTTTCCTTTTTTTCCAAGTTTGAGTTGCTGACTGAAATCAAAGAAAAATTTAAGAGATAAACAAATACAAAATACATTAAAACCATTCCAAAGTGTAGAGCTTTCTGGTATATTAGCTTCTGGTATATTAGCACCTTGCCACCAAAGAAGGGAATTTTGCCCTTCCCTCCCCTGCTGGTGGCTGTGCAGTCTTGTGTTTCTGTGCCTTGACTGTGGATATCTGCTGTTGAACCACTTTAACCTGGGAATCTGGGGGAAAATTCTTGTTGTAGTTTGTCCATTTTAGTGGGACTTTAGTTGTGTGATACTGGCTTGGCAGAGCCTGCAGAGGTGAATGTCTGGGCAGGGGTTGGTACAGGGTGTGTAAATGGGGTGTGTGGTCTGTGCCCATGAGGTGCCCTGGGAGAGGAGGAACGCAGGGGCAGAGGGTGCTGCCATCCTGCAGGGGGGTTTCTCTTGGAGCTTTTTATCCTCTGCTGTGTTTGGGATGGAAAATGCTTTAATAGCTGCAGACTGGCTTGAGATTGATCATCTTGAACCTCCTTTTCTTTGCCACTGTTTATTTCCACTGTGGTTCTCTGCTTCAGTGTAATTATGTAAAATGTGAAGAAGGAGAGTGCTAGGTGCAGGATTTATGGTTTCTGTCATCTCTCTGAATCCTGGAAGCTGCAGTGGCCCCTAGCATTCGGAATAAGCACTTGCAGGAGAAAACCTGTCCAGCCTCTGCCACATGCTCAGTGGAAATGCAGGCTCTGGAGCGGAGCTGCCAGACCTTGAGGAACGTGTGCTTAGCATGCCAAAATCAAATCCTTCCCTCAAATACCTAATCACTCCAGGAGCTGTAGAGTCAGCAGGCTGACTCTAAAGGTATTTTCCTCCTTGGTATTCTGTCTTTACCTGAACATCATGCTTTCTTAATTTCACTGTGTACAAGTTAGCCTGGGGAGCCAGGAGACATAGAAAACTTCAGCCTGGATGGCTAAAACTTCTTTTGGAGTATACAGGAGGTTTTTTTTCCCCCTAAGAAGAGGAAAAATAGAGAAAAACTTAAATATATTATCATGAACATTATTATAATGAAGTTTAAAACAAGTATTTCACAATCTTTAGTTTTCTTCCTAAAACAATTGTGTTTCCCATGCTTTCCTTTATACTTTGTGGATAGTATTATCTTCCCTGATACTCCTAAGAGTCTTGACAGATGCTTCAAATGTTAAACTCTTGTATGTCTGGTTTATCAACTCCGGAAAACATGGGGCTGTGGAGCAGCTGCTTATAAGGAATTGTTGTAAGAGCTGATATTTATGGAAAATTACATGGAAGTTGGGGAATTGGAGATCCAAAGTTGCCATATATAATATCCTGAAATGTACACATATTGTGCTTCAAGTTCAACATCAGGTCTAGTTTTGGTTTGGTCAGCTGGAATTACCCTGGTGTTGTCAGTTCTGGGCTCTGTGAGTTGAGGTGTTGATGGAAACCATCCCATGTGCTCATCCTGTTCAGAAAATGTGGGTGGTGGGTTTTTGGTGGCTTTTTGTTTGTTTCTTTGGGGTTTGTTTTGAGTTTGTTTATTTGTGGGGTTTTGTTGTTACATTTTGTTTGGTTAGGGTTTTTTACAGTGTTTCTGTATTATGATTTTACTGTGATGCTTTCACCATTTGTGGAGTCACTTTGTAGTAGGATCATGAGAGGACTGAAAATCTTTAAACAGGAGAAAGCTTGGTTGGAAACAGAGGATGGTGTGATCTACATTTTCTGTGTTTCCAGCTCTTTTATCCTTCCATATGTGGATTAATTTTCACTGTATTTTTTGATTTACTTTATTCTAGAAGTTGTCTGCTACAAAGGAAGAAAGAAAAGTAAGCTTACACTTCAGACTGCTTTTTGAATATCTTTCTAATACAGTGGTGTTCCAGAAGATGATAAAGAAATGATAGCAGCTCCAGAAATACCAACTGATTTTACTCTCCTTCAGTAAGTGCTTTCAAAATTTGTAGTTTTGTTTGTAAATGTACTGTCTCTTTTTTGTGTGATGGTGTACTTTCTCTTGGAAACAAGGAAACATAATAAAAGATAGTGGTTTATTTTTTTTTTCTACTGAGATGTTGATAAAGGTATTGTTTTAATTTTTTCTTGAGTATTAATCACAAACTTCAATGAGTTATAAAAATATTTTTTAAAATCTGATTTTAAATCAAGTAGTTGAAATATATGCCTTTAATGGGAGGAGTCACTTAATATTTAAAATATATAATGCCAAATGCTTTAGTTAAAGCAAAAATAATGGCTTCCTTCAGGCTTCAGTTCCTTGGTGTTTTTGACATAATTTTACTAAGCCTTTTGTCTTCCCACAATTTTTAAGAAACAGACATTTGAATTTCCAAGATTGAGAATTAGGTACAGATTACAATTTTGGATAGAGATGTAAAGTAATTATTTTAAACAGACCAAAGGAATCCAGTTCATCCCCTTTTATTGTCAAGGGATTGGCATGAACACATTTCTCCAGACTGTTCAAATGGATTAACCTCATTATGAAGTCTAAAAAGATGCAAAGGTGCAGTTTTGTATCAGTGAGTTTATTTGTGTGAGTTTATTTTTTCTTTTCAGTGAGAAATAAAGATTGGAAATAAATTGGAAGATAGCTTAAAATGAAATAATGTTTTTACAACTGTTCATAATGGTTTTTTACTCTGTACTCTACACACTGATTTTGTGTGTAGAGTACAGAGTACCTTGGCAAGATTGCTATCAATGTTGCCAATCAAGGATTTGTGTATCAGTGCACTGTATTTTAATGTGTAGGAAATCAAAGGAGTTTGTGTATTTAGTGTGTTTATACCTTATAAGCCTAAACAGAGCTACAACTTTACCTTTGTTGATGAGGAAACCTGACATAAACTTCTTTTCTGTACCCTCCAACATAAGTGCAAACCTCTTAATTATTTTTGAAGTTTCTAACAGCATGAAGAAATCTGTTGAGACACTTTGGTTGTCAGGGAAAGTGATGCCTTTGGGTGGTGTTTTTTTTTTTTTTTTCTGTTGGGTTTTTTGTCCATCTCATGTTCTTAAAGTATTTGTGGCCAATATTTAAAGCTCTTTGCTTTTTGAGAAGTTGCCATGTTTGTCAGATGTCAGACATGGTTCCCAGCCTGCTGCTGTTTCCTGCCTACCCTCAAATCTTTACTTTTCCTGTGTGGTTCCTTCCAGGTGTGTGTTTGGAGGAGACAGGCGAGGCTGTGAGTGTGGGCATGGGCTCTGTTCCTCAGCACTTGGCTTGGGGAAAGTTTCACTGCTGCTGCTGGACTGAGAGCATACTGGGATTTTACACAGTATATTTAAGAATGTTCCTGATGAAATATGTGAATGGTTTCTCTTTTTATCCTTGCAGGGAGTCTGAAACACACTTCTCTTCTGATACAGACTTTGAGGATATCGAAGGAAAAAACCAAAAACAAGGCAAAGGCAAAGTATGTTCAGTCTTTAGGGATACTGAAACAATTCTACTGTTATGAATTGAAGAGTTTAGCACTTGCTTTGAAGTTGAATGAGTAAGGAGGAATTTTTTCTGAAAATGCAAGTGTTCTGTGAAGAGAATTCATATTTGTATTTGCATGGAAATGCTTCATCTTGACTGTTTCTGTGATATTTTCTTAGTGCTCTGAAGGCACAAGGGAGGTAGGGGAGGAAAGGATAAGCTTTGATTTGATCAGTCTCTTGGCATATTTTCCATCCTGTACCTCAATTTGCTGTGTATTCTGTGTCTTTTAGTTTGAAAAGTGACCAGAACAGTAATTCAGTTCCAAGGGTTGTATTTAGCAGGTTGCAGACAGCAGGTGACAGCAGTGGAGTGATGTGTTAAGGGAATCGCCTGAGCTGTTTAAAGGAAATCTGTATAATCTGTTTTACAGTTTAAACACGAGAAAGATCTGTGTTACACACTATCACTAATCACATTTTTAGTTGCTAAAAGATTTTAAAAGAGGGAAGGAGGACCCTGTAGAGTTCTGGCTGGTGTTCGTATCACTCAGGATCTGCTTTCTCAACTTGTGAATTTTTATTTATTTATATATATACACAGATACATATAAAATATTAAAAAATATGGTTGCTGAAAATCAAAGGCCTTGTCTATATTTGTCATGGTATGGATAGTGAATTTTTTTGAAATACTTGATAATAATTAAGTAAAACCTCTTGTGTGTGATTGCAGACCTGTAAAAAAGGAAAAAAAGGACCAGCAGAGAAGGGCAAAAGTGGAAACGGAGGAGGGAAGCCTGGTGGTCCCAATCGGATGAATGGACATCACCAACAGAATGGTGTGGAAAACATGATGCTCTTTGAAGTGGTTAAAATGGGCAAGAGTGCTATGCAGGTAAGGCCTGGGGTAGCTCTGTGGCTTGGATGTAGATACAGCTTAAATATAACAATATTTGCTTCTACATGCTATATAATCCCATGGAGTTTAAAGTAACTTTTTCCTTCAATTTGCCATTTTTACATGTATATAAGAATCAAAATAAAGTGGTTTTGCTTTGTTTATGTTTAAATTCGAATGAACTGATTTTTCATTTCTAAATGTTATTCATGAGTAATCACATACAAAGTGAATAAATTCATACTACAATTCAAAATAAATTTTTAGTACCCTGAATGAAGAAAGATTATTTTAGATTGTATAACTTTAAAGTCCTTTTTATGTGGTGATAACTAAATACAAATGTGGTTTAGACTTACTGTTGTCATAGAACTTAACAAGAATCTGTAGTTTTTACATGGCATCCAGAGCTTGGATTGCCTGAAAATAAATAGTTGCTTCTCTCATCCAAGGTAATGTCACTAGCTACAACTTACAGGCTCCTCTTTAAATTTCCTGACCCAACTTCCAGCCAATTCCAGTGTAGCCATGTACTGTGGCCAAGTCACCTTAGGGGAAATTTAACCCCTTCAGGATCTGCATTAGGCTCCCTCCCTGCTGCAGTAATTAACAGCACTGAAGTCAGACTGTTAAGATATACATCACTGGTTTTGTTGATTTTTTAAATTAGGTAAGTCCCTAAAGTGTTTGCTTGTCTGTGAGCCTCCCATGGAGGTGGGGTTAAGGTGTAACAGGTCCTGTCAGCCATGGAGCTTTCTTGCTGACTCCCCCAGGTGAGTCCTGGCAGTGTGGAGGGAGGACTGTCCTAGGGACTGCAAATCCAGAGTGTGCAGCTCCTGGAGCACCCGTGCAGGCAGCTGGGCTGCTGTGCAGCCCTCGCAGGGTTTGCAGGCTCCTGCATTACAGCTGGGAACAAGAGCAAATTACTTGGATGTATTTGCACAGAGAAATTCTGATTCTCCCATCACTTATTTTGTTCCATTTCAAAGCAGATGGAAAAACAGTACTTCTCTAACTGTTGCTCTGTGTGCAACTTGTTCAGCCAATTATCAGTAATTGCATCTTCATGACTTTTTAATGATTTAAAATGATATACAATCAAAGCATTTTGCTTTCCAGGGGCAAAATGGACCTTTGCCATTTTGTTGAATTCTGTTGAATTGGGCAATTGATACCTGAATCTTTGTCAATTTTTTTAAATTAGGAAGAAAAAAATCTCAAATTATTTTTAAACTAAAGTCCATTTCAGCATTCAGAGTACAAAGTTTTCTCCATGGCCCTCAGCGTTTGCTTATCTGGAAAAAGTTTGGTAATAGTTTTAAGTTAACTATTTTATTTTAATTTGTATTCTGTTCTAAAGCATTTAAGTAACAGTGTCTTCATTTTATGAAGACTGAGCAGTGCCTTTTTGTTTTCTTTCAGTCTGTAGTGGATGACTGGATAGAGTCATACAAACATGACCGAGATATAGCACTTCTTGATCTCATTAACTTCTTTATTCAGTGTTCAGGCTGCAAAGGTAAGGTACTGAAATGGTCACTCATCCTTTTAAGCAATATGATAGAATGACTCTCACAATTTGCTTTCATATGCTGAGGCTGTAACAATGCTTCATCCCCAGAGCTGGTTTACATTGTCAGGTTCTTGGAGTTCAACGAGTATTCCTGAAGGTGGGAGCAGGAGGTTTGGAAGTCTTGATTGAGCCTTTTGTATTTACAGCAGATAGAAGTCTGTACTGGTAGTTAGCATGTGCTTCCTCTTCCTCTGTTCCTGTTATTATTTCAGAAAATCATCCTTCCTATTACTGATAGTTCGGTTTGTTCAGTCTAGGAATTCTGATTTGGATGTACCTGGTTTTTATCACTGATTAAGATTGCTTCATACCTTTTGTAGACATGCTTGTTTCAAAAGATAGTACAGACAACTTCATGGTAGCCTGTCTGCAGTAAGATTCTGTTTCCATATATATTTTTCTTTATTTTCTCTTTTTTTCTTTCCTCATTTCCATGTCCTCCATTCTTTTACCTCTCACCTCCTTTTGAACAGAAGCTAACTTGCCCTGCAGTGTTGATGCCTTGATATCACTATACTTGATAGAGGAGGACTGGATGTCATTTGTTCTGCTCAAGTGTTTCTCTGTCCTGATAAAGTTTCCACTTGTGTAAATCTCCAGAAAGCTGACTGTGTTCCTCAGAGGGTATCTGTGCTTTCGAGAGTAGTGACCTTTTGATTTCTGTTACAAGATAAAGCTGCAGAATCTTTTAATGCTTTCTGTGATGATCCTTGTAGTGACTTTTGCAGTAAACTTTGGGAGGTCTAGCAGTTTGAGGCCAAGACAAATAGAAATTGCATGAAAGCACTCTGTTTATTACAGTGCAGAAGATAATAAGTACCAATTCAGCTGTTCAGAATTGCCTTGCACCGTTCAGAATCTTGAGTCCCAAAAGGTCACCTCAGATGGGGAATGCTCACTGGCACAGAGCTCTGGCACGGGGATCTTGGGCTTCTGAGTAGGGTGAATGAGCAGATTCTAGATGTGTGTACATGCACACAAACACACTGCTGAAGAGGAAGAAGAAACCCCACATAAATAAATGGTGCTGAGTACTTGTTATACATGAATGCCAGTAGAAAAAAAGTGAAATTTATTAAAACTATAGATGTGTAATCAGTAGATTAGGTGAAAATGGGTTATTTTGACATTGTAGCAGGAGGCATGTCATCTGCTGTCTACAGCTTTCATATTTACAGAGCTAATGACCTAATATCTAAATTGTAGGAGTTGTTACAGCAGAGATGTTCCGACATATGCAGAATTCTGAAATAATACGAAAAATGACCGAAGAATTTGATGAGGTAATTTAATGAAGTGCTGATTATGTATTTATTTTTATTTTCTTTTTATCTGTCCTAATCGTGCTGGATCACATTGTTAGGCTTTTATTTCAAGAATAAGGAGTTACAAAAATTACAGGACTTTTATGAATGAAAATGTTGAACTCTTATTTCACTGAACTTACAAGACTAGGAAGTAAAGCTCTGCATGTGTGCAACTTATTCAAGGTGTTGTAGTAGGTGATTTTATGACTCCAAGAAGTTTCAGTCTGGTATGTAAGCATTTCCCTGTAAACTTCATTATGATCCCAACTGTTCCTAAACTTGTCACCTAACTGTTCATGTGATGGTTCTAGTGTAAAAAGTAGATTTGTAAGGCAAATGATTTTTTTTTTTTTTTGCATCAAACAGAAAAGAGAAACTAGTTAAAATGTAGTCTGTGTGTTATAACAAGCCTCAGGTGCAAAGTATATTCATGTTTATGGAATCACATTCTGATGTATCATTTTTAAGGCCTCTGAGATTTTCCCTTAAAGTTGTACCCATCTCTCAATCTTGATTGAATGGAATAACTTCCAGGATGTTTGAAGGAGTTCCCTGTTTCCTTTCCTGTTCACAGGACAGTGGGGATTACCCGCTGACCATGGCCGGCCCGCAATGGAAGAAGTTCAAGGCGAGTTTCTGCGAGTTCATCGGGGTGCTGGTGCGGCAGTGCCAGTACAGCATCATCTACGACGAGTACATGATGGACACGGTGATCTCGCTGCTCACCGGCCTGTCCGACTCGCAGGTCCGCGCCTTCCGCCACACCAGCACCCTGGCAGGTCAGTGCCCTCTGTTTGCTGGGAACAGCTCACATTAAACTGTGTGCACAGGGCCACACCAGCACCCTGGCAGGTCAGTGCCCTCTGCTCCTTGGTGCTGCTCACAGTTAATGCTCTGTGTGCACAGGGCATCAGCACCCTGGCAGGTCAGTGCCCTCTGCTCCTTGGTACTGCTCACAGTTAATGCTCTGTGTGCACAGGGCATCAGCACCCTGGCAGGTCAGTGCCCTCTGCTCCTTGGTACTGCTCACATTTAATGCTCTGTGTGCACAGGGCATCAGCACCCTGGCAGGTCAGTGCCCTCTGCTCCTTGGTACTGCTCACATTAAACACTGTGTGTGCACAGGGCACTGCCACACCAGCACCCTGGCAGGTCAGTGCCTTCTGCTTGCTGGGTTCTGCTCACAGTTAATGCTCTGTGTGCACAGGGCAGGATTACTCTGGGTAAATTTACTGATGTTCAACATGCAGCTTGTGTTTCACTGTTGGTACGGTTTCCAGCAAATGCAACTTGCTTTGGGACATCTTTGTATGTTACATCTTTGTTACTGAGAAACAGCTCAGTCTGAAAGCATTCTTTGCTAGCTGTCTGGTATTTAATTTTTATTAACTTTAATAGAAAAGTAAATAGAAGGAAACGTTTCAGTTGATCTTACTAGCTTGTCTTTGGTCATAAGTAAGGGTGTAGGAGTCTTTTAATGTCAAAATGCAGTTGAACCTGTGCTTTTCTCTGCTTCTGCTAATAAATGAATCCTAGAAAAACCTGCGCCTTGTTAAAATTAAATTGAAGGGAAAAGACTGGTGTGATGTGGTGGCGTTGGTTGTCTAAGACATTTCCTTTTGAAGAAAGAAACTTCTTGTATATTTAAGACTGAATGGTATCAGTCTAACTGACTCTGGTAACAGAATTCTTTTAGTATTTCTTGAACTATGTTTGCAAATCTTATGTTCTGCCTTCATTTTTGGGAGGAAGCAGATCCCCTATCTCAATTCAACAATAACAATATACTTTTAATAAAAATACAGCATTAAAGAAGTGACAAAAAAGAACAGAATAGCAATATTGTATCTATTATCTTGATAAATAATGATGCAGTGCTTGATACAACATTGCATAAATTTGTATTTCAAAAAAATTACAGTGAATATATTTTCACAGATGCAGAAAGGTTTGACAGGAAGAAGTGTCAGTATTTTTCTTCTAAATTTTCTTAGATCAAGTAACCTTTTAAATAATCCTAATTCTTTCCACTTATTTTTGTAGCCATGAAGCTGATGACTGCTTTAGTGAACGTGGCATTAAATCTAAGTATTAACATGGACAACACCCAGCGGCAGTATGAAGCAGAACGAAATAAAATAATTGGGAAACGAGCTAACGATAGGCTGGAACTGTTGCTACAGAAGAGGAAGGAGGTTAGTGCAGCTCTAGCTGGTGTGCATAAATGGCATCTAATAATTAATCTTGTTCTGTAATTGGCTGTGATGGTTATCTGTCTCTACCTCTTCAGGTTGTTCATGTTTAATGCTTAAAAAGACTTTGAAAGATGCTTCTTACTGTCTGGTTTTCTGTAAAAAGAAGTAAATGTAGAATCTTACAAACAGTAGTGTTGTAGTGAAGTTAGTGAGAGAGACTGCAATCAGTAGTAGATACATATTTGTTGGATTTCTTGATGAGTTTCCTACACTGAGCTCGAATATGTAACAAAAATTACCATAGATTGACAGGTTTTGGCTTCCAGAGAAGATCTCCGTGATCTTGGAGCAATCTGCTGCTTTTATAGTGACAATAGTGATCTCAGCAGAAAGTGCATTTAAAGGCTTTAGATAAGGCTTTTTTCATGTACAGAAAGCACTATCAAAATTGAAAATGCAGTCTACTTCTGTTTTCTTTCTTTTGTGTCAAAGAGACTTGCTGATTCATTGCTGACAACATTGTCTTGTTGAAAGCCCTAATTCAATCAGGCTTCAGTTTTTACTTTTGGGGCAATTGGTGATTTGGGTTTTGTTTGTTTTTTGGTGGTTTTTGGGTGGTGGTGATAAAATTTGTATGCTGTGGTAGATTTCTTAAATAATAACAATTTCTTAAATAATAACAATTTCTTAAATAATACCATATTGTACTGTGAAACAGATCTGTGAATATTTCTGAATCTGTGAAAGGATTTAATGGTCACACTTGTAAATATTAACTTTATTTAGTTTATCTAGCATCAGCACCATCTGATCTGGCTGTAAAAGTGCTGCTCACTGTTTGTGTACTCTCTACATTCTTTCAGCTTCAAGAAAATCAGGATGAAATAGAAAACATGATGAATGCAATATTTAAAGGTGTTTTTGTGCATAGATACCGGTAAGTTTCTCTTAGTAAGTAAAGTTTAGCATCATTAATTTATTCTGGAAGCTGGTGGCAGGTTATTTCTAATTATTCATCTGTTTGAACTTCCTGCCCCACTTCCCTCTGCAGAGATGCAATTGCTGAAATAAGAGCCATCTGCATTGAGGAGATTGGAATATGGATGAAAATGTACAGTGACGCCTTTCTCAATGACAGCTACCTAAAATATGTGGGGTGGACTATGCATGACAAGGTAACTGCACTGAGCAAAAGGAGCAGAACTTACTTTGCTGACTGATCTTTCCAGACTGGGTTTGCATCTCTGAACTGTTTGCATAGGTCACTGCTTTCCTCATACTCAGAAGTACTGGCATTTCAAAATACATATATGCCAGACATGATTCTTTTGATTGTTTTTAGAGAGGATGTATAGGTTGAAATACTTTTCATTAGATGTTTGTTTTCTAAAGGAACTGTTATTTATGGTAAATAGTCTTCTCTGTTTATTTACTGCTGATGCAAACTTACAGTTCATAATGCTGAACTACTTCAGATTAGTGCCTGTCATCCCTGTAGCCTGTAGCCCTGTTGTGCCAAGTTACAGAACTCTGGCATTCTCATCTAGCTGTAAAAAGCCTGGGAAAAGCCCATTTCTGTGCTGGTCAGTGCCTCAAGCTGTTATTTACCAACTACCACCTGGAAACTGTTCTCTGCACGGAGGGGTCAGGGTAGTTTACTCCCTGACTCATTAGGGAGTGAGCAATTGCCTCAGTTCTTGCATCAGAAACTTAAGCTGATGAATTTTAAGTGAAGGAAGTGAGGGATGCTCAGTCTTGCTGTGCTGTTCATAGGCTTGGTGTGAAAACCCAGTAACCTCTGGCAATGGGCTGGGGTCATCTGTACCTTAGAACTTGTTCTCTGCTGGAGCAGGTCTTGCATTGCAGGAGGAATATTTCTGTCTTTATCTACTTAGTCATTTTGACTGAACAAGGGGTGGTTGTTAATGACAGAAATCTCTTGAGTGTTCAGAAAGAATGAAACAGGCATATTTTAATTTATGGAGATGGTAACTGCAGTAAGGCCTTGGGGGGTTTTGGTTTTTTTTGTTGCTTCACTGCCTTGTTACAAACAAGGTTATATTCTTATGTCATTAACATGATTATTGGTAGTGTATTGTGACGGCATTTAATCTGTGTTTTTGAATTAATTCCGACTGTAAAAGAAACTTGTCTTGCATGACATGAAGATCACATCTGTATCCTATAGTTTTCTTTTAATTCAGTTCTTATTTTATTTTAGCAAGGGGAAGTAAGACTCAAATGCCTAACTGCTTTGCAAGGGCTTTACTACAATAAGGAGCTTAATTCCAAATTGGAACTCTTCACCAGTCGGTTCAAGGTTAGTGTTACTTCTTACTTTGAGTATATATGAATTTTTTTAAAGTTGCGTTACACTTCTTCCCTCTTCAAAAATATTTTCTTTTGTGTCCTTAGGATAGAATTGTGTCTATGACTCTTGACAAAGAATATGATGTTGCAGTCCAAGCAATAAAATTACTCACTCTTGTTTTACAGTAAGTACATTGTATTCCCTTATCTGACATGTGAATACTGAAACTGAAGGATTTCTCATATTTGTGGGTGAGGCCAGCAGCGTGACACTTCAGATGGTCTGAGGGCTGTAGAAATGTCTGTGCATTGTACCCTCAAAGGAAATGGAATTGCAGAAGTAATCTGTCTAGGACAGTTACTACTGATCTCCCAGTTCAGTAGGTGTGAGGGCTGGGAACTGTGAACTCAGCCTCATGGTTAGAAACTGTCAGGGGATGTTTGAAATGAAGAACACGGGATAGACTGAACATTTCACAGGAGCTGAGCTCTTGAGCAAACCTGGAAACAGCTCAGACTTCATCAGTGTGTTTTGTTCAGGAAGACTTTGGGACTAAGACTGGAGTTTTAGGATGATAAATGGAAGGAAAAAGATAATGTTCTCATTCATTTCATCTCCCTCAGTAGAGTTCATACTTGGCTGACTCAGCCTTTTTTGGTTCTCTCTTTCCTCCTTGCCCTGCCTGCTCCCAGGAGTAGTGAAGAGGTTCTGACTGCAGAGGACTGTGAGAATGTTTACCACCTGGTGTACTCCGCTCATCGGCCAGTGGCGGTTGCCGCAGGGGAATTTCTCTATAAAAAGTAAGATGGAGAAATTGCAGTTAACTTCTTGCTGCTGTAGATTTTTGTGCGTTTGTGTGCATTAATGATTCTTACTAGATTTAATCAAGGAAAGGAAAAAATGAATCATAAAGTGGCCTTAAGAAGGAACAGACAGTGTTACATTGCTGTGTTTTCTGAACTGCTGTAGTTTTTCTAAATGGGAAATAGCAGATTTGAGGGCTGCACTTTGAAAGCTTGTACCTTCAGGGAATATAATAAAAATGTTCCTATGTCTTCTCCTTTCCCATTCTTCTAGTGAAGCATCTTAAAATGCCTGTGTAGTTTGGGGCCTAAAACTTGGGCTTGCATCATGAGTGTTTCCCCATTTGTAGCTCCTCCCCTGTGCCCTCTTCTTCCCCATTCCCCTATGACCATTTCATGAAATACTTTTCATTTAAAAAATCCAACATGCCCGTTGTGTAGGAGAACAAAATAGAGTTCCCATCTAATACTCTCCAGACCTCCTTCCAATATTTCTCAGCTGCTTTAGAGTCTCCTGTAGGGAAGTTCAGAAAATACCATTTGCTGAGGAGGAGCACAGGACCTCAAGCACCTGCAATTATCACTGACGTTTGTAATGCATTTTGTTATAATTACACATCACAGTGGGAACAGTCAGTGGAACATCAACTCAGCAGATACAAAATGCATACATGAAATTGTTCAAATGATACTTGTCCCAAATTACTTCCTTTCAAAATAAAATATGGAGCCAAGCAACAAGGTATTTAGTGTGTAAAAAAGGATATCTTGATGTGAATTGACTCTGGTGAAGGCAACAAAGAGGAAACTTGTCAAGAAGTAATTTTTCTTTTAGGCTTTTCAGCCGCAGAGATGCTGAAGATGATGGAATACTGAAAAGGAGGGGCAGACAAAGTCCCAATGCTAATCTTGTGAAGACATTAGTGTTTTTCTTCTTGGAAAGTGAAGTAAGTTGGGTCTCAGGGATGTCCTTGTTTCTGTGTTGTGTGGGGGGGGTTTATTGTTTTGGTTCTAATTTTTGTCAGTTAAGTTTTGTTGTTATTTTTCCTTTCCCCACTCATTAGTTAATAACCATGAATCTCCTGGTTTTCCTGTTGTTAAAGCAACCTGGGGGTCAGAAGATTGTTTTGTGTGGTTGTGTTTATTTGAAGGGTCTGCCACAGTGCTGAGAGAGACTGAGTGCTACTGTGACAACCATGATCATCTATAAATGTAAAGAAATTGTGACTTAACAGATTTAAAAGGAGAGAGGGAGAAAAAACCAAAAAACCCCTCCCACAATCCCTATTCACCTATCCCCTAGATTCCAACAGATCTGCAGCTCATTGCAGCTGTTGGTCTGGATTCATCTTCTAAAGTTAATTTGGGGAAGAAAATCTTCTGTTTAACCAGAGAGCTTGCAAAACTTGCTCTGTATTTTTGCCACAGACAGGAGCCAAGTGCAAGAAATACTCTGTATTGCAGTTCTGTAATAATTTTCATTGCTGATAAAATACTTCATCTGTTCTCGTTTCAGTTGCACGAACATGCTGCTTATCTTGTGGACAGCATGTGGGACTGTGCCACAGACCTCCTGAAGGACTGGGAATGTATGAACAGCCTTCTGCTGGAGGAGCCTCTCAACGGAGAAGAACGTAAGAGACCTCTGTAGATCTTGGTTTATATTGCTGTGCAGCTTTTGCTAGGCTTGAAATGAGGAAAAAAGATGTTTACATCTATTTCCTGTGTTTTCATGACTGTAAGAAGTCACTAATATGAATTAGGAAATGTGAGGAAGAGTAGAAAGAGATCACCACTGGTATGGAAGTGTGACACAGGAGCAGTGATTAGAAGAAAAGAAGGAATTTGCATGCAGTGTTGCCTTAGTGTTCCACAAGTTCAGGCTGCACTTTTGGCTTTAGAGAAACAAAGTTGCTTGTGAAACTGGTTTATTATTACAACTACCATATGGAAAAATATCATAATTTCTCTGATGACAGTAGGCCCTAACAAAACCCCTGGATAACTCTGTAATTCATAGGTCCTAGTAAAGGGACCTCTGAAAAATAGAAAGGAGCTAAAATAATTATAAAACTTAGTATTTGTTCCATCCTGTCCTGTGACTAATCCAGTGATATTCCCTGAATTTTCAGTATTTTTTGGTGTTGTTTTATAAGGTACTCACATTCTCTATCCCCTCTGCCACCCCACCTCTGGAAATGAGCTGTTGGTCTACACGTCCGTCAATTTGCTTTAAACAAAAAACCCCCCAAAAACCCCCAGACCCAAACAAAACCACCAGCATATCTTAGTCCTCGTGGAAAGTGAGGAGTGAGTTGTGTTACCGTGTGCCTGTTGAATTGCAGCTCTGACAGACCGGCAGGAGAGCGCGCTGATCGAGATAATGCTCTGCACCATCCGGCAGGCGGCCGAGTGCCACCCCCCCGTGGGAAGGGGCACGGGCAAAAGGGTAGGAGCAAAACCTCACCTGGGCAGGGGGAATGCCTCTGGGGCCCTGGGAAGCAGGAAAAGACTGAGGGGCTGAAGGGACTGAGGCTGCAGAGTCAGCTTTGGTCTCCACATCTGACTGCCCAGACCAGTTTGCCTTCTCTGGGCTTGGGCATGTGCTCACTGCTGTTGGGACTACTGCATTTGCTTGTACTGTGAAACATAATAAAAATTGATTTTGGAAATAGTACTGGTTTGAAAGGAGGACAAGAATCAATGCTTGGGAAAAGCTAAAACTATTTTCCATGTGTAAGAGCAAAATGAGGGAAAGAAAAATACACTCCATAGTCTCTTGGAAGGGGGCCAGTCCACCAACTGGCTTTTCTGTGATTATACAGAGTTTAGACAGACTCTTTTGCTGAGGCATTAAGCATTCTTCTCTCAAGACTGGTGCATATTTTGGTAAGAAACCCATTTAAGAACAGCTTAAAAGCTTGTATGAAGATAGGATTGACAAATTAATTGGGTAAATATTGTTAAAGATTGAAAGCTGAAGGGGTTCCCATTCTTATATTGTCGTGTATTTCATGGCCGGAGAGGTAAACCTTTTGTTCTATTTTATCACTTCTGTTTTCAAGATAATCTTATTAGTGTCAGGACTGACTTTGAATTGCATTTGTTGAATGCCAAATGTCGTTTTTTTCCTTTTTTTATAATTGTACACTTCCCTCCTGCTTTACCTTGCTGTATTACAGTGATTTTAGAGGTCCATGTACCTACTCATCATTTTATTAATGATAATGACACTTTGCACCAGAACTTCTAGCTGTAAAATCCTCACAATACCAATATTTTAGGTGCTGACAGCAAAGGAAAAGAAAACTCAGTTGGATGACAGGACAAAAATTACTGAGCTTTTTGCGGTGGCTCTTCCTCAGTTGCTAGCAAAGGTAGGTTTGATTCCATTTCTCACTCGGGGATGGTTGTTGAAATGTTTACAGGAATATTTCTGTCATCAATGATACAGCTTGCCACAAGGGGTTTTTTTTACTAATCTTTGTTTATATTTACTTGTTCTACGATGAATTATGTTGTCCAAGACCTTTTCATCTAAACTTCTTTCCTTGCCAATTTTACAGTATTCTGTAGATGCAGAGAAAGTCACCAACTTACTGCAGCTGCCACAGTACTTTGATTTGGAAATTTATACAACTGGGCGATTAGAAAAGGTACAGTAACATCCCCACATCAACATGAAAGGGAAAGTCCCAGAAGTTGGACTTCATCACTGCAATTTCAGTCACTGTTTTAGGAGTGTTTTTTTGTATAAAGGAGATTTTATTTATTGTAACCCTTACTGATAGTGCAGCTTTGATGTCAGACTGTGACTGTCTGCTCTTAGAGATAACAAAAGTTTGAGTTTTCTAAGGTCTGTCTGGCCAGTTTTAGCAGAAAATCTTGCCAGTTAGAGGAACTTGAATTGAGAACATTTATTGCTGGGTTATGGTCATATTTGGGGTTACTGTCTGACAGATACAGCTTGTAGAAACAGCTCAGTAAGTTTTAACTAAATCTTCAATTATACAGCTTTTAAGACACACACAAACATGCATAAATGTTTGTGTGAGTGGGAGGTAAATACTTCTGTGTTGTTCAGTTGTCATTGCAAATTCCAGTGTTAGATAAGACCATACCAACAATAGCAAATTTTTAATCACTTCTGTGATTTGGTCTTTGATAAGCTCTAACTTAATTTTTGATAAATAGACTTAATTTCTCAGAAGCTTCACTGATTTTCTAGGTGTTTGCATTTTGTATCATAGTTACAAAAGTAATAAACAGAATTTACCTTTTAAAATCCTTTAAGATTTATTAAGAATGTGTGACAGTGTAGTATGTGTGTGTGTGTATCTATATGAAAATAAAAACATGAATTTTTTTCTTTGGCTTGTTTTCTCTGTAGCATTTGGATGCCTTACTGCGACAAATCCGGGATATTGTGGAGAAGCACACAGACATCGATGTTTTGGAAGCCTGTTCAAAAACCTACCATGCTCTCTGTAATGAAGAATTCACAATCTTTAACAGGGTTGACATTGCAAGAAGTCAATTAATAGATGAATTGGCAGACAAGTTTAATCGACTTCTTGAGGACTTCCTGCAAGAGGTATTTTAATGTGCACAATCACCTTTTCCTGCCCTCGTAAATATTTTCAGTATTTTTTCTGTCTTTCCTTGCAGGTCAGAACTAGGGATGGGACCTCCCCTCTGATTTTCCAAACTGTTGAGTGCAGTAGTACAGCAGTGTCACTGCTGTGACTGTGCACACAGACTGTTCTTTTAGATAAGACAGTCTTGAATTTTGATCTCCTTTTGTCAAGAGTCCTGTGGGAATTTGAGATAAGTTTTTGATAAACAATTAAATACATAAACTTTTTACTGTTAGCTTTTGAGGCTTACATTTTTGAGAGTTGTAGTATTGCAATTCCCCTAGGATTCTCCTCAGGTGTACTATTGTAGCTAGTCTTGCCTGTGGTTGCAAGTTTCTGTTGTTAAATATCAAAATCTTTAGAAAACACTCCCCCTCCCTTCCTGAATGCAAGCAGATGCAGTTAGTAGATTAAAAATAACTTTGTTCCCACACTGTGTTGATCTGAAAAGTGAGAATCTTCTGATAGAGTGTTTAACTTCACTATGTGGGATCTCTGACATTCACAGAAAACTTGTTTCTCCTTTTCATCTGTGGTAAGGAGCATAGGAAGTGTCTTTTCGACAGCTTCATTCTTAACATTTCTCAGATTCATGTAGTTTATCCAGCTCTCCTTTTTGTATCCAACTCTCTTGCTTTTTGTTCTGAACTAGAACTCCATTCTAGAAATCCTAAACAAGAAATGTGCCCATTTGTTTCCCTTTGTGATGAAAAGAAAGAATGAGAGGTAAAGCAAGGAAATGAGATGTCAGAAGTTTGCTAGAAAGAAAATGGCAAATGCTCTGGTGGAAGTGTTGAAATCCTTAGTTCTTTGATAGGTTGTGCAACTGCAGAATAGTAAAACTTGCATTATCTCTGCTAGACTAAGGAGGAGTTTGTTGACCTCAGATAGTTTATCTTATGTACAAATAGATACTTTTTTGATCCTTTCATTTTTACTCCTTCTTCACTAAATGCAAATTGTTAGAATTCATGGGAAGATTAGAACAGACCAGTTCCCTTACCTCACTCAAAGACTCTTTTTCTGTGATTAAAGTGAGACCGAAGTACTGACCTGTGGCCCATCTAGTCCAGTGTCTTTTGTCTGACAGTGGCCTCTGCTGGATTCTTCAGAGAAAATAGCAGCACCTCTATTATACCCTGTATTCTGTTGTCCTAGGCTTTTCCTGGATTTTCTCCCTTCTCCTTCCTCCCCGCCCCCTCCTCCTGTCTCTTCTTCTGCTGCTGTTTTGGAGAATTGTCGGGGTTGGAAAAGACATTTAACATCACTGACTCCATCTCTAGACAGGAACTGTATCTAACCCTGCCCCTCTAACTCTCCTAAAAGCACATGGGACATAATAAATCACTTAGAACACTTCTCCTTCAGAACACTCCCCAGTTTGGGGTGTGTGTTTGGTTTCAATGAATTTCCCAGTTCACTTAGAGCACACTGAGACATGAGATATCTCACTGTGTGATTATTAACAGGGGGAGGAGCCTGATGAAGATGATGCCTATCAAGTCTTGTCAACACTGAAGAGAATCACTGCTTTTCACAAGTAAGCTGCTTTCTACACGACTGTCAGGGTTTGTGGTGTGGGGGATTATTTGTTTTAATTCAGTATAAGGGTTTGTGGTGAGGGGATTGTTTGTTTTTAATATGATATATCTTTCTTTTTCATGCAACTTAATGGGATTTTTTTTTCCTTTTTTTTTTGTGTGTGTGCTGGTTTGGGTGGGGAGGTGTTCAGGCTGGGGTTTTTCAATACTGATTTGTTTTCTTTTTTGACGAGTCAGGCTTTGAATTGCAGAAAAAGTATTAGTTAAATGATTTTTTTGCTTCATTTCCAGTGCTCATGACCTATCAAGATGGGACTTGTTTGGCTGCAACTACAAGCTATTGAAAACTGGCATTGAAAATGGAGACATGCCAGAACAGGTCTGTAATTGAAGTGTGTTCTTGAGGCACAACAACAAATAGCTTTTGTTGCTGTCTTTTATTGGCCTTTGTCATCTAATGCTTCTTTTCCTTTTGATTTCAGATTGTTATTCATGCACTGCAGTGTACTCATTATGTAATCCTTTGGCAGCTAGCAAAAGTTACTGAGAGCAGTTCCACAAAGGTATGCCTTGTTCCAGTTGTATCAGTAAATAAACATTTGTACCTAGCTGCAGTCTCATCAAGTGGGAACTGTGATGGAATTCATTAAGACTAGGATTTTTCTTTATATTGATACCTACCTAACGCTGCTTTTTTAATAAGTTCTTCTGAATTAATAGTTTTACTGCTCACATTTTTTAAGTTATTGCAACTCAGGAAGCTACCTTTTTTTTCAATGAAAGGGGGTAAGAAAACCAACTCTCATTTGATATTCCACTTCATCCCAAATCAGTGAATTAAAAAAAAAAAAATACTGTGTAGGCTTGTCTTTTTTAGTTATGAACAGCTGCCTGAAATCTATCCTTTAGGCTGAAAATACAAATATTTTAAAGAGAAAATGCTTTATGATCTGGAATTTGGGGCGGGGTGAGAGGAGGTGTTAGGGTTTTTTAGTTACTGCTTTTTAAATAAAATAGTACGATTTTCATCCCAACTGCCATCTCTTCTGTGCTACACAGAGTGACAAAACTAAGGAAATAGCTAATTTTATTTGTAATAATGATTTTTTAAAAGAGTGCAGTGGACTTGAATGTTACCATTAAGGTCTGTGGTGGAATACTCAGTGAAAGTGCATGCACTGAGTGGGACTATAAAAATGAAAAAGCACAACTGTTACATGAAATCGTTCTCTTTAAAGGAGGATCTCCTACGTCTAAAGAAGCAGATGAGAGTGTTCTGTCAAATCTGCCAACACTACCTGACCAATGTAAATACTGCTGTGAAGGAACAGGTTAGTGGCTGTTATTACCTGGAGCCTTCTACTGCTGCACTTTTAGAGCAGCTGAGAAGTTCTTGCTGATATTTTTGGCACCTCTGTGGAACACGATGTCCTGGCTGTGCAGGCTGAGAGCCCTTTGAGGGTGAAGGCTCCCTGTACTTGCATGCTCGTCCTCCTCGTGCACACAGGATTTCAGAACCCATTTAAACTTGATTCTTTCGAGTAATTTTAGGCAGCATTCTGCTTTATGCAAAGGCGCTTTTTGTTTCCTTGAGTGGTGACTCTCAGGTGCACTGTGAAACCCTTCTGGGTGTGAGCTGTGTGAGCCAGTTCCATTTCAGACCTCTCACCTGCCGTGTGCTAATGACCCACATCTCCTGCAGAGCTGTGGAGGCTCAGAGCTGGGACTGCTAAGGAAGGCAGTTTAAAGAGGGTTTTTTGGGTTCTGTCTTCAGGTGCAGCTTCCCTTCTCTTCCTTCTCTGCCTTGCTCCATAGCACAATATATTCCTCCATTTTTCAGAGTCCCAGGAATTTGTGGGTCTCAAAATCAGGAGGAAAAAAAAGGAGTACCTAAGATGAGTGTGTATGTGTTTATACATGCACAAGTGTGCACTGTACCTAGGGGAGTTTATTGTTGGGAAATGGGAATTTTTTGTAGTCACTTCAGGAACGCTCTCACACCGCCCTGGTGCTGATAGCAGCGTTTGGAGATGGGAGCTTCAGCAATGAAACACTGCTTGGAAAAGAGGTCAGCAGTTTTACAGTCAGTGCCTCATACCAACTGTCCTTTGTGGGACAGTTTCAGACATAAAAAATGTAGATATTAAGCTTGAGTAAGTAATGCATGACAGTTCAGGCAAGAGACAGAAGTCCTGATTTTTTTGAAATGCTGCCATGAAGGTTTTGGGGGTTGTCCTTAGTTTTTGCTTCTGTTTCAAGAAGAATTGGGACATCATATTGGGAAACACTTGTCCTGAGTTCTGAGGATAACAGTAAAAAATAATTGAACTGTAGGGCCTGAGTCTCTTCAGTCTGTGGGCAAACAGTTCTTTGGCCAGGACATTCATAGGACTTCGAGGTTCTAGTGAAAAGCACAGGTTATTGATAGCAGAATTAATTCTAAGTAGATGCCTTTGACAATTTTTAAAATGCTAAAATGAAAGAAAATGAAGTATGTCTCTACAGGGTAAGGACCAGATTGTCTTCTAGGTAGACAGTTTAATTAAGGAAACAGAAAGCCAGGAGCTTTTTTGCTGCTGAAGATACTAATAGCCTGGTTGAAGTGGAAAATCTGGTCCACTGAGCCACACAATTGCAGCTTGTGAAACTCTTGCTAGAACAAGAATATTGCTGGAGCTTAACAGGCATGTTGTATGTCAGAGGTATGCAGTGTAATAGTCACAAGGGGTAGGGTGTGGAAGTGCTGTAACAAAGATTCCTGAGGCTCTCAGGAGGTGTCTGGAAGAGGCTGCAGACTCTGGCTGTGCCGGGGGCTCTGACACTGCAGCTGCCTGGTGGCACAGGGTCCTGTCACAGAGGGCTCCACTCGGTGCTGGTCCCTTCTCAGGAAGGGACTCAAGGGACTCCAGAGGCCCCCGTGTATCTTTGTGACTGGGAATGAGTAACACTCACCTTGAGAAGGTCATGGACCTGTTCATGGAAGGACTTGGAGATCAGAGCCAGACAGAGGGGGCAGCACTAAGCAGCTTCTTGCCTTGGGCTGTTAGACTGAGGAATGTCAGTCTGTGTCAGGTACTGAGACATTTGAACCTTCTGGGGCAGTGGAGTACAGACAGCTAAAACCTTAGCCAGCAAAACAAAATGTTGGTTGCACTTCTGGATTTTTGGACATCAGGACTTAAAGGGATTGAATATCTCAGGTGTTATATGTTAAACAAATGTGATTGAAACCATTTTAAGAAAAGACAGGAAAAAGGAGATTGTACAATGGTTGAAGTCCACCAAGTTCCTTAGTGACCTAATGTAGTCAGAGTTTGGGAGTTTCAGGTTTCCTCTGTTTTAATCTTGCAATATTTTCATATTGACTTGGTATCATCTGGGCAATATTTTTATTTGGAGAATCAGTCTTGATACAGGAACCTGCTGTGTGAAGCTGTGCACATTTTGTCTTCAGCTGACCTTTGTCATTGTGTGGGATTTTAGTGGCCTGTGTACACTGTTGACATCTTGAGTATTTTGTTGAATACAAATGCATTATTGCAAACAAAATCCACTTTCCAAGCAAGTGTTTACTAAGGTTTTTCTTTAACAGGCTTTCACAATTCTGTGTGATGTGTTGATGATCTTCAGCCATCAGATTATGACAGGAGGACGTGACATGTTGGAGCCACTTGTTTACACTCCTGATTCTTCCTTGCAATCTGAACTACTCAGTTTTATTTTAGATCACGTCTTCATTGATCAGGATGATGACAACAATAGTGCAGGTTTGTAGAAAACTGAAGTTGTTTTCTAATCGATGTCTTTGTTTCCTTGTGCATTTCTGGGTTTTTGTGGTGGTGGTATTTTGTTGTTGGGTTTTTCTTGTTTGCCTGGTTATTTTTTGTTTTAATTTTGTTTTGTCATTGAGAGGAGTGCATGTGCACAGAGGTAGGTGTGGCTTTTAAGTGTCAGCAGCTGATTAAAGGATTTTCTGTATTGGGAACATGTGGAATAACTGCAGTGAAGGTTTGGATTAATAGGCTCAAATATTTCTGTCTGTATCAGGTGAGAGATGTATGAGTGGACAGTGAGGTGCCATCAGAACTGACATCTGAGTCATCACCTCTAGCCCATGCCAGTTTTAGATGTGAATGTTTGAACATGGAGTCTTTAAACCTGGCAATTTACCTGTTCTGAACTCGTTCTAGATGGACAGCAGGATGATGAAGCCAGCAAAATTGAAGCGTTGCACAAAAGAAGAAACCTGCTTGCAGCTTTCTGTAAGCTGATTGTTTATACTGTGGTGGAAATGAACACGGCCGCCGACATCTTCAAGCAATACATGAAGGTAAAGGGGAAGCTTAGCAGTGATAAAACCACTGGAACACAGTAGCTGTGCAACTTCTAACTATTATTTGTTTTTCTGCCTTACAAGATAACCAGTTCAAAGTGTGAAAAATTCAAAACTCCAGACTTCTAGGCACTTTTTTATGTAGGGGGAAAAATTACTGAGATGAGTTTTTACAGTTCCAGTCTGTGAGTGGTGGGGACCAAGGAGGGGAACTGACTAATTACTTTAATGTTCTTTTTACTGGTTTTATTTTCTTTATTGATGGTGTATTTTTAATTCACTTAGTAGTTTAGTAGGCCTTTTGAGAATGTTCTTCCCAAGATAAACTCCATGACGTCTAGCCTCATCAAATAATTTAGGTTTAAACTTTGTAGAAGAGAAGGAAAATTTGTGTTCCCTGTACCCCTCCTCCATTATCTTTATATCTATTTCAATCTTACTTAAATATAAAAACCTCTCCTGGCTCGTGGGATTCACAGCTGCATACTGAGTTCTCATTTTGTGAACATGATAAAGCTTTGCTCCTTGGTGATTACCTTAAAAACTTAAAATTTGGGCAGCCTGCTTTTGTGTGTCTGAGTGCCCTACATATATTTTGATTCTCCAGATAACTAATTGGGTCTTTCTTAAACCTGAAATACTTAAAAGCCTGAACAGACAGCTGTCTTTATTGGACAGATCATGGCTGTCTTGAAGTGCCTCCTTTCAGCAAAGAAAATAGAACTCCCCACCAGAGTTACAAGAGTTACTAAAAGGATTAGATCCTGATCTTGTACCCTGAAGGGGTGAACAGTGTCATTAAAAGTATGTCATGGCCTTGAAGATAAATAGGTCATTCTGCCTCTAAAGTAATACTCACTACAAGAACAAAAAGTGGGTTTATTCTTTTTGCATTTAGTTTTTAAAAAAATTATTATTCTGGAGGTGGTTTAGGGTGTAGTTTGTGGTGTAATTGTGAACATATTGGGTTTTTTCCTTTAGACAGTGCTTGATTTTTCTTTTTAAAAGAACATATCCTAGATTTTGTTTTCAGAAGAATTGAGGAGTTGCAATGTTTTCAACTAACACTGACTGTTAACCTTTTTTTTTGTTTTTCCTAGTATTACAATGACTATGGTGATATTATTAAAGAAACGATGAGTAAAACAAGACAGATAGACAAAATCCAGTGTGCTAAAACACTTATTCTTAGTTTGCAGCAGGTAAGAATTTACAGTATTTTTAGATGATGTCCTTTTGTTTAGTATCTAGTCTGAGGTATTGATGAAGACACTTTTATGGACAGGAGGGATAAATAGGTCTAAACTGAGACATTTCTGCACCTATGTGAAAAACTGCCAGAAGTCTTCCTAAACTTAGCAAATACTGTGCCACAGAAAGTGTGGGAGAGGCCAATAAATACAAAATGAATGTAACTCTGTGAAACCTTCATAACTCTAAAATGTATTCAGATAAATGTTGTAAAATGGCCAGTTTACTTGTTTGTGAACAGATAAATACTTCCTGCCTGTGTGGTGGGAATTTGGGTTTTTTGGGATGGATTTGTTTTGCTTTTGCATGTCGTTTCGGTTTTGGGTTTTTTTAAACTGTTGTGAGAATTAATTTGAAGTTTTAGTAATTTCTTAATGTTTAGTAGGGACTTCACTCACATGATTGAATGCCCTCTTCAGTAAAGTTTGTTTGTGTGGAAACCTGATGAATTCAGCTGAAGTTAACATGTGATTCATCTGCTCACATAAACCATCTGCATGGATTTTATTCACAGGCTCAGAATAGTAGAGACATTTATCTCCAAAACACTGTAATCCAGCATAGATCACTGCTGTCCCTGAAAGGAAAATCTACCCAAATTTATATTCTCTGTCCTTGGTTTTTTGACTAAAGGTTATAAAGCTACATAGTGAATGTAGATCTAGATATTGATCCTGGTGGAGACCAAACAGAAATAGTCCTTATTAAAGTAAGGGCTGGTTTATCAGTATGGATATTGCCAAAACAAGGGAGGATGAGCCTGTGAAACACTTCTGAACTGAAACTCGGCGTGTATTGGTCCAAAGTTTGGCATTATCTTTTAATACGTGAAGATTTCCCTTTTGTTCCATGCAGCTCTTCAATGAGATGATTCAAGAAAATGGGTATAATTTTGACAGATCATCACCGACATTCAGTGGCATAAAGGAACTTGCTCGACGTTTTGCTTTAACATTTGGATTGGATCAGCTGAAAACAAGAGAAGCTATTGCTATGTTACACAAGTAATTGTGTGCTTTGTATTACTTCCATTTCTGTAAACACTTCTTGGCTAACATAAGACAGTCTTTTTAGTCTTTGAAAATCTCAGTTTGTTAGTACTAAGTGCATCAGCCCTAGGGATGATATAGCCCATACATTAATTAGGAGATGACTGCAGTTTTTTCTCTGAGTAAAACCTAAATGTTTAATATTGTTGGTGTTCTCCAGCATCGTTGTATAAGCATGGAAACGATAGCAGTGTTGATGCTATAATGAAAAAGCCTTTTTAATGTCCAGTCCATAACAATAAGAACAGATCCACTTTGTTGTCAGGGGTGGTCATGTTGGCCTCATGCAGAGGAGTTGCTATCGAGGGAGGAATTCCATGAGTGTGTCCAGATTCAAATGATCAGTGTCCACTTTGTTTGCTGGAATATGGAAACACCAAATTATTGCTTTCTTGACATAAAGGAAAGGGGTTTGCTTTTGGTAGCTCACAGTGCTTTGAACTTCTGTTTGTTCTTTTCTGATGTAAATTTTTATTTGTTCTTAGGGATGGCATAGAATTTGCTTTTAAGGAGCCTAATCCACAAGGTGAGAGCCACCCACCATTAAATTTGGCATTTCTTGATATTCTCAGTGAGTTCTCCTCGAAACTTCTCAGACAAGACAAAAGAACAGTGTAAGTATTTTCCTAATATTCTTAGTATTTGTAATCATAACCACAAAAGACATGCATCAGAATAAATATTTGTGTATTGTATTCATGTAAAGTGGAATCTTTGACAGATCAAGGTAAGTTTACACTAATGAAGTCAGTTATACTCACAGAGGGAAAGTTATATTTCTCAGTATTTTTCATTTTATGGTGGATGAACAGAAGTTGTATCCTGGATTTGCTGTTGTCTAGCCTTTCTGTTAACTGGATGAGAAACACGGGCTGATAGTTTCAGTGGTTACTTATCTTGACACGGTAACATTTTGTTACAGAGTTTTTGCATCTCTGTGTTTCTTGTTTCATTTGAAGGTATGTTTACTTGGAGAAGTTCATGACCTTTCAGATGTCCCTACGAAGAGAAGATGTGTGGCTTCCTCTCATGTCCTACCGGAACTCCTTATTAGCTGGTGGGGATGACGACACCATGTCAGTGATCAGTGGCATCAGCAGTCGAGGATCTACAGTAAGAAATAAGAAGACAAAGCCAGCAACAGGCAAGCGGAAAGTACCTGAAGGTAGAACTTCTCTCATCTTTTAATTTACTAGAATAGATATTCATATGCACTGCACATGTTATTCCATACTTTTTAGTGTAACTACATTGCCATGCCCTGATGTATTTTTTCCAGAACAGGTAACTTCTGACCATGTATATGTCTTAATGGGAAAGGTATTCATTTGATTCACAATGGGAAATAAGGGCACTACACAGTGTTGAGTCATACAACAGAAAAGTATAGAAATGGCCCAGCCAGTGATTATAAATCCAGGCCCTCTGAGGCACATGTAAAGCAATTGATTCTGTATCACGCACTGAATTTGTGTTACGACCCTCGCCTTTGGGACAAACTCGTGGGATGCTGTTGGTGTTTGCTTGCAGCCGAGGAGAGCAGCAGCAGTGACAGCATGTGGCTGAACAGGGAGCAGTCCATGCACACTCCTGTGATGATGCAGACGCCCCAGCTCACCTCCACCATCCTGCGGGAGCCCAAGCGGCTGCGGCCCGACGAGAACTACATGGGCGTGTACCCCCTGCCGCCCGAGCACCACCAGCCGCCCCTCGACTACAAGTACGTACCCCTAGGTCTGCTTTGGTAGGGCTCACACAAACCAGTACATGTTGAAAATAGAATAATGGTCTTTTTAAGCACGCAAGTAACGTGGATGTTGGCTCAAAGGCAACAGGAAGAAGCCGCGCGACAACAGCAGGAGAGGGCGGCGATGAACTACGTCAAGCTGAGGAGCAACTTGCAGCACGCCATGTGAGTGATGGGGCCTTCCTGCCTGGGGAGGGGCTGCACAAGGGCAGGGCAACACCTGTATCTTCTCAGACACCCACATCTTCCAAGCTTAAAGGTTCTCCACATTCTTAAGGACTGTGTGGTTCTGCAGGGAAAAAAAATACATGTTGCAAATAAAGACCATGGGCATATGTATTGAGGAGCTTTACCTCTTTCCCCTACTTACTTTTGATTGTTTTATTTCCAGTACTTCATTTAAACTAGTTTCAGTGGTGCTGGTTTTTTTTTTAATACAGTGACACCAATTAGTATAATTAGAGTGGCTCCTTAGTTTTCTCATAAGATCTGATCTTTCATGTAGAATTTATGGGGAAAGAGGATGAAGGATTGTGTAGGAGTATTTGTAGTGGTTTTACACATCTGCTTTATTTCAAAGACTTCTTCCTGGCCTTATCATAAGGCAGAAACAATTTTTGTTTAGATGGCAAAACTTGAGTTCTTTTTCACTTGAGCATGAATTAGGTATGGAGTAGATGTGCTTATCAGTGCTCACACCTCTCAGAGTACCCACTTAGCGAAGTCCCACAGTTCTCTGAACTGACCTTTGTCAGGCGTTCTCCCACGCTCTCTGAGTATCTTCTGGTTAAATACCAGCTTTCTTCAGTAGTAGTTGTACACTTATTTCATTACTTCATTTCTCTTTTATCTAACGGAATTATCATTTGTTGGGACTCCCCTACTGAGCACTAGCTTTTTAAATAGATAAGAGTTAACTTGATTTAGTGCTAAGCAGTATTGCTTTTCATTTCAGTCGACGTGGCACAAGTCTAATGGAAGATGATGAGGAGCCAATTGTGGAAGATGTGATGATGTCATCAGAAGGGCGGATTGAGGATCTTAATGAAGGCATGGACTTTGACACCATGGACATAGACCTAGTAAGAAATCTGCTTCTCTTTTGTGGTCTTGGCATTTGTATTTCTGCTTTTAAAGTAAGATATTTGAATTAAATATTCCTTCTGCTAAAACAAATCATATTCAGGTTGCTTTCTGCATTGTTAAAGGGCTGTGCTGTTCTATAGAGCCATCTGCTCCAACTGCCATACAAAAAGCAAGAGCACTTCCTGTCGTAACTAATAACATCCATCCCTTGTCAATTCTTACCCCTTGAGAGTTCAGCTTCACTGACTACAGTGTAAAACCTGGGGAAATTACATTTAATTTGTTTGTTTGTTTGCTTTCTAAAGCCACCATCAAAGAACAGGAGAGAAAGAACGGAGCTAAAACCAGATTTCTTTGACCCCGCTTCAATCATGGATGAATCGGTAGGTTCACTTATGTGAGGGGAAAGTCACGTAAATCACTCTTGAGCTTGCCATACTGTCTTACTTGAGATTTTAAATGGAAAGAATGCAATCTGCAGCTTGTCACTGTTAGCATATTTTGACAGACTGGTACAGTAATTCAGCTCCATACATTCTAGGATAGTCAGTGTTCCTTGCAAGTTTATAGGATTTTTGTTCTTAATATCTGTATATAGCTATGTAAAAATTAAAAGCTTATGATTCTGAGCAGGAACCACATCTGGTATGGGAAAGACCCTTGCAGAGGCTGATAGCAAAGAGCGTTAGAAAAACAAAGAAATGTGCATAACATAACATTAAAGGCAAATTTCCTGTTGTGCTGAGCTTAGTTCAGCGACTCTGATGTCATTACCAAATGTCACCATTAGATGGTTTGCATTTTGTGTTTCTCTCTTTTTTTTTAATTGGCATATTTACTTCTGTGCATAAGTAAAATAATGGAGAAAATAGAGATTATACAGATAATCTGTTTATAGAGATGAGAGGTATTTTTTCTTTCCATATAAAGTTTTAGGTCCAAAACATCCGAAGTCTGTAGTTTCTGCTTGCAGTTGCCCTTTTATCCGACTCGGTAAATCTGCAGTCTCTATTCTCTGTTAAAAATCTGCATGAGGGATTCCTTCTGTCCTGAACCACTTGTAAAGTATGCAGCCATTTTTGACCTTGGGTAGCTGGTACAAATTACACTGGAAATAACGAGCTGCAGCAAGCCAGCAGAGGACAGTGCAACAAGGCTTCTGGGAATCTTGGACAGCTTGGTGGAGTTTGGAAGATGGTTATGTATTTTTATACAGTATTGTTGCAGCATGAACCTGTTCTTGTTTATGGGAGAAAGAAGTCCTAAATACTGTTTTAAATGCAAATCCATATATTTTGTACCAGAAGGGCTTTGCTTTAGTGATAATGAATCAGTTAGGTTGTGTGTCTGCCTGTCGTGCGTTCTGTTCCTGAACATCAAGAAAGTATCTCGGCTGTTCTCTGACGTCCTGCTCTGCGTTAGTTCTTCCCACTGCTCCTCTCGGTTTTTCCTGGACTGATGTGTGAAGTGCCAGTCGCTCTTTAGCCTGACAGTGCTGGGCCTTCTGCAGGGAGCCCGAGCTGATCCGGGAGCCCGAGCTGATCCGGGAGCCCGAGCTGATCCGGGAGCCCGAGCTGATCCGGGAGCCCGAGNGTGACACGGGGACAGCGGGGTGACACGGGGACAGCGGGGTGACAGAGGGAGCGGGTGACACGGGCAGGGTGACACGGGGACAGCAGGGTGACAGGAGAGGGTGACATGGGCAGGGAGTGACACGGAGAGCAGGGGGTGACACGGGCAGGGGGTGACCTGGGGAGCAGGGTGACACAGGGAGCGAGGTGACACAGTTCTCCTTTGGTGGCACAAGTTCGGACAGGGAACCATGGTCAGAGTGACACAGACACCAGAGAGAGCAGGGGCAGGCACAGGATCACACATGGAAACCTTTGTCAGAGGGACACAGACACCAGAGCGAGCCCAGCAGTCAGAGTGCAGTGTCCAGGCACATTTCATCCATGGAAACTGTCTCAGAATGACACATGGAATCAGAGCTGAGCCCAGCACTGTGCAGCGTCAGAGCAGCGCTTTATAATGCAAACCATTCTCAGAATGACACAGAAAAACCCAGAAAAACAGAAAAACATAAAAACAAAACCACATAAAAACAGAATCGAGCAGTCAGTGTGCAGTGTCCAAACATCATTTCATACATCTAAACAATTCTCAGAATAAAGTTAATTTGCTTTATTAATATAACTTATTTCAGAGGTCCCCTATTCTTGGAGTTGTTGCACTTGTTTTTAATAGACATAATAAAGCTGTTTAATTAATTGGGATGCACATGGTTTATGGTCAGACCTCTAGTCTGATGTGCCAGTTATTGCTGGCACCAGAGGCAGCTCTGTGTGCTCTGTTGTAGGAGGCACCCAAAGTGAATTTAATTCAAAGAACAGTAAAAAATTGGTTTGTAAAGAGATAAATATGAACAGCAGTGCTAAGGTTCAGGAAAATTTAGTCTGTTTTGGCTCTTGCTGATTTTATGAAGTCCTATAAAAGCTAGGACAGAAAAGTGTGGGGTTTTTGTGGCACATCAGAGCACTGCCTACCTCCACTGGCATAGAGAGCTGCACGGCTGTTCTCGATGGGGAGAGGAAAGAGATGCTTTGTTCCAGGAAAGCTTTTTCTTTCCCCAGTTACATAATCCCTCAAGCCCAGCTGCTGGATTTTACTGATGAGTGTGTGGTTTTTCACTGTCTCCCTGCCAGAGGATACATTTCTAGGCAATATTAGATCTGTGTGCTGGTTCCTGTGAGCACAGACACAGCAGTGCTGGGGCTGCAGGGTTTGTCCCAGGTTTGGGCACTGCTGAGGACACTCTGGATTTCAGGTTCATGCCAATAGATTGTCATTGTTCAACAAGTCTGAGTTAGGCACCTAACTAAACTCTTCTGCAATTATTACCTAAAATAATTAAAACACAGACTTGATTCCTACTGGATCTAGTTAATTTCAAGTGTGAGAAAAATATTTCTAATGAATGAGGAGCCCTTTTCATATTATCTAAATCAGAAATGTGGTTAATCTGGTTTGGAAGAAAAATAAACTTAATAATGCCTTAACGTATCTTGAAGTGTCTTAATCTTAAATTCTATATTAAATGCTTTGTTATTTGTTAAATGTGTATTAGACTACAAATTGACACCGTTTCTAACTTTTTTTTTAGGTTCTTGGGGTGTCAATGTTTTAATACCAGAGCAGCAAATAAATCAGTGGTGAAGTCATTTTCTAAGTGGAAGAGGAAGTTTTTCAATACAAAATTGTGGTAGATACAGTGAAATTCTGAACAGATTTTTCTCTAAGGAGAATGACATGCTTTCAAGATCAAGTGTATTGAAGGGGCAGTTTTGTTTGCCTGAAAGAAAAAAGAAATGTAAAGGACAAGTAAACAATTTGAGGATAAGTTACACTTTTTGTTGGGAAAAAAAATCAATATTTTATTTATGTGCTATCAGTTTATTTCTGGATCATAAGAAGTATTCCCTCTGAGTTTTAATCTTAACAGTCTGAGAGGTGTTTGGTACAGATTTGAGCCCCTCTCTGCATTTGCTGGCTGTACTAAATAATCACGAGCTCTGCTGGGTTGCTGTTCACGTCCATGACTGTAAGAGTAGATGGATTGGTTTTCTCACAGCGATAGAACGAACCAGAAGAGTTGTCAGTATTTTCAATTAAATGCAAACTTCAGCAACAGAAGGTTTGTATTAATTAATCATGGAAAAATACATAAAGCAGAATTTTAACAGCTTTTTAATCTAAAACACACTTTTTATTCCAAAAGCTTCATGTTAGCCTTCTCAGAAAGGTCCATAAGCTATAAGCTACCAGAACGTAACAGATTTCACTCTTGCTTGCCCATTACCAACCCTGAAAGTTTGCTTGTCCTTTAAGAAAAATGTAATGTTGTGAAATTCCTTCCAGTAGTGCCACTGTATTTTGTCTCCAAATAAAAGAAGCTTATTGTAGTATGTTTGCAGAAAAATTCTAAACAAAAATTATACAGCTTATTAGAGTGTGGGAATAGGGATCTAAATTTTAAATAAAATTATATATATATATAAATTGGTGCTGATTTTATAATTGCGCAGTTTGTTTAGTTTTTTCTTACTTTTAAATTCCAACTTAAAATTATGAGGTTTCAGAAATATATTGAAAATTTAACAATGTTTAAAAATAGAAGAGCATGAGAATTCATGCTTTAAAAATGATTTTTAAATTTGTATTTTATATTGTTTTATCTATCTGTCTTTGCAAGCAGTCTTCAGGTTAAAGATACTTCTAACAGGTTACAGTACATTTCCTCTATATGTAAATTAGATTGGATAATAGAAACTCATAAACAACCCATAATATTCTTTGAAAGCTAAGCTTTAAACTTCATTTTGTGTCCATTCACAATTAAATTAAATTTGGTCTAAAACAGAAAGTGGATCTATGCCATTTTGACATTGACTCATTTTGCAAGGCTTAGGCAGCTAGACATCATTTTAAAGGAAATATTAACTTATATTACATATGTATATTTTTTGTCAGTTGTCTCTCAGTTCTTGAGGTATATTATTTTAATCATTCCATGCCTTAATACGCTTGCAATACAAGAATCTCCCCAAATGGGTGAATACAAAAAGGCTTCCTGTTTTTAGACTCAGAAATTAAACATTCGGCTGTGGTAGCCAAAAACCATAGATTATCTAAAGGATCATGATAAAATATAATTATTTTACTAGATCATGGGGTAACAACGAAATCAGAACTAGATCTGCCTAACTCATTTACATAAATAAATACTCTCATGTCTAAAAGTACTGCCTATATTGTTTTCCACACCACTGCATTTAATAGAACTGCTGAGAGGACTGTATATATGATTTTAAACTTAAGTTGATTTTTCTTACTCTTGAAGGAGTGTTTCTTTGTGAAAGCAGTTCTTACAGCTTTGTTTTCAACCAGCTAAAAATGTTTTATATATTTACCTTAACCTGTTGTCCTCCACATTCTATTGTCCTAATTGTACTGTTTTCTGATTTGTATTTATGTCTTGAGACAGTAACTTTTTGAATAAAAATAAACCTACAGTATGTTGTATGTTTGATCTTTTTAAATTGGGGTTACGGGAGGACAGTGAAGAAAGGGGTATGAGTAATGCAAATGTTATGTTTATAGAAATCAAAATCTTTTTCCATGTCTTTTAAGTGTTTGTCTCAGAGTTGGGATAATGTATGAAAAACTGCACTGTTTTATATTTGTAATAAATTGTACAAGTTTTTAAAATGTGAATAAAGCACTAATTGGGTAATAATTTAAAGCAGAAAAGTTAATGCAATCATGATTGTTTTAAATATGCTTTAATTTGAGATAAACTTGTTAAAAGAATTAGTGTAAATACAGAGTGAGCTTTTGAAGAGGTTAGTACCTGCAAATAAAATTTTTAAAGTTTGTATAGAACTTTTACATGCCAAGAAAGCAGTGGTTAATTATTTTTGTGTTACGTTTTTTAAAGTGTATTAATAACCTTTCTGTTGGTTTCTTTTTCCTAATAACTATTATCTGATTTACTCAGAATGCTTTTGATTCTTTGAACATTGGAGATGCTGTACATAGTCCAATGGAAATGCCATTAAATGTTTGCTACTTTCCATTCCTTAAATGGATCACACTCCTGGTGAACATCCTGAGCTCCTCCCTGCCCTTCCCTCTGCCCAGCTGCTGAGCACCTCCAGCTGGGCATTCAAACTCTGCTGCAGGACTTTCTAAAGCAGTAATTCCAAAACCCTAGTGAGGTAACACTTCTAATCCTTGCTAATGTAACTTTAGGAGTTCAGGGTTGGGTTTTATTTTAGTTATTATTATTGCAAATGTTCCTTATTCCTGTCTCTAAATCCTGCTGTACGTTCAAGTATCTTGTGGAAAATTGTTTTAGTAGGTTCTAAGTTTATAATGCAAGAAAAATACCTTCACTATGTAAAGTCTGTTCAAGTTAAACCACTTTGGTACAAAAGCCTGTAAATGGAAGAAATTGGTGTTTTGAAGAGAGATGATAAAAATTTAGAAAAAAGCAAATAATCAAAGTAAAGCCTGTCCTCTAGTTTACCAGAGAGGCCACAGGGAAGGTATTGACACAGAATGAATTTCAAAGAAATAGTCTCCACATATTCTGTAAAAAGTATTTCTTGATATTAAACAACCAAAGACAATATGTAAGATGTTAGTGATGGCTGTTGTTTGTTTGGTTGGTTTTTTCTCCTTTGGTGGAACGGTGCTGGTTCCTGTAGCATGTTAGAGGTCTTAAACCCCCATCTTTAATCTCAGGATAACTAAAAAAACCCTCTTTGAAACTGCCCCCCTGTTTTCCCCTAGTTTACCCATACACTTGTCCTTACTGGGATTTCAGCACAGCAGTACAATTAACTTCCTACCCATACTGGATTTTTTGAGCTGCTTCAAATCACAGCAATGCTTTGCTGCTTTTTTTACCTATAGATATGTTTGGGGCTTTTTTATTGCCTGATGAATATCAAGGACTTGTTCTTTGAAGCATTTGTCAAAATTGTCAATTTATGCCTCAGAATGCTTTTGATAAAATACAGATTGATTATTTTGAAACTATTTTCATTCCTACTTAGCTGCTTTAATTTAGTATTCTTTGACCAATTTGTGATACTGAAATGTAGCTTATGCCATTGCCTCATTTTTCATAATCCTGTGTAATTTCTTGTCCTAAGATTATTTAATTTCATATATATTTGTTGGCATCCAAAAAGAGATCATGTTTTTGATGGAGATAGATGATGACAAGTACTCAGAAAACAAGGTAATGCAGGAGAACACTGTTCTATAATAGTTTTATTTAAAAGTAGCAATTGTGTGTGAATTGTGCCTGTCATTTTCCACAGCTGTCCTTCTCTCATCTGTCCCTTCTTCACGTTGCTGGTCTTTCTTCAATCTATTTCTTTGATTAAATCTCAATTTCCATATTTCTTTAAAGTTTTTACCAGTTAGATGTTGTTACAGCTGTTGTAAATGGTGCCTTCCAGCTAGAGATTGAGTTGATGTTTTTTGTTGTGGTTTTTAGGATGTAAATCATAGTGTCAGTACAGTGGAAAGGAGCTACAGCTGTGCCCAGGAAAACGATCCAGAGCATGTTCAGGTGCTTGGGTGGGTGACAAAGTGTCCCTTGTCCTTCAGAGAATGTGTGCAGTTCTTTAATGTCATCGTGCTTCCCAACCCTGATCGTGTCATTTCTGCTGAGCTTTTCTCAGCAGTTTTTTGATTGGAAAATAAGAGGAAAAGTCATCATGTTTTGTGTATATTAACTGTTCCTGTTGAAGAAAAAACTGCATTTACCAGCTTAACAAGGGAGAGTTGCTTTCAGCTGATAACAGCTTAAATTCTGCACTTTCAGAAAAGCTATTTAAAAGAACCTAATAAAATGTAAAAGTAATAAAACCTCTGGAGGCCTAGAACATCTGAGATGAGGAAGGAGATGTGAAGTTGGTAGTTACTTCGTGAAAGCATTCAAGGGCTACAAGGCTTGGGAAGAAGGATGAGCTTGCAGAGCGTTTCCTGCTTGTTGAGGTGGGTGATGGCAGGTGAGAGATGTTTCCCCATCTAGTGGGCTGTGAGAACTGCTCAATCTCAGAAGTTTGGCACAATCTCCTTGTGCTCATCCAGCCCCTTTCCAGGCTGCCCATTGTGTCCCTGAGCTTTGTCCCTAAACGCCCTGTTGAGGGCAGGGCCCGGGCTGTGGGGTGGGTGCGAGCCCTGAGCTGCTGCTGCTCCTGGGGGCTGCAGCCCCACCCCGGGCTGCCCTGCCCGGGGGTTTCCATGCTCAGATCTCAGCCCCTGAACCCTGGCCCTGTTGCCCACCCCGTATGGCTGCCAGGGAAGCCTCACAATTGGCTGCTGCTTGGTGAAAAGCAGTTAAACCACAGTTCCTGAGCAACCTGTGCGCCCATCTATTATTTTAACACACTCTTTTCACAGGCTTAAATTCTGTTTTCTTCTTTTCAAAGTGCTGCACTCCACCAAAAGCTAAAAAGCAAACCACATCCACTTGTTTTTCGTATCATGCACAAAAGCATTTAAAGATGTGGCATATCTTATATTTAGCTTGCTCTTTGTATTGTTCATCTTAAAACATTGAGCTGTCTTTTACACAACTGTTCTTACGTATCAACTGACAAAAACTGTCTTTCCATTATTTCTGATGCCAGTTTATAATCTTCTGAATCTTGAAAAGCAGATTTCTTGAGGCTGTTTTTTTTAACTGAACTCTTCCATTACAGACAGGAATCAAAGTGCTCTGTGAAACATAGCGTGGATTAGGGAAGTGGCAGTGGCAGTGAAAGCAGTGTCTTGTCACTGCCATCCTGTTGGAGGGACTGATGGTGTTACAGTTTAAGGTAACAGTTTAAGGTTTAAGATTATTGTGTAAATGTTTGTAACTGGAGAAATCTGCAGATTTGGCCTATTGGTCGAGTTCCTTGTTAGGGCCCCTTTTTTTCTCGTTCATATCAATAGTTTGTATGTGGTGAAAGCAGCTTGTTGAAGTGCTGTGAAGTAAAAGAAACACATTTTCTATTTAAAGCTGCTTTCATTACACATTCTCTTTATTTTTTTTAACCTTGCATTATTTCATCTTCTACTTCAGACTGACTTCTAACTGCATTGTTCACTAGCTCACTTGGGCTGGATTTGTAGATGTGACAGAAAGAAAGGGTGCCCTGTAGAGCAGGGACTGCCAGTGATGCAACATCAGCTGTTTGTGTTGGCTTTTCCTGGGATTTGTGTCGAGTTAACCAAGAGAAATAGGCTGTTTGTGTTTGTTCTGGCACACTACTGATTTGTTTCAGATTGTGACAGAGCCGCAGATTTTGTGGATTTAGACAGTTTAGAAGCATCATCTCTTCACATGCTGTTTCTAACAATGTTCAATTTAGGCCACTTGATCCATTAGTAAAATTCGAAAGACATGTCTTTTAGGTTTTCTTAATCCCTACTCACAAGGAAAGTCAAATTTCTTATTTTCTTTTTGAATTTGATTTGCTTTTCATCTCTCATTTATTTGCCAGAAGTGAATCGTGTGGTGTGGCCCGTGGAGCCAAACCACAGCACTCAGTGATGTGTAACCCAAACTGGAGGCTTGGCAGGGTGAGCCTCGTGGGTGGGTAAGGACTGGTGTTGCAGCAGCCACAGACATTCACACGGAGGGCAGCTGCAGGTCTCCTTGGCACTGCTGTAATTGCATCAGGAGAGCAAAGATGCTCTGGCCAGTCTGACCACGCTGGGCTCTGGCCAGCAGCTTGGCCACCGTGTGGTTCCTCGTCAGGCTCTGCCTCCTGCATGGTACCAGACATGTGGGATGCCCATCTTCTCTGAAACAGCAGTTAATTATTAATTATCATTCATGTTACCACCGAGCTGTCAGCAGCCTTCCCACTCCTGTAACCCTGGGTCAGTACCTTATGACTCCCCCAATTTCATTTTAAATTGCTTAGTTGAAGTTTCACAGTGTTAGGGCACATCCCTACCAGCAGCTTCTCAGTGGTACTGAGTGCTGTCCCCGGGCGGGAGAGGCTGCGGGCAGGAGCGGCTGCGGGCGGGAGAGGCTGCGGGCATGAGGGGCTGCGGGCATGAGGGGCTGCGGCCATGAGGGGCAGTGGGCATGAGGGGCTGCAGGTAGGAGCGGCTGCGGGCATGAGGGGCTGCAGGTAGGAGCGGCTCCCGGCCTCCCTCGCTGCTTCCCGACCCCTGGGAGCCCGCCTGGCTCCGCAGGGCTGTGCCAGAGCCGCACAGAGGGGCAGGAGGTGCCTTGGGGGCAGCTGGACAGTCCGTGCCAAGGGGCCTGCTTCGTTCGGGAGCCTCAGCTCCCTCAGCTCCCCTCAGNCCTCCGCTCCCCTCCGCTCCTCTCTGCCACACGGCGGAGCTCTGCGTTCGTCTCCATCAGAAATGAGGGTGGGACTGCTGCGGGCAGCCCAAAAACGCAGCGTGAGGAGCTGTGAGAGGGGCTGTGCCCGAGCTGTGCCAGGGGCTCTGTCGGGGGCTGTGCCCGGGGCTGTGAGAGGGGCTGTGCCCGGAGCTCTGTCGGGGGCTGAGTCAGCGGCTCTGTCAG
>VXBR01000453.1:512207-594738 GCA_013400215.1 Cisticola juncidis
CTGTGCCCGAGCTCTGTCGGGGGCTGTGTCAGGGGCTCTGTCGGGGGCTGTGCCCGAGCTGTGTCAGGGGCTCTGTCGGGGGCTGTGCCCGGGGCTGTGCCCGGAGCTGTGTCGGGGGCTGTGCCGTCCCCGGCGCTGCGGGCCGGCCTGTGCCAGAGCACGGAGCCGCAGCCGCGTTCCCGATTCAGGCATCCCTCAGACACCTGCCCTGCTTTCCACAGCCTGGCTGGCAGCGCCGCCCCCGGCCTGGCGTAGCGCCCTACTGCCTGGAGAGGAAGGCCACTGCATTCTGGCCTTGGGACACAAGTCTGCAAAGGTTCTGTGACATTTCTTGATGGTTCAGGAATGGGGAAGAAAAAAGTGGATTTTTTTGAAAATGCTTTTTTCTTGCTCTGGAGTTCTGCAGCTTTTTAGGCACCTGAGTAACTGTTCTGATGAACTGCTCATTCTGCATCTGTGGTCAGACTGAGGGGTTTGTGCTGGGTCACTAATAAAAAAATAGATATTTGCATTTCTGTTCCAAACTGTTCAAAGCACCAGGCAGGAGCAATGGCACTCAGTGAGTGATTACCACTTTGCATTGCTTGGCCTGTGACTCCTGTCTGTCTGCTGCTTTCATGCCAGATCTCCAAAAAGGCCCAGAACTCACCTGGGGATGGGTTTTTAAACGTGCATCATCTAATTCAAGTACAAAGCAGATGAACAGTCTTATAAATGTAATCAGTCACTCAGGTGCTTAAGTTAAAGCACTATCTCTGTCAATCCAAGCACCTGTTGATCTTCAATCAGAGCTGCTGGCTGCTGCATCTTTCCCCAGTTTATTTATTTTTAATATCTAGCTACTGGTGTGGCAGCCCTTCACTCTTCAGTGCCGGGGGAAAACCTGAGCAGCTTTGCTGCAAGGATGTCTGGGGAAAGCAATGTGATTTGTGTTTGTGCATGAGCAGTGACAGAATTGAAGTGTAAATAAGGCTTTGGGCTGTGTAAATCTGGGCAGCGAGAGGTGCTGCTGGTAGTAATTCCCTGTGTCCCAGAGGGAGGAGGCAGCAGGAGCTGTCTGGGCTCTGGCTCTCTGCAGAGCAGAGGATGAGGAAGGAAGCAGAGGACACACGGATTTCCCTGTCCCAGGTGAGCCTTTGGCACTTTGCAGCTGTGGGGTTTGTGCTGCCCCACAGCTGAGCCAGGGCTGATGCCAGTGTGGGACCCAGGACATGCCCATGGCTGTGCCTTGTGCCCCAGGATGGGGAGGGAGGGTTTCACCATCTCAGGGCTTTGGGAGTAAAGGGCCCCCAGCACACTGGGGAAGGTGCTGGAAGTGCCCCCAGGAGCCCTGCAGCAGAGCCCCTCTCCCCAGGGAATGCAGCCAAACCTCCTTGCAGCTCACACTCAGCAGGGACTGGGTGGAAGAACTGGATCTGGGGAGAAACAGATTTTAATCCAGAAGGAATTTTGCTTAGGGAAGAAAGGAGGCCAGTTGCAAAAGGAGAGGTGAGATGCTGGGCAGAGGTTTGGCTTCTTCCTCTGAGGGTGGATTCCAGACAAAAGGTGTATTTATAGAACAGTCCAGAAACAGTGGTGTGGTGATAGTTGTGATCTCTTCCCCAGAGGAAGAGGTCCCTGCCCATGGCAGGGGGTTGGAACAAGGCGATGTCTGAAGTCTGAATTCTGTGATTCTCTGGTAAGAACTGGGGCTGAGTTCTCCCAGCCCACTGGAGCCCTGGGTTAAGATGTGGGGCAGCTGCTGCCCTTGAGAGACAGCAGGGTTGGGCTGTGGGCTGTCAGGCCTGGAGGGAGATGCTTTCTCTGTCTTCCTTTATTGCCAGGGCCTTGTGCCAGATGCCCAGTGCTGCTCAGACTGTAGCAAAGAGCCTGGAGGAGGCAGAACTGGAAACAGCCTTTATTTCTGTGGGAATCACTGGAGTCTCTTGGCAGCGGGAACGCCTCACTTTGCTCAGTGCTCCCGCTGGATTAAAGCTCCTGGTGTTAGAGATGTGTATTTATGTTACCCTGGCAGAGCTGACAGTGCTTGGCTCTACAGGAGCGCTGTAAATCTGAGCCTTTCCCTGTCATCCACACTCCTCTTGATTTTAGAGCACTTGGTGGTACCTGGAGTATTTAACAGCACCTGGCTCTGACTAATGGTTACAGAAGCATATCAGATAGAAAGATTAGCAGCTCAGCTGTCTGATTAATATGTAAATGTACCCAGTTATGTGTGAGGGCTCTTAATGAAGTAGCTCACACTTCTGCCTCTGTATATCAAAGGTGATTGATGGAAAAGTACTTCAGGTGCCTGCTGGAAAGTGTAAAAGTTGTTTGTGTCTAAGTCTTGCCTTCAAAAAATATATGTAGGCCTAGGGCTGAGATTTCCTAAGGGAGGAAAACCAACTCAGTCTGAGTTTAATCTCAACTAATCCAAATTGTTGGCCATGTTCCTGCAGTATCTATAAATTCTCAGATAGGAATAATCCATCAGGATCTTGTATAACAATCCACACGGTGTCTTAAATAAACCTTCCTTTTGGCTGTGGCCTGCAGCTGACACCTCCTGTAAATTATTGGATGATACTTTGGAAGAAGGGCTGGAGGCTGAAATGAATGTTGTGCTGAAGGCAGGAGGGCCCAGCCCCGTGGGGGATGTTCTGTGCTGCTGCTCCCACCCAGCTCGGGTCACATCACAGCCTTCTGCTGTGTGGGTCAGGGAAATCAAACTAAAATCCCGAGGCATCCGTGGGAATGCAAGGGTTTCCCTGCTGGAGGAGGAACAGCACCTGAGATCTCAGCCCTGAGCCAGGGCAGGGGCTGTCGCTCTGGGGGTGTCCCTGTCCCCACGCTCTGTGCCCCTGGTGGGCGCAGCTGGCAGCTCCTGGGGCAGCAGGCATAGGGTGTCCCTCCAACCCTGGGATGTGCCTTTCCCTGGAAACATCCCCGAGATCACATCCTGAGTCAGGTCAGGCTTTCATGCCACCCCTACAAACCCCTGTGCCAGCTCAGGATCACTGCAGAGTGAAGCCCATTCTGCCTTCCTGGCGGTGGAGTGGAAATTGTGCAGTGGCAGTAAAGCCGTGGTGATGTGGCAGGGGGAACAGAGGCAGCCTGCTCCAGGCTGGGCTGTGCAGCAGCTGCTGGCAGATCTCACACAGATAAGGTGCACTGCAGCACCTGCTGCACAGGAGTTCAGAGCATTCACACCCTGGCACAGCTCTCTTCTGCTGCCTCCTCCTCACTCCCCACGTTTCTGGGGCTCAGAGCACCCCTCGTTTCCTCTCCAGGCTGCCCCCGGACTGAGCCCTGGCCCAGCAGCTCCACCTGGACCTTGTCTCTGTTGTCTCTCTTTGCCAGGGTCTCAGAGCTGACTGAGGCTGCAATTGCTTTTAGAATTTTCCATGCCTCTAGCCTGGCTTTTTTTGGTGCTGGTTTTAAAGTCAGAGCTTCTCTAAGAGAAGGAGTTGGAGCAGTGTGAAGCTCCCTTACAAAGGTGTTTGCTGGTGTCATTGCAGAACTGAGCAAGAGGGGGTGAGTGACAGGGCACAAAGGCCACAGTGCCACCAGCAGCCACACAAACCACGGCCACACAGCTCCCATTCCCTGGATTCAGCTCAGGAGGAGCAGTGGGACACAGGTCCTCCTCAACACCCTTGCAGGAGAGCCCTGAGAAGGTGTAGGGGTGGCAGGGTGGGCAAGTCAGTGAGGGTGGGTGCCAGCCCCTGGCCACACCCGGGGTATTTCTCCAGAAATCAGCACTACTGCTGGCTCTGAACGGTTTTTCCTACCATCACATTTATTGGCAATCATTCATGTAATTTTTCCCTAACTGCAGCAATCCGGGTGCACACTGGCATTTTTAAGTGTAGCTTCTTGTTTCCTTCCATTTCCTTTGATGCAGGAGAATCACCTCCTCGTAAGCAGTGGGTCAGATAATGCTTTATTGTATTGCTGATGACAGATTGGTTTACAATAATTAGTAGGCTGATGTTGAAAGCTTTCAGTGTAAATCAGTGCAATTAAAAAGAAAATAATATTCCATAATTCATACAAATATCTTTGTCAACGGCTAATGTTTCAGAAGAAAATTTTATCTGAGAATTGTTCAGTCCCTGTGACACCAGTGTCCAGCTATCAATGCTGAACTGGGACTGTAACCCTGTTGTCTCTTTGTGTTTCATGGGCCCCCAGCACTGACCTGAAATGCTGAGGGGCTGAGAGTTCCCTCTCCTGATTCTTCAGGACAGCACAAAGAGTTGATGACTTCTGCACCTTGCTCCAGACTTCCATGATCCTCGTGCTGCGAGTTCCCTTCCAGGAGAGGTAAGTAGGAGAGCAAATCAATGGACATTTGGTTGTGCTCCCTGTGAGCTGGTCTGTTCTTTAGCTGGAAGAGATGTCAGAATGTTATGATTTATGGCTTAAACATCTTCATTCAGATTGTAGCTGAACTGTTACAAAAGCTGCAGAGAGAACCACCCCACCTTGAGTGGGCCTCTGAGCGCTGAACTGCTCGCTGGTGGAGATAAAGATGAGATAAACTCGGGTCTGGAGACCAAAGGTGAGTTCTCAAGGGATCAAGCTGAGCACCCTGGGGTGCAGAGCACAGCCCGGGGCTCTCGCTGGGGGCTCACACAGACCCCAGCCCAGCAGGGAGGTTTGGGCTGTGGTGGGAAAGCCCAGGTGCAGATTTGCCATATCAGCCTTTAGGCACAAACTCTATCACTTTGGAACTGACATTCACCCTGAGTGCAGGCTTGTTCTGGGGATCCTAAAGATCATGTGTAGCTCTGTGGAGAGCAAGAGATTAGATCCCCACGCAGATTTCCCTTTCTGTGGGAGAGCATTGATTGGTTTTGTGCTACAATTTGCTCCTTGTTTTTAGGAAGACTTTGTGACAGCCCTGGTGAGTTCTGCTCGCTCCAAAACACCTGGGACAGCGAAGCTGTCACTCTTGGAGGGAGAATGGCTGACTGCAAATTTTCTGTGTTTTCTAAAACCAGAGAAAAATTGTCAAGAAAGATTCATTGCCATGTATACTGGCAATGGTCTTTCAGGTGCTTTTCAAGGGCAGAAGTGAAACTGCACACTGTGTGACAGGGACATAAACCATCACAGAACATCTAGGTGTCAGAAGAGGTGTCGTGTGGTTTGCTTTGCTTTCTTTCCACTTCCTTTGTCCCTGGCCTTGCAAGTGGGACAAATGCTTCTGAAAATGCTTCTGGGACAAATGCAAGTGGGACAAATGCTTCTGGGAGACTGGGGGAATGGAAAGAAAAGACTGGGAAGGAGGCAGATGAAACTGGAAGGACGTGATGGATCTATTTGCATATCATCTTGCATTCGTGAGAACAATCATAACCCACTTAGAGAACGATGACATCAAGCAAATGGCAGATCAGCAAATCACTTTTAAAGCCTTTCATTTTGTTCCCAAAATAAGTTCTCTGCAGTCATTTTCCTTTTTAATCTAGGTCCATCCAATCTACTTACTGGGATTTATGGGCTGAAATTTGGGATAGCTTTGTTTTATCTGTCATGCCAAAAATCAGATAAATAAACACAGCCTCGTTAAGTGGGACTGAAAACTGCGGGGCTGAGGGGCAATGACGAGAAACGTGCCTGGATGGAGGCGGGAGCGAGGTCAGACCGCGGCAGCCTCGTGGGGTGGAGCCAGTCCTTAATCCCCGCTTTAACCACACAGGGCCCCTGCTCTGCGGGATCCAGGCCCCTGCCCCTTCTTTGCAAACATTTCCCTGCCTAACTCTGGTTCCAAAACTTTTCTATGTTGGAGAAAATGAGACTTCCTTTCATATGGGAAGGAAAATGATACAAGCAGAGCTCAATAATTTTCAGAATATGTGAAGAAAAGGGATTTATTTCATCAGGTACCAGCTGAGCCCTGCAAAAAAGATCTTTTGATAATGCAGAAGGCACTCGATCCTTGCAGAGATGTTCAATAAATGTCTCGTGTTTGGGGGAAACCAATTTCAGCTGTGCCATGCTGCAGGATGGGTGTGGCAGTGACCTGAGGGAGCAGCACTGCCCAGGCCACCGCTGGCACTGGCACTGGCACTGGCACACGGCTCTCAGAAGGGGCTGCAGGGATTGTGGTGGTGCTTGGGCCATCCCAGATGGGCAGCACTGAGAGCAGGCTGGGAAGGGAGCTGAGGAGAGCCCAGCTTGACACCAGAGCTGGACAAAAAGGGAACAGCACATGGGAAGGGACGGCTAATGAAGGGTGGGGACCTGTTCCAAGTTCTTCCATTCACTGTAGGTTACAGAAAAGAATTTCATATCTTTTTAATGAGATTGCAAATTAGACTGCTAAAGGTAATAATGTTGTTGTAATTTGCAGAGATATTTGATTCTTCAAAACTGTTGATTAAGGAATTAAAATTATATAAAATTAATGTACTACACAGTGTATTTCAAGGCAAGGGATTTATACGCCTCACAAGAGGGCTGCAAACAGAGGAGCAAGGGACCCTGTGTCTGCCTAGGTCTGCTGGGGCTCAGGGCTTGCTCTGTCACAGTTTAACACTTCTGTCTGTAGTTTTGGGGAGAAAAGGAAACAACCACAGATGACATAAAATCAGAAGAAAGATCAAGAATGAGGTAGCAAGTCATGGAGGCTGAACATTTGGGCTTTGTAGCTTGGCACAAATAAATAGTGATTGTTTGTTTGTTTCTTAATAAGGTCAAGCATGGAGCCCTGCATCCTGGAAGTCGGGAGCCAGGCTGTGTTTGCAGGACAGGGACTTCTGCCCAGGCAAGCAGGGAGCTGGAGAATAACAGAGATTATGGAGAATGAAAGCTTCTCATCCAGCACAGAAGGTAAAGGAATGGCTATGGTGGGGCTGAGGGAGGAATTCCAGCACTGCTAAGGAGACACTCTTGTTTCTGTGTTGGATGAGACATGAAGATTTCTGAAACAGAACCTGGCAGGGTCTGAGACAGGGCTGGTAACAGGGGGCCTTTCTCACCTGATATTCCATTAATGCGCTGCATGTTTCAAATAATGCCTGGCGTAGAGGAGGAAATGTGTGCCAGCTCAACCCAGAGGTGCCTTGCCTTCCTGGAGCCTCTTGTTGGAGCCAGGTGCTGGCTCTCCCTCCTTGCTGAGGATTTGTGTGCTCTGGACACACTGATGAGTACAGAGGCAGGGAAAGAGGTTTCCAGGTGATACATTTCACATTTCCCCTTTGCTGCTGCCTTTTTCTCTTCTGTAGCTGCTTGGTGAGAGTCAGCTGCAGCCTTCAAGCATTAGAAATATTTAAAAATCATCCCCTTTGCTCAGGGGAAAGGTGGCATAGCAAACAACTGCCACGTTCCCTGAGAGATCAATAACACCCTGCAGGAAGCTAAATCGTCCTTTATTAATCTGATGAATTAGCCTGATACAGGGAGGAAGAGATCAACAGCATGGAAAATAAATGCATGTCCTGAGGCAAAGCTTGTCAGCTGTGGAAAGAGAAGTGTCTTTTGTTTTATCCATAACAAATAATGTTGAAAGTTAGGCTGGAAGACCAAAGTGACTTTTGAGATTTGTTAGTGCAATGTGGATAGAGAAACTCACTTCTCTCTTTGAAAAGCAATTACACAATCACACAGAGACAAGCAGTTTCCCTGCTGTGCTGCTGGATTAGAAAGCCTGAATGTCTTCCTCCTCATACTTCAAGAGGGACTGATTCAGCCAAGTACTTAGGTTTATGTTCCAGCTCTAGTCATTCCAGGGAGCTCAGCTTTAGCCTTGAAGAATCAGGATCTAGGGAAAAAGGCAAAATGAAACAGCATCAAATTAATATTTTCTATTGAGGAGGGCAAAAGAGAGATTTCATAATAAGGAACAAAAATCTGCATCTCTGACCAGCTACCCTGGAAAGGAAGTCCTGTCCCTGGGTTTTTCCCTTGCCATTATGGGAACAAGTTGCACACTACCAAGAATCATTGTGGTTTTCTCTCTGAAAATGGAATGATTTAGTCATTCCTTAGAAAATGTGATCCGCTTTTTGAAAGTCTCCACACTACCTTTGGTTGCATTGATTTGACCAAATCAGGGCTGGCTATTTTGATTTTTCAAAGCATATTCAATTTCCCAGAGTAGAGAGACTTCTGCTGTGACTCAGGGGCATGGTTTGGTGGTGGCCTTGGCACTGTGGGTTAATGGTTGGATCAAATGATCTTTGGGTCTTTTCCAGTGTAAAGGGTTCTATGACTTTATGACTTGTGCCTGTTTTCTGTCAGGAGCATGGTGCAGCATCACCCAACCATGCTCTGCCTGCTCCAGAGCAACCTGAACCCAGCAGCTCTGCAGAACTGGGGCAGGTTCTTGTCACTGCTGGAGAGTTTTGTGTCCTCAGGGGCTCAGCAGGAGCTTCTGCCCACCTGCTCATTTCCCAGTAAAATGAGCATGAACACTCACTCCAGAGCCAGGATGGTTGACATGTCAGCTCTCAAATCACTCAGGGTTTTCACAAGAGTGAGAATTTCAGTTTTCATTTCAGATGTCCACAATTCCTGCTTAAACTGTCAGAAACTGCTAGAAGAAATTTGAAGTCAGATTTAGGATTTGAGGGCATGTCAGAATGTGCAAGTGGCTGTACATGGCAACGTGAATTGATGGACATAGCTCTCAAATTGCCCTTGAGGGTGGTTTTTAGAAGGCATGCTGTAGTAACTCTGGAAGATCTTAAAGCAGAGACCATAAGGATGTTGGTGCATTTTCTTGGTGTAGAGTTAAGGGCTACATTTTCCTATCAAACTCCACAGCCTGAGTCAAAAACAAAATACACTGAGGTCTCTAATTCAATCTTCACAACTTACTATTATTTTTTTATTTGACAGAAAAGTCAAATATACAAATAGTCCCTTACAGTTATTGGGTCTGCGCAAGCCACAAGGTGTTGCCAAAAAGCAAGAGGGGAATTCTGCAGGTGCAAAACCCAATTCAAAAGATAAACTACCTCCAGTGTCACTGCTTTGCTCATTTCCCATCCCTATGGGCAAATAGGAATTTTTTCTGAACCTTTAATCTACAACGCTGAATAAAGTTATGTAAATCTGGTGCAATGAAGAAGGCTTTTAAGCTGTGGTAGGTATATCATGGTCCTTTCCCATTCTGTGAAATTGCTTTACAGCCAGGCCATAATCGCAATGACAGACATGCTTGATTGAGTTTTGTCTCTCTGCTAATCTATGGAGTCATTTGCAGGTGAAAATGAAGAGCTGGGAAACTGGGGATGCACTGAAAAATAATCCTTTTAATACTGAGCGTGGAGATTCCCTTGTGCTATTATAGGAGTGCATTTTAGGATTAGAGTCTTTGGAAGCTTCTCGTTATAACTGTGATTTATTTTTAGTGGTTTTTCCCATAAAGTAATATTAGATATTAAAGAGCATATATTTCAGGTGATAGTGAAAACCTGAAGATTAAGGCAAGGTGCTGTGAATGCGAATGCATGAGAGATGGTGAAGATGACTCATTTCTCTAATGCACAGGGTGAAAGCTTAACTGAAAGGGTGAACAGATGAGAGGCAGAGCACAAGTGGTGTTTTATTGTCACATCCTGAGAAATGTCATTGCAGGCTCTCAGGGGAATTCTGCCTGGGCTCTGCTGTTACAGGCACGGTTTGCTGTGCCTGAAGGAGAGGTGGCGGGGGCCGGGTGGGCTCTCTCTCTCTCCCAGGACAGCCGGCCCCAGGCGGGGCAGGGCAGCACCGAGGCAGCGAGCGGGGCGGGCTCTGTCCTCCTGGAAAGGGTGAGCAAGGAGAGCGACAGCAAAGTGGGGAAGGTGATTTGGGTCTGCAAGAACACACCTGGTGGGACTCACCAGATCCTGACGCGGTGCAGGAGGTTAAATCCACCCGGTGCAGACAGGGAGGGCTTTTCTCCTCTTTCCCTGCACAGGGGGTGCAGGCTGCTGCTGGAACCTCGTGTGGCTGCAGCCATCCCGTGCAGCCCTGCAGGGTTCACACTGCCACCCTGAAAGGAGATAAAAGCTCTTCTTATCTACACAGCTCCTCTCAGATACCAAGATGATTAAGCACATGCATTTGTGACATGTGCCTCAGCACCTCCTATTATTGATGAGAGGGATGACTGGGAGCAGTGAGTCAAAGTGAAAAATCAAAGGACAAGGTGAGGCAGTGGGGAGATCATGGCTCCCAGCCACCAAGGCTCTGCCATGGCTCTTGCTGACAGGGCTGCTCCCACCCAGAAGGAAGGACCCTGGCAATAACCAGGTTTCAGACGGGGCAAAGAGGTTCTGGCTGCCCCTTGTCTAACCATCTTCATATGAGCTGTGCCCCTCTCCTGAGAAGGCTGTCCCTGGACAGTGACAGTGAGGAGCAGTGCCAGAGCAGGTGGCAAGAGGCTGAAGCGGGGAGGGAGTCACTGGAGAGGACTTGGCCCTCCTTGCACAGACCCGTTTGATTTCCCAGTTTCCCTTGGAGAGAGAAGAGGAAGAGTAGACAAAGTGAAACAAAGAGTACCTTGACATATTGACTCATTTCCATGCCCAGACCTGTGTGCTCAGGCTCCCCTCATCTGCACCCAATTGCACACCCAGTGAGATGGTGAATACTGGGAGATCTGATCGTATTTCTGTGAAAATCCATGGCAAGCCTTCCCTGGTGCCAGACCAGGCTTCTGCGAGGGAAATGCTTCTTGTGAACTTGGGAAAGTTGGTAGGAGAAAAAAAACCCACTTCTTAAAAACCCTTTGCGGAGATCAGCATTTAAATTTAGCCATTCAGGGACTTTTGATCCAGTGTAAGTGGAAAATTGTAACCTTTGCTGAAGAGTGACTGCTCAGCGGGAGGAGGCAGGGTGCTCCGGATCCCGTGGGCTTGAACCCAGAGAGAGTTTGTTTTTAGGTCTCATGTTGACTAAGTTCTCCTCTCTCATTTAGAGAGGGCAGAGTTATTGTAAGGAGGGATATTCAGATTATCGTTGCCTTGGGCCCTTCAGAAAAATTGCCACATTTTGCATTAGGGGCAACCTTCCTCACGTAGTACATCTCTGCAATTAATTGTCTTGACACATGATTAGTACCTAGGGGCAAGGATGGATCGTTCTGTTGATTGGGCAGGGATGTGTTATTAATTGTATAAACTGGCTGGTATTCAAAGGACACAAACCAGTGGCTGCAGTTACTGTCACTGTGGATATTTGAAAGAGCACTGGAGATTTGTGTCAGGGCAGTGCTCCTTTGCCATCCCAATATGATTAAGATTCTCTCACTGCAGCTCCAAGAAATTAGTCTTTGAAGCTGGGTCCCTGCAGCCCCAGGTGAGCTGGTGTTTCTGGTACCATGCTGCAGCCTCTCCTGGTCCCTTGTTTGTTTTCCCTCATTGCCAGACATGAACATGGCAGACTGAAGAGTGCAGGCAGCTTCTCCCCAGCCAGGGAGCAGCGTGGAGTTCTGTCCTTACAATAGGAACTAGCTGGCCCTGACTCATTCTGAAATGATGTGATGTCCCTTTTAGAGTTTTAATACCATTTTTTCTTCTGAGAATTAATTTTGAAAGGAAGTAAGTTCATGAGGGATGTTACAGGATTTAGCAGAAGCAAATGTCAAAAAAATCAAAAATAATAATAACGATCATACAGTGTAATTTCTTCTCTCTGCATCCCATGTAGCTGAAGCAGTTTATAGCTATTGTTACACTGTGCAGGATCTCTTCATAGTATTAATTACCAGATGAGATAATACAGTTCAGGCCTTACATACTTCACCAAAATGAATGCTAAAGTTTTTCCCTGCTGATGACACAGTTCATACCAATGAGGATGCTTTGGAGAGCAGGGCTGGACACACAGGAGGCAGCCACAGATGGGTGGGAATGATGGCTCCTTCCACAGGTGAACTTGTGCAGGAGAAGGTGGGGGTGAGGGGAAGGTCTGATAGCCCAGGGTGGGGGGAATGAATATATGACATGTGATGAACATGGAGCCAAATATGAAGGGTTTGTTCAGGGTGATGCTATTAGCTCTGAGTTGTGCATTGCAACACCTGCAACATCCCTGCTGACAGGAGGCTGTTCATGCACTGCATTTTATTCATCTTTGTTCTGTTTGTTTCCAGCTGTGGGCCCTGAGGGGAGCCCTTCAGCCCCTCTCACACAGCAGATCCTGTGCTCATTTCTGCCCCTGCCTGGCACCCCTGGGGCTGGTGGCAGTGCGAGGTCTCTGTGGTGCCTCAGCCCGGGGTGCCCTGCTGCCCTGCCCAGAGGGTGACAGACACACTGCCTGCTCTGTGCAGCTGCACACAGTGCTGCAAAAACCCCTCATCCCTCAGTGCTGCCAAACCCCTCATCTCCACTGCACCCCCTCTGCTCTCATTATTTCAGGAGCAGAAATGGTCCCTACCACTTTTCAGAGTGGCACCTAAAGGGAAATGCATGTTATGTCCCACACTAAGTGCCTCAGGCACCAGCAATCCTTTTTCCTGCCAGCACTGATTCATTAAGCAGCACACAGAAGTATAACAGTGACTGGTGTTAGCTTACATCTCCCTTGCTAACCAGACTCTAATTTGTCTTCATTTTTATTTCCAATTTTTATTTTGCATTTTTCTAATGAAGAGCAAATAGCACAGGAGAAAAAGCACCTACAGAACTGTAGCTTTTGGGCTTGTGCATTTCTACTAGGCCCAGTTGGTTCACTGATAGGACTTTTATATATTACAAATTCAAAAAGAAAGATTTCTTGGTCTAAAAACTGTCTGATTTAAATGGGATCTCAAACTGAGAATAAACTTCTCAAGTTTAAGCACATTCAAGAGCTGCAGGCCATTGTACCTGGTAATGTACAGAGATGTCCAGGGGCCTGGAAAGCTTATGTAGAAGCACAGGGAGGACAAACAGATGAACCAGATAAAGCAGAAAACAGCCCAAAAGAGGCATTGTGAGAAATACTGTACATGGTACTCCCTCCCCACAGGAGAAAACCACTCAGACGTCAAGAGCAGCCCAGCTTGGGCCAGCTGAGGCACGGAGTGCTGCAGGAGCCTCCTGTGCTGCCCTGAGCTGAACCTGCTGAAGGCCTGGTTTGGCAGGGCTGTGCAACACTTCTCATTTACAGTTGATCACCTCTGTGTTTGTGTCAAACCTCATGGAAACAGAATTAAAAATAAACTGACGTAAACCACGCGGAGCTCGGGGTGAGGTGTGGGCCGCTTGAGCAGGGACAGACGGGCAGCCCAGCCAGGCTGAGCAGCCCAACCAGGCTGAGCATCCCGGGCTGCCTGGCCCTGCCTGGAGTGTCCTCGCTGGACACTTTTGTGTGCCAGTTGTGTGGCATTTCCTTTGTTTCTTCCTTCTCCTCTCTGTTACACCTGTGGTGATTGTGCAGGAGAAGTGACAAAAGGCTCTTCCAGCTGGGAGCGCCTTGAGTGTCTCAACCCTGTGCCCCTTCCACAGCATGGACACTTCCACTAATTCCTTTTTTATTCCACAGCCACGTCCTGGGGAGCTCTGGGGTTGTTGCTGGGCTCTGTGGTGCTGCCCCTGGGCTCCCAGTGCCCTGTGACAGGAGTGGCTGGGTGGTGGCAGTGGCCCCTCTGCCCTCAGGGCTTGGGCCCCACAACATTTCCTCCCTTGTCCAGTCAGAAATGAACCCCTGCTCTGCTTCTGCTCACGGCCTGAATTTTTAAAGTATCTTCAGGTGGTGATGACTTCAGAGCAGCTCCTGAAAAGAACCCTGAGATTAACACTACAACAGCAGTAAAAGTGATGCATTAACCTCTAATAAAACTTAAGTGCCCTGTTAACCAAATACTGCACTTCTCAATGCAGTTTAAACACTACGATGAAATATTTGTTCTTTTGAAGTGGACAAAAAATGTTTTCAACAGATGATGCAAATTTTAAATTAATTTTTAAATTATTATGTTAAGGTATTCTAATGACAATGAAGAGATGTGTGTGCATGCTTGGGGCAAGACCAGAGCAGAAATACTCTTCAATATGAATTAATTTCTGTTATCACCTATTATGTAATCACCCATCATGTGTTTTATTATTGTTAATAGTTAATTTGCATGCTATTAATATTTATTTTTGCTCTGGCCCTCAGAAGAATCCCAGGGCCCCAGGAAGCACAAGCTCTGTCCAGCTCCTCGTGTTCCAGTGCAGAGGGAGGTGGGATCCCATCGCTCCACGTAGGCAGAGGTGAGCTCTGTGTCTGCATTCACAACGTCACTGGAGCAAAAATGCAAAGACAGTTCTGAGGATGGGTGGGTTTCCCCAGGTCAGAGCTTCCTGCAGTGCCTCTGGTGCTCTGGGTGTGGATGATCCTGTTTTATTTGGTTTTGCTGGCAGTGATTTTGTGAGTGGCTTTCTAGGCAGAGCAAAGGTTGAACTTTTGAAGTAAATGCACATGGCATGACCTTAATGTCTCTCAGCCTCTGTCAGGCTTCAGTGAGTGCTCTGCACCCTGGCATTCAGTAAGGCAATAAAGAAATGAAAAGTACTAATCTAACCTTTATAAAAATAGTTCAAATGATAGTTTAATTTTTAATCTCTCACTATGGTGTTAAAATAAGCTCAATAAACTTTGGTGGTAAATTACATTCAGAAGGAATTCAATTTAAATAACATTATGGTTATGATAGTCAGCAAATTATGTCCTAAACTGCTGCTTCAAGAAAAGAAGGACACATTTAGGGCGGGATTGTTGACCCTTCCAATTTTTGGATAATACTTGGGCCACTATTAATTTTGTGGTGGTTGATCTGGAACCTGAGGTCCTCTGATCTTGCATATCCTGCCAGGCAATCAAGAGGATGTTGTAGATTAGCACCTCTCAGCAGCCAGGGCAGATGAGTCTTGTGGATTTGAGCTGCAGCATTGTGCTTCATGTCATCTTTAGAAAAAACCTGCACAAAAATAGGACCAACAAACCTATTTGAAGTGAAGAGGAAGAAATGAAACAAAGGGATGTTTTAAACAAGGTTATAAGGTTGTTTCATAGTGAGAATAATTTCTCAGCCTTCATATAAAGTGATATGGTTTGATATGATTACTGGAGGCCTGACTTTATTCCTTACAGCTGTTGGAGGTTTCTGTTCCTTTGAAGCTGAGGAGAGCATGGTGAAGGGTGGGAGGTAATGTTCAGTGTGGGACAGAGGGACAGAGGAAAAGCAGTTTGCACTGCCAGGGAAAATGCACCGAAGGGAAGGAAACAAACCTTGCCTGTGGGTGATAAAAAGAGAGATGCACATTACAGACTAGTGGGGGCTGTTTTCTGGAGAAATGATGATCTCTACTAGCAGTGAGTGGGATTGCAGTGCTGGAGACTCATTGCATTGCTCCCAATGCTGCTCTAGGCTTAGGTAATTTCACACTTTCACACTTTCTCTAGGAAGAAATAATCTGCTGAACAAGTTTTACTGTATAATTTTCAATGAATATAATTTAAAAAGATTTCAGTAAAACAGCTCTTTACCCCTTGAAGGAAACTGAGAAGTAGGAGGTCAAAAATTAGTGATCTAGTTTCATGTTATTAGATTTCCCCTAATGAAGGCAGCAGTGAATATACTGCATTAATAGAGCACCAGCTGTGTAGAACAAATGGATTACGATTTTTTTTATGGTGTTGCTATAAATACTTTGTCCCTACCTAGCCTTGCCATTGGAAGTGAAGTATGACATTTTAACAGGTTTACTTTGCTGAAATTTTTGTAAAAACAAAGGAAATTTTAGAGAAGTTGTGAAATGCCTTAAGGCCTACCAGATTTATTCTATTGTCTCTTAGAAATTTTAGGTGAAAAAATTGCAAGAAAAATAGTAAAGAAAGTGTTTCAGTAACACAAGAAGGCAAATATTTAATGAAGCATTTATGTAAAACGAATTAAATGAAACTAAAATCAGAATTGTATTTTACATTAAAGTTTGCAATACAATATCCAGGTGGGGGAAAGCCCCTTCATATTTGGTGGGAAGCTGTCTAAGGTAGGAAGAGAATTCGGGTCAGAGATTTCTGCCTGTTTCCTCTGTCACACACGAGCAGGAAATGGAGCCCATCACCTGCACTGAGCCCAGGAGGAGGTGCCTGCTGCAGCCACGGGGCTGGCCCTGGGTGCTCCCCTGGCCCCAGGTGGCCCCCAGGGCCCCTGGGTTGCCCCAGGGCAGCGGGCTGGGCTCTCGGGGGCTGGGGCCTCCCTGGGCAGGTCCGTGCCCCCTGCTCCTCAGAGATGTTCCTGAGCACATCCATCCCTCGCTCTGCAAAGCCATAATGGTGTTTCTGGACAGCCCTGAGCCTGCTTATGAATAGTTCATAGTAAAAGCTTCCATGGAGAATACAAAAAGCTGTTAAATCTTAATGGGCTGATGTTTACATTTTTTGAACTACAGGTTGGAAAGCCTGAGTGCAAATTGTTCTGACACAGCTAATGTTTTTGGTGTGAGGGGATTTGTGATAAGCACTGGGAAAAAATGTATCTAACCAATCTAGTCTCATTTTTTCATATACATTTTCCTTGTATCACTAGAGGTGAGGGTTTTCAGCGTTATTTTAGGTGACAGTTCTCTCAGCAAAATGACTGCCAGTACCTGCAGGTTTAAGGTCGCAGGGAGAGGGGAACGTGGTCTCACCCAGGCAGGGAGGTCAGGATGAAAATGCTGTCCCCAAACACCATCAGGGTATTTAGACACCATCCCCATGAGAGCCATGATGACTACAAACAAATAAAACACGACTCAAGTACTCAGAGTACTTTGTAGTTGCTTTTTAGGAGCAAATCCCTCGTCCTTCTGGCCCCCCTTGACCCAGAGCTGTGTGGCTCCTCTGCATCACCCAGAGTTCTCCTGCTTCACTCCTAACCTTTGGAACACCCTCATCTGCCTCAGGGAATGGCCTTGAATGCACAGAGCTGTGACAGGGATGCAAGGAGTAAGAGTCTCTTGTGGCATGTAAATGTTGTTGTCTTGGCCAGCTCAATTTCTTTTGCTCTTTTCTCTCGGTGCATTTGAGGCTGTAATCAATAGTGAAATGAAAAGGACGTGGGTTTAGTCCACCCACAGACTTTCACTGCCCTGCTTGGGAATGCCAGATCTGCAGTGTTCTGCTAATCTCTGCTCGAAGGCTGAGTAGTCCTTGCCTAAAGATTGCTGCTCTCCAAAAACCCCACGTTTCCCGCTGTCTGTCAAGAGAAGTCACTGGCTCATCTCTCATTACAGGCAGGAGAGCTCTGCTGTGGGGTTCAATCAGAACAGGATTGGAACTGCTGTCATTTTAGTATCTGTGCAGGTTATGAGCAGATGGTATTGCCTGACGTTGAGTCCAATGCAAGAATTCTGGCTTGGGCTGAAGCAAAATAACTCTATTGCAATCTTTCGTCAGTTAGAAAAGGTAACATTTAATGAGGACGTTTTTCAGGATCTGCCAGAAAAAGAAAAGAAATGTAATACACGTAGCTATTTTAAAATGCATAAGCTCCACATGCATGTGTGTGTGTGTATGTGTATACATGACCACATCAGTTCTGGGTTTTTTGGTTTGGGTCTTTTTTGTACAGAAATGTAATTTTTCTTATTGCTGAAGTCTGTGATATAGGCCACAAAAGCAAGCTGTGCCCAAAATACTAAGGCAAACCTTTCCAAGAGCATTAGTATAATCAGAATATGTTTTTTTCCTTACTGAGATTGTGTCTGATTTGGTGACAGCCTGGTGTGTGAAGCAAGCATGCATTGAGGGCCACAGTTAGCGTGGTATCTACATAAATACTCAGTGCAGGTATGTGTGTGTATTTCTCTGTGCTGAGACCAACAGAATATCACAATAGCTTTTGAACAACTCATGCAATTAAAAATCCCAGTGCAGTGAAGGAATACCTGCTGGGCTGCACTGAACTATCTGTTCAAACAGTTTGAACAGTATCTGTTCAAACAATAAACAATCTTGACACTTCCCATCCATATTTTCCTTTCATGGTGTTGCAGGTAGACTTATGATTGGAATCTCAAAATATTAAAAGGTCTGGCTGGACACAGAAAAGTGTACAGAGCACATTTTTATTTTGCCATGAGCAATGTTTGGTTTCAGGGGAAGCTGTTTGTGCATCACCACAAATTGATAGTATGGGATGATGAGAACAGTCATAAAGAAAACCTGGGTTATACAATAAACTGCTCCCATTGGGATCAACTGGTACATTCTGAATTCTGTATTTATGAGCCTTCAGCACAGTGTCATTTGCCTCAGCCTACAGGTGGATACTGGGAAGGAGAGACCTCATTATAGACTGGGAGTTCCTAAGAAGAAAGCAGGTCAGGACGTGCTGCCAGGGCAGCAGAGACTCCTGTGCTCCTTGTGTGCATCGCTGGCACCACGAGAAACGTCGGGGCTCTGCTGAAACAGATACCAGGTAAAATAAAGATACACAGAAGGACTGCAAAACTACTTTGCTCTGTGAATGTTCAGAGTTCACCACAGCTTATTAGAAAAAAATGGAACAAAATATTTGAGAGGTGACTTGACTCCAGGGAATAAACACTTACACAGGGAAAAAATAATGGGTGTTAGAGAGCTTTTTGACTTAGCTCTGAAAAGTGTAATGAGATCCAGTGGAAGGAATCTGGAGCCAGACACATTCAAATTGGAAACATGACCTACATTTTTAATGGTGAGTGTGCTTAGCCATTGGAACAAAGTACTCACAAAGTGGTGGATTCTCTCCTCTTGATGGCCTCAAATCAAGACTAGGTGCCTTACTGGGCGATAAGCTTTAGTCAAAAATAGTTATGCTTTAGTCAAACACATGTTACAGGGCTTGATACAGAGGTAATTGGGAAAATGTAATGGTCTGTGGCATCCAGGAGGTCAGGCCAGATGGTATAATGATCCCTTCTGGCCTCAAACTCAATGAATCTCGGAATGAATATAAATGCTATCATCTGCATCTGCATTTCAAATAATTGCAGGCAGAGATTAGACACGCAATTGCATATGGTTCAGAATTGATAAACTTTCCTCCCCTCCAGAACAAAGGCTCTTATTTATGCCTAATTACATGGTGCTGCTGTAATTCAGATAAATATCCATTAGAAACTCAGGTGCGATGTCAGCAAACCAACTTTAACCTGTGTGTGTGGTGTGGAGGTGGGAGGGCTCCCACGCAGGCCTTTGCTTTGCCCTGAGAGGACCCTGATGGGATTTACCCTGTCAGCTTTGAAGGTGTTCACTAAATCATGAGGACACAGGTCCTGGGCTCAGGGCTGCCTGTGCACTGCCGAATTTTACGGGAAAGAGCTGTTGAAAGAGCAATGGCAAACACCAGAAAGGTTCAAGCTTCTGTGAGTAGATTTCCTTATGCTGATATTATCACAAACAGCATCTCTGCTTGGCAATGCACAAACACATGCAAAATAGCCTGCTATTGCACTGCTTCTGCAGAAAGGAGATATAAGAAATATTAACAGGCAAAAGAAACCGCATTAAGACACAGATGACTTCTAATATGAATTTCACCTATATTATGTAGCTTTCAATTTTAGTGTTATCTCATTCACAAAGCATTCAAAACAACTGCACAGGTAAGCAGTGAGGCTAGGCAGAGGAAATAATATTGTTAAAGTTCAGTGAAATGTCGTCATTTATGGTATTGTGGGCATTTACCTGTGCTCAGAAATGTTGATGAGTTTCATTCATAAAGGTCCATAACCTTTGGCATTCTCAGTTCTTCTCCACAATGAGTTCTGATCTATGGCACCAAACACCTAATTTCCAGGTGATGAGAAAGTTTAATTTTCCAAGTTCTCAGCGTGGTAGGGAAATTCTCACAGTAGATGATGAGCACCTTGAGGACTGAATATTCTGAGGAAATGAGGTTTTTTCCCCTAGGCTATAAATTTAATTTAAAGGGGGCAAAAGCCTGGATCTGCAACCACCCTCACAACTACAGTGTTCACCATTAAATCATGTCCCCACATGCCATGTCTGCACAGTTTGTGAACACTTCCAGGGATGGTGACTCCACCACTTCCCTGGGCGCGTCTGCTCCAATGCCTGGCCATCCCTTCCATGAAAAAGACTTTTCCTAATATCTAATTTAGCTCTCCCCTGGTGCAGCTTGAGGCCATTCCTCTCTCCTGTCACCTGTTACCTGGGAGAAGAGGCTGACCCTCCCTCGCGCTCCTTTCTGGCAGCTGCAGGGAGCAGGAGGGCCCCTCCTTTTCTCCAGCCTAAACACAGGTTGGCCTTTCTCAGTATGAATGATGTGTGTGCCCCACAATACAAAGCTGGAATCCACACCTACATCCAAACTCTATTTACTGTAGCCAGCTTCCTTTTCTGCCCCCTTTGCCCAAGCAATACACAGAGTATGATGACTAACACGGAGACTTATAAATACACGCTTATCTGTGAATTTTAAGTCACAAGTTCTTTGTATTCTCCTCCTGCACTGATGCCCAGAATCTTGCAGCTAATTACTCATTTGTTAATTGTAGCCTGCTTTTCTCAGCCTCTTTCATTTCAGCTCAAAAAGGAAATGATAATGTGATAATGGTGACGCTGCAGATACTCTAAAATAACCAATGTTTTTCTGAATCTCAGCATTATTTTCTTAGGCAAATAGCAGATATCTCTCTGCAGATACTGTTCTATACTGTTCTGAATATTTTTTCAGATTACACTAAAAGTGAAAGTGACATGAAATAGTGAAAATCATATTTAAAGTTAGCTGTGTTTTAATGTGACATTTTACCATTTAGATATTTGTCAAAAACTTTACAAAAGCTCCTGATTTTGAAGGTGCTTTTTCAGTACTTCTACAGGGATGGCATTTATGGTAACACTGTTGTATCAGCAAAATACCAATGCAGGTATTTTGCTTTTTTATCTTGCTTTATAGCCCTTTATACAAGGGCTTCCTATAACAGTTTTGCAGTAGCATTAATTTCATAAAGGTCTTGAAGGTCATTCTTATTTTCAGTCAAATAACAACAACTGCGAATTTTAATGATGCTCTTGCATTAGTGTTATAATATTCAGAATTGTTATAAAATTCAACAATGTATGAAAATGTCATTGCTAGGGATGAATGAAGCAGCTAGTCTGAAAACGAAAATCAGCCCAAATCTTTCAAAAGCTGTTAAAAAAACTTCAGGTAATTTCATTTTCTCTCTCCCTACTGCCACTTCTCAGGTACTTCTATAAGTTCCAGCACCTGAAATATCATCATAATTGATTTTTCTAGACAAAGGAAGTGCTCACAGCTAATTATCTAAACTTAAGTACAGCATTTGGTACAGTGCCATGTGGGAAATTATTACCTAAAAGGGGAGATAAAGACAGAAATCAAAAAGTGAATAAGAATGTGAGAGTAGGAGGAGATCAGTACTGAGGGAAAGTTCTCAAACATCAGTCTTGGGCCTAGTAATATTTAACATTTTTAATTAATGATGATCCATAAAAAAATAAGCATGTGCTAATGGAATTTACCAGTGGCATAAGGGAGGGAGGCGCTGTCACTGCAGAGATGAATAACACTCTCATTTAGGAAGAAGTGAGTGACCTTGAGAATAGGATAAATTAGACAAAATTCAGAAGGATTTGGCTGCCAGTTCATGCATCTGGGTTTTGTTAATCAGGTTTCTACTATACCTGCATGCTCACAGGCGAGGAAACACTAAGGAAGGGAAAACACAGACTGTACAAATCTGGGTATTTCCACCAGGCTAATGGTGTATGAGGCAAGTGTTAGAAATCAGCCAGGATAGTGCACACTATTCACAAATGATTCTCTTCAGTTTTGGGAAACTGTGGACAAAGATAATGAGAGTGACCACGGGAAGGGAGAGCCTGCAGTGCAGAGGAATTTGGCAAAATGAATGCTGAGGAGCCCACTATAAATACCACATGGGCATAAGCTCTAGGAAGAGAAAACAACTATTTAAACTGAAGGACAACACTGGCACAAGAACAAATGAGCATGAATTGGTCATGAATAAATTTAGGATAGGAATTGGAACCAGGTTTCCAAACAACAGAATAGCAATGTTCTGCAATTGCTTTCCAGTGAGAACAGTGGAAACAACAACAAATCCCAAGCTACTTTTAAGCAGTACTTAAATAACTTTCTGAAAGGTATTATATGATGTGTTTGGCTAAGAAAGCAGAGAAGTAGACTTGATGACCCAAGAGGTTTATGCAGTCCTATCTGTCTAAGCCTGTTTTTCATGACAAATATTTCAGAGCACTTTTAAGTACTTCCTTTCCTTCATGTATTTTTTAGAGCATACTGCAGGGATTGCTAGCTGGACTGATTTAGGCAAGGCACGGAACAGTGGTGTCCAAAATATGCTGAATACTCTCCAAACAAAACAAGACAAGTGTGCAGTGCCCTACAGGGCAGTGCTTGGGTGCCTAAAGAAATCACCATTTTCTGTGGAAGGCAATGGGGACACAATCCCAGCAGGGGCAGCCCCCCTTTGAGCCTCAGTTCTCTCTCATTTCCCTTTGCTGCTCTGTTTTGCCCTCTCAGCCCCACGGCACAGACGCAGCAGTGGGACACAGGATGGCAAACAAAGCTCTAAAGCAAAGGTGAACTGGATGAAACCCGGAGCAGTCGCTGTGAGTCTGGGTGCCAAACTGCAGTGGAGGTGGCTGGTTTGGGGCATTGCTACAGCCTCAGTGGCGTGGTCAGAGCTGTGTTAGCATGCCATGGTTTCTCTTCTCTCAGCCCAGGAAGCCCCTATACCCTTTGGTTTGCTTTATCCTGCTTGCTGCTGTTACAGTCTGGTTTTCACAGTTATTAGAAAAGCCTCTGCCCAAATTAAGGTGCAGATGAGACCATGTGACAAAGTCAATAGCATAGATTTTATTTAACAGTAAATACGAGAGAGAGAGGAAGAGAAAGAAATAGAAACGAGGGGGAGGGACAGAAAGAAAGTGACAGAGACAGAATAAAGAAAGTATCACCACTCCCTGAATCCCAGCAATGTCCCATTGATCCTCTCCAGCTGCTCTTCTCAGTGGGGAGGGTCCCCCAAAAAGCACAGAATCCAATGGAGTAGCACAGGCTCAGGCCAGGTGGGAATGCCCAGGTGCTCTGCCCAGGGAGGGGGCATCTGGCAGCCCCCTGCAGCACTCTGGGTCTGGGACATCCCTTTGCCTCACGTGCAAGGCCTCGGGAAGGAATCTGGGGAGCACTTTGGGGGGTCTTGGATGGATTATAGCACCTCCCAGGTGGATGCCCCATGCAGGTGGCCTGTGGAGTTGGGGCTTTCACAGCTAGGCCTGTTTGTGTAGGGGAGGATGGATGTGCATGACCAGATGTTACTCCATGCAGAATAAACCCCTCCCCACACCCTCAGCTGGGGGAGTCTGTGTGAACCTGGCCTCTGCAGGCTGTGGTCTCCCCACCCCAAACCCAGCAGGGATGATTCCCAGCACAGCTGCTGCGTTTGGCTTTCTTGTGGGTGCATCCTTCTCCCTCAGCCTGAGATTACTGAACAATTTTGTCCCTTTCATCTCATCTACACAAAGTTCCACTCAGGCACCTTCCTGGAGGGTTGGGCTTCTGTGCTTGTAGCTCCTTTATACATTTTTTGCTATAATGGACAAACCCTCTTTCATAACAATGGTTAAGGCTTGAACCATTTTGGTCCCTGACAGGTGCCCCAGTGATACTGTCCCCTGTTCCCAAACACAGCATTCCCATGGTTTCTTAAAAGCTGCAATTCCCCATGCCAGTGGGGCCATTAAGGGATTTGTGTGGAAGCCTGGGGTTGAGATTCAGTAGCTGGAGTTTTATAGATTTCTTAACCAGACTAGGGAAGTTGTGTTTACAGCTGCTTTACAGGAATAGCTGCTTCTTCATCCAAGTGCTGGAGAATGCAGGTTGGCTGGGTAATGTGTGACTCCACATTAGGAGAGGCTCTCACAATGAAAAGGTTTATGATTTTCTTTAGCTGAAATCTGATGAGTGGGACAATGAAATTGGCAGAATTAAATGATTCTAGCTGGTTTTCCTCTCCAGCTAATTACACACATACTTTTTCTGAAGCCAGCTATTAATATTGAGACTAGGTTAAGAAATTGGAAAGTTGGATGAAATCCCCAAGAGCACAGATAGTTTGGAAAATGAGAAGAAATAGGCAGCAGCTTTACAGCTTGTTGCCATCCACATTAATCAGATTTGCAGGAGGCAGCAGCTACTTTATGTGCAAATACTTTAACAACTGGTTTAAAAAACCAAGCAGGATGCCTGAGTCCCCAGGTTCACTTAGAGGGGGTAATGAATACCTGCATAATGAGATAGAAAGGCCATAAACTCGGTGGTGGGAGTTTGCAGTCTCTCTTCAGCTGAGGTTTCTGCAGCTTTCTCAGCCTCTCAGTGCCAGCCAGGGATGCAGTCACTCGCCAGGGTCTCCCTGTGGGGAAAAAGGCTCTCAGCCTCCAAACAAGCTACCTGCTGACTCTCGGGTCAGAAGTGCCCATCCCTCAAAAGGAAAAGCCAAAGCTAGTTGGAAAAAATATTTCCAAGGAAAAAGCTATATTGAAGATTAAAATGTAAAGACATGCACTGTGAAATGGTTGAGAGAAAGCACTTTGATTGGCTGGAACTTCATAAGAGGAGCCATTCTTTTTGGTATTTTTAAATTTCATTTCTGTTCCTGAACTGTGTGTATCTTAAAAGCTATTTTTTCACCTATCCTTAACTTCAACAAGGACACGGCATATGCAAGCACCTGGATGAGATGATTTCATTCTGCCCTGTCCTGCTGGTAAACTCAATTTAAAAGCAATCAATCATCACCACAACCCCTACGTATTGCTATATTTTACTGACTTCTTGTTCATGCACGCAGGTGTGTGAACGTGGCTCTTCCAGGGAGGGTGGCAGCCTCATGCCAGGGATGGATTTAGCCCTGAGCTTGCTGCAGCCCCATGGAGCTGACCCGGTGGCCATAACTGCAGGAAATGTGTGAGTTTTAACACGGGTGGAAATCTCTGTGGGGGTATGAAGCACATTGGCAGCTTGTTTGCAAACAGACCCACAGGCGCAGGTGGGAGCGTTCAGCTGACAGTATAGTGAGAAAATGTCTTCACCCCCAGCAGGTGAAGAGAAGTGGCTCTTTCAGACACGGCTCTGGGCTTTGGCTGCCAGCTCATGCCCCACACAAAGGCAGCAGCGGCACCGATAGCACCCAGGGAGATCTGAGGGGTCTCCTTGTGTGTGCCAAGGCCATTGCCCACCTCCAAGTGGGAGTAATGACCACCCCTTCATTGCCGGTGATTAAACACACCAAAGGCTTTGAAAAGCAGCGCTCCTGGGGCGATCAGCTGGGGCTGCTCTGTGGGCACTGCAGCGCTGCTGAGGAGCAGGGGCTGTGCTTCACCTGCAGCCTGAGGTGAGTCTGGTTGGGACAGTGACAGTGAGGGAGCTGTCTTCCTCTGGGCTCATCCCTGGGGCTTTTAAAAACAAGAGGTAAAACATAATCCCTGCTTGGGAGAATGCTCGCCTTGGTTAACAGCAGAGAGCGGTGCCTGGCACAGCCGCTGCAGCAGGCCCTGCTCCTGCGCTCCCTGTCCCGCCGGGGCCGCCCCGCCGCGGGTGCCCCCGGTGCCACCGCCCCGAGCAGGCCCGCAGGCTGGGGCGGGCTGAGGTGACACCCCCGGAGAGCTGTCGTGGTGCCAGGACGTTAGAGCCCACGTAAAAGGAGAACAGAAAGGGGCAAAGGAAAGAAAAAACCCACAAGGCTGCGTTCGTTCCTCACTCTTCCCTCAGTGCTGTCTCACCCGTGCCGAGGCTTCAGAGGTGCGAACACATCCTGTTTACACCTGCCAGGGCGGCGGAGGCAGCGCGGCCCCGGGGCAGAGCGCCGCGGGACACGGGACACGGGACACGGCTCTTGATGGACACCGTGCCCGTCTACCACGGGGCCATCACCCGGGAGGCGGGCGAGAGGCTGCTGCTGGCCGCGGGCAAGGACGGCAGCTACCTGCTGAGGGACAGCGAGAGCATCCCGGGGGTGTACTGCCTGTGTGTGCTGTGAGTGCGGGCTGGGAACGAGGGCTGGGAGTGTACTGAGTGTGTGCTGTGAGTGTGAGTGTGAGTGTACTGCCTGTGTGTGCTGTGAGTGTGAGTGTGAATGTACTGAGTGTGTGCTGTGAGTGTGAGTGTGAATGTACTGAGTGTGTGCTGTGAGTGTGAGTGTGAGTGTACTGCCTGTGTGTGCTGTGAGTGTGAGTGTGAATGTACTGAGTGTGTGCTGTGAGTGTGAGTGTGAATGTACTGAGTGTGTGCTGTGAGTGAGGGCTGGGAGTGATGGCTGGGAACGAGGGGTAGCACGGTTACAAGACACAGTTCTGATGAAGAGAAAAGAAATATTTATCAAAAGAGCAATTAAGCATGTATTTGGATGACAGTGATATCATTGGCTTGAATTCATGTTAGTGGCTACTCTGCACTCGCAGCCTCAGGTACTGTAATTGTCAAGCCCAGTGATTTCAGGGCACTGCTTATGCTCAAAGAATCTCTCCTTTTCCCAAGAAACTGCACAAATTTGTAATGCCACAATCAAGTGCTCCCCCTCGAGCACCTCCAAAAAGCCCTGAAATATTTTAGCAGGCTTTGAGCCTCTTAAGGCACACAATGAGGACTGCAGTGTTCATGGTCAGGCTCATTCACCTTTTGCTTTTCCAATTAAAAAGTGGAGCCCTGACCTTTAAAAAGGGGAAGAGTCAAAGACTTTATGAATCCCTTGTGACTGATGCTGATTTTACAGGGCAAGCATAAAAGAGACAGGTGGTAGCATAAAACCTGACCTATAGAGGTGGGTAACTGCAGCAGGCAGGACCCTGTTGGAGCATTCATCTAGAAAACTCTGCTTTCTCTCTTCTTTGTTTCTCCTGAGCTACTGATTTATCTCTCTTGAATGCCACTTTCCATTTTCTGAAACCGGGATGTGCACATGGTGTGCCTGAAAAATTTCAAAGAGACAATGAATATTTTCTTGGTGTGACTGAAGCAAAGCACAAAGGGCCCACTTTCAAAAATATTTTAAGACCACAATTAAACTATGCCTGCAAGAGTAGGAAGGTTTTGATTTGCTGCTGTGTGCTCCGGGGCTCTTGCAAACAGAGGTGCTGCTTTTGGATTTTGGCAAAGATTTTAATACCAGATGCTCCTGGGTCTTCATTGTATGAATATCATTATTGAATTGATAATATATACTTTAGGGATGTTGTTAATATGTCAACACAATCTTCTCCTGGAAATTTTTGGAGTTGCAAGATTTTTGCTGTTCCCAGAAACTGGCCTAGAAGAAATGCATATGCTTTATAAAACACACACGTTTTACCCATAAACAAGTTAGACACTACACACAGTACACCAGGGGTTTAGTATCAAACCTGATTGTTCCAGGGAGCTTTCTTTACTGGCCTGCTTTCCTCTTTGCTCAGTGCCCCATTTGACATTTCTAGCAGGCTCAGAAATCCCCTGTGCTCACAGCTCCTAATGAAGTCAATGGGGGACAGGGACACACTAATGGTGCCTGCTGTGAGGAGCAGCCTCTTAAACCCTGCCTGAGAAATGCAGAAATAAAATGCCTGGGAGTGCCACAAGCCCCTCGTTCCTGTACAGATAGATGAGCACGCATGCAGAAACAAGCAGCTCATGCCTGAACTGGCAAAGATACAGCATTTGTAGTTCGGGTTTTAAAATTCATATACTTGAAAATCCTGAGACTGTTAGTAGTTGTTTCAGAGCTTTAAGTAAGACAAACACGACGTGCTTGTCAAACTGTGTGTTCAGATGATTTGTTCGAAAGCACCGCTCGCATACTGTGCTGCATTAAATTTGTGGAGAATAATCAAAAGCTGGAATTGAAAGCTGTTTAGAGCTCTTGAAGCAACAATAATGGCAACAGGGGTAGGCTGCAGCCCTATCAGATTTACGTGTGCTATTTTTTCTGTCACTGTAAGCACGGTGCACAAGTTCACGGCAACGTGCCGGAACTTTCTGATGCGGCACATCCATCAGCTGTGCACTAACACAGCACCACCAGCCAGCCTCAGCTAGCACTTCCTTTGCTGCCTGCTTCTGATGGAAATGGCAGAAAAATTGCATATTTTATAACACTGCACATATTAATCATCATCACTGAAAATGTATTTTGAAACAAAAGAAGCAGCCCCTCAATCCAGTGTTGCTGTTGCAAATATCACACAGGCTACACCGTGGCCTGGTTCTTAAACTATGTTGTAAAGTGAAATTCCAAGGTAAGGTCAGGTTGTAAAAGGTCAGTTCTTGTGAAAACTCTCAGGAGAAATGAATAATAATACCTGGATTTTTTAAAATTTTTTTTTTTTGTTCCCCACAGGCATCAGGGCTATGTTTATACCTACAGAGTGTCCCAGACAGAAACTGGATCCTGGAGTGCTGAGGTGTGTATTTTTCCTTTACCTTCTGAAAATTTCTACATCCTGTTTGATATAGATTATAGATTTAATGAAATATATTCCAATTATTCATGTTTCTGCCTAGTCTGATTTTCACTGATGGTAATCGATCTAGAGCTCATCCATCAGTACGATGCCTTGGTGCCACTTCTGACAGTCTAGAATTCGTAAATTAATTCCCTGTTTCATTTCAGCTGTTGCATAATGCAATAGTGCATCATTTTGCATCATTTTAAATGGCAAAAATATTGTGGTTTTATAATTTGACAAGCACAATCTGTTTCCATCTATCCTATATACCATCAATATCAGAATATTAAAGAAGTATTTTCAATGTACAGTATTTTAATTCATTAATCTGGATTAATTCATTATTAGTGCAAAATATATAGGGTAGCCAAAACCTGATACAAAATATATTTTCCCCCATCTGACAAGAAACTGGTAATTTGGGTGCAGAAAAACATTACCTGTAATACAGACAACATTTAGGCTGATGAAATTGGGACGTTAGTCTCTATTTATTTTAGATTTTTTTTCCTTTGGAAGTACTCTGTGTATTAATTCATATTTAGCTTTCTGTTTGTATGTTAACGAACACTTATTTCAAATATTATGTAATTTCTAGACAGGTATACTTCCTATATTAGAAGTGATTCTGGAAGACAAAACTGATTCTTGGGGTTCCCCAGAACCAGTGAAGGGGTGGAAGAGACTGCCATTAGTGTGGGATAGATAATTATCCATGTGACCCTGGGGAGCAGTGCCAGCAGTCTGGCCAGGCCAGTGCCTTAAGGAAGAGAAACCTTCAGGTAAATGTTGGTAAGACCATGCTGGCCTCAGCTGGCCCAGGTCCAGCTCCTCCCAGAGAGTGCCCCCAAGGCCAGAACAGACTGGGGGTGCAGCTGGTTCTGTCCTGCTTCAGCTCCCTTCCCTGTGGCTGGTCAGTCTCTGAGCAAGATCAGCTCACCCATCTTTCCAGGATGAGGCAGGGAATTTAGAACAGTGCTGGTGAAACCCCAGCGGGTGTGCAGACCCCAGCTGGTGCCAGGGAGCCTGGGTTTAGCTCAGAGCTGCTGGGTGACAGCAGTGTCCCTTGAGCGGGGCCGTGCTGGCAGGACCCTTGCTTGTCCTCCCTTGACTTTGGTGAAGAGTTGTTATGAGAATGCCCTGAAGGACTTAACACAAAATTGGATTTTTGATTAAAAGCACACATAGTTTCATTTCACACTGTTTGAAAAGTTGCTAATGTCGAGAGCTAGAAAGACTCCCAGTTTTAATAAACAGGTAACATTTGGCTGCTGTCTTTGTGCAAGTAGACAGGAATACTCAATGAACACGTAAGCCAGCACTGAATGCTCCAAGAAGGGCTTGCAAAGAGGCTGTGTCCTTGCTGGAATTTAGTGGTGTGAGGACTCTCTCTCTGTGGTAAGCCCAGGCTGCTCTTTGGGTTTTCTCACTGGTGTTTCCAGAATGGAATTACCTTGGAATTACCTTACTGATGCAGGCTAGGGAGTTATTGGGAAGGAAGTTAAATCACTGGCTGCAATGTCAGGGTCAGAAATAGCAAAGGGTCACTTGTGAGTCTGCCTAATTAGTGTGACAGGTGAGTATGGGTAATTAGTGTGGGTTTCTCTTGCAGCAGTTAAGGAATTGTCCCTCTTCCAACTTTCCCTGGCCATGCTGCTGGAAACTCCTCAGCGCAGGAGGGCTGGGATGTGCCAGGGAAAGCACAGGGCAGTGCAGCTCATTGACTGCCCTTGAACTGGCACACCGGGGGCTGCATCCCGGGCTGGCTCCTGCCTGGAGCCGTGGGCATCTCTGGGGACAGGCCTGTGTGCCAGCTCAGCTGTCACTGTCCCCTTGGCCTTGCAGACGGCGCCCGGGGTGCACCGGAGGCTCTTCAGGAAAGTGCACAACCTCCTCTCGGCCTTCCAGAAACCCAACCAGGGCATCGTGACAGCGCTGCAGAACCCGGTGGTGAGCCACGGGAAACCCAGCTGCTCCCCAGGTACCGAGGGGGAACCCTGGCTGCAGCCAGCAGAGCAGGCACGCAGGCAGGGAGAGCCTTAGACTGGTGTACTGGAGCTGAGGTAGCCAGCAGGGTGACATTGACAAAAACGTGCCCAGCTTTGCTGTTTGATTTGAAATGCTGTCACCCAGGTGCTCATTGCAGACAGGGCCTGTCAATGTGATAAGAAAATAGATTTTGAATAAGTATTGCTGAGTGCTGTGGCAGCAGTGGCTGCCTTCCCTCACCACCACCCATGGAGGCACGAGCCTTCTGGACTGGCCGTTTCCTTACTGTCCATCTGTTCATTATTTGTGGTTATTTCTCTCAGGGAGGAATGAATATGACTTCCACCTGCAGCCATCATGAGGATGTCTCCCCAGGCGTGACATAACCACATCTTCCAGCATCTCCTCTAATGCCTGCTTTAAACCAGAATGATTTATGGGATAGCAAATACAACTCTGTGAGTTTTCCTGTGGCATTTGCAGAAATGTGTGTTTCTTAGAATTTATTGCTCAAGATGTAGAAGTTCAAGTTTCAGAATACTTTGAACTTAGGGTGGGATATTTTTTGGTTTTGTTTTGTTTTTTCCCAAGAGAGGATAAAAACCATGAACTGCTAAATCCCTCGATCTTTGGAAATATGAAATGCTCGCATAAGTGCTTGTGCATTTTGATAAAAAAATGCATGACTTAGTTTTGCCTGCTCAAAAATGTTTGGCAAGGTGTCTGCAATAGGCATTGTCCATTTGTCTGCTTCTGCATTCCCTTCTACCAAGAATCGTGGAAGTGAGGAATGTGCCCTGATGTGAGAGATGAAGCATTTGTTTTTTGTGTTGTAAAGCTTTTTGCTGCATGTCTTTTGTTATGAGGGCATGAAGTATGCTGAGCAGCTGAGTAGCTTCTGGCCATTGTATTTAGTGTAATTTCATCTGGAAAATTTGTTAACGTTGTTAAAGAAATCAGACTGTGTTGAAATCTTTGATAGGTAATAAGGCACTGCATTTACTGCTTTTTATCTCCCCAGCAACCGTAAAACTGTAAAAAAATTAGATATCAGTCCGAAAACAAAATAAACTTAAAAAACTCTATATCAGCACGTTTTCAAGGCATACAAACACAGTACGTAAAGCTTCATTTAAACAGAAATAGGACCCACTCCGCTGGAGCGGGGGGCTGAGCTGCCCGCAGGGAGAAAGGAGAAGGAGGGGAAAAAACCCTCTAAATGCCGCATGTAGCAAAAGGGGGCAACACCGAAAACAAATACAGAGAAGGTTAAAAAGGCACACAGCGCCTGTGGCTCCCAGCTCCCGCCGATGCAGGCAGGCCCGGCAGAGCCCCGGGGCTGTTGGAACCCGCGCACAGCCGGGGAGGGAACGGGGGAGCGGCATTGGAGCCCCCGGCTGTGGGAAGGGAACGGGGGAGCGGCGCTGGAGTCCCCGCACAGCCCGGGAGGGAACGGGGGAGCGGCAGGGGAGCTCCCAGCTCGGGAGGGAACGGGGGAGCGGCGCTGGAGCCCCCGCACAGCCCGGGAGGGAACGGGGGAGCGGCAGGGGCGCTCCCNCTCCCGTGCAGCGGGAGCGGCCACCCCGCGCCGCCGGGCCCCTGTGTCCCGCCGGAGCCGTTTTGCGGGGGCGCACGCGCGCGATGCGGTCTGTGGGCTGTGAGGGGGCGCGCGCGCCGTCTCCACACGGCGGCGATCGGAAGTTTCAAAGTGGATTGAACAGTTTTTAATCGTCTTTTCAACATGAAAAGCAGAATCAAAAGGTAGCTTTTCCATCCTCCGTGGGTAGAGGGAATAGAAACGGACCTGCAGACACAGGAGGTAGTGACCGGGAGGTCTCTGGGGCCCGCGGGGGGCTGTTGCCGCAGCAGCTGCGGTCCCCTCAGCAGATTGTAATTTTTTAAACGGATTTCTAATAGAATACCATGTAGGTAACGATTTTGTGGCTACTATATCTTACCTTATGGCCACTGCCCACAAAACCTGCCCCAACTCGTCCCACCTTTCCTTGCATTATTCAAAATTATTTGTTGTCTTAATCTTTAATGTACATATTGCATTATTTGAATGTTCTTGAGGCATTAAGTGATTGCAAATGGACCACAAAAATATATGTAATTACAGAAGAACAACTTAAACATTGTATAGGCACCTTTGGGTTGCTCTGGTTATATTTTATACCTATTCTCTCTTTTGCAGATCTTGGAAGTCTGAAAATATTTCCTAAGAGAGAAAGAGGTTTTTTCCTCTTAATAATGAGGAATGCCAGGCTGCAGCCTCAGGGAGAACAGAACGGGCTGAGTTGAGCAGACGCTGCCAGGTGCAGGTTGTTAGCGCAGAGAGGCCCCACACCTGCCCTGTGTTCACTCACTGATGGCCGGGGGACACGAACAGTGACAGAACCCAGCGGGCTGCACGTCCAGGCTTCAGCAAGGTAGGGATGCTCCAGGCAGCTTTAGATAAGGCTGAAAGATTTACCTGTTACCCCCTCTGTGTGAGCAGGACAGTGCAAGCAGTAAAGGTTTTCTGTGCAACACAGGTTTCTTGTAAACCAGCAAAAGGAGGCAGTGCAGTAAATGAACAGGCCCGTTTTGACAGGGACTGGGGGGCAGCAGTGTTGCCCCCCAGTTGCAAAGCAGTGGTTGAGGCATTTTCAGTTCATTACTAAGATTCTGTCTAATTGAAGGCCAAATTTCACCCAGGGTGAAGTGTCCCATCGTATTTGACGCTGCACGTGCACGTGTTGCTCTGTGCTGCCTTTGTGTGTGTGCTGGCTGGTTGGAATTAGTCTTACCTTCATTCAGTGACATTCAGTGGCAGATCCAGCATGATTTCCTCTTGAGTTAAATATTTAAAGGCTTTTTTCTCGTTACATAACTCAGCAAATGCACTGGCTGGTTTGCTGTCGCTCGTGCCCCTGCAGCTCTCCCTTCTCCCTGCCCGAAAGCCTTCCCTGCTGGCAGTGAGTGCTGCAGCCCCAGCCTTCCAGGCAGCTCCTCTGCTTTCCAAGGTCTAAACCCTCCCTCTCCTGGCCTCTCCTGCCAATCCTCCATGGCAGAGGGCTGCATGCAGTGCAGGAGCTGCCCGGGGGCTGTTTCCTGTGGAGGGTCCTGCTGCCTGCAGGGGGGGCTGCAGGTGGGACCCTGCAGCACACACACAGCAGCCGCCCGCCCTCTGCGGTGCAGTGAGCTGGGGATAACTGCTGTGACTGTGCTTGCCTCCACAAGTGCATTGTTCTTCTGAAAAATACATAAAATAGGACAGAAGATGCCATTTCTGTTTAAAGCTGAGAATGTCGTTTCGGTTTCTGGTGTGAATTATTAAGACAGAGGCTTGTATTGTTTCTTTTGGGTACCCAAGGGTCTGGAATTGCTGTAGGCTTAAACAAGGTGGAAGCAGAGAGAAGCTGATGGTGCCTGTGAGACAAGAAGTAGATGCTTGGTTATGGGAACAGTAATATGGAAATTATATTGTTTTCCTACAGTGACTTAGGTGTGAAGAGCCTTAGGCATTCCTTGTGCCCCTGCACTCATGTGCTCCTTCTCTCTGCTGCATGTATTGGGCTTTTAATGCTTTGTTTTCCTGTTTGATTACACAGAATCATTCATCATCATCTATTTGAGGCAGCTCTAAAGAACATGCAGACACTTAAACTTTGCTACTCACACTGCCAGCAGCATTGACTTCACCCACTCAGTTACCAGGAGTGCAAAGGCATTTAACAGAATATTTTTTCTCTCCTGCATTTGCCTTGATGAAATATAATAACCTTTATGCAGAAACTGGCTGGGATTTCACCTGCAGTGGAACCCGTGGAGTTATAAGCATGAACTCCGGTGAATCAGAAATAGAATTAAATCTTGCTAAGCAACATACTGCCCCCAACTTTTGAGTCAATCAGTTTTGGCTCTGAGGTCTTCTGTTTAGCTCTATGGAAGCACCTTTTACTGACATCACCAGAATATGTCAAATACTGATGTAAACAAAGACAACATCACATGCCATAAGTTTGCACCTTTATTTTTTAAAAATGAAATAGTCAAAGTACTTTCTTTTTCAAATATCGACACATAATATATTAACTTTCAGTATTTACAGGGTGTTGCTGGGATGTTCTTGTAGAAAATGCATGCTTCTGGTCTGAAACCCAGAGCAAAATGCATCAGACCATTTAACTGCAGCCATATAACATAAACCTGTACAGTATCCAGTCACTGTTCAGCACAGGAGTCAGAGCAGGAATAAAAAAATTGGGATCTATTGTTTCCTAGCAACGAGGTTGAGGCCATTATAACACAATTTCTGTAAGATCAGAACCTCTAACCGGTGTTAGACAGAAAGTGAAGATCTTGGCATACATTGTAAACATTTTTTACTGTTGATGAGAAAGCTAAAAAGGAACATTACTTTGACATATATCGTATGCTATGCTTCTCGTTCTTGTTTATTGACACTTCTGCCAGAAGAGTATGACAACTTTAATGTTTCATCATGGTTCATACAAGTAAAATACTGTCAAGGACACGATCTGATATACTAACATTTATTAAAAGGCTAAAGTCCACCACGAGATCTAAGGAAAGACTGGCAATTGTCGCACACGTTTCCTTAGACAATAATGGCAGGTGACGAATGCCCAGACAGATCCACAGTGGGTCCAACCCAGCGTTCCCAGGGCCTGCCTGCAGCCCAGCCCTTCCCTGGCGGGCGGGGGCTTCCACCTGCTCACGCCCTGTACCAGGAGAGGTCTGAGTGACAGCCAGTGCTGGTGCTGGATGGGGACCCTCGGGGCTGCTGGTGCAGCCTGAGCCAGGTGGCACTGGGCTGGCACCGGGCTGGCACCGGGCTGGCACTGGGCTGGCAGCAGGGGGCCACCAGGGTGGCACCGGGCTGGCACTGGGGGGCCACCAGGGTAGCACCAGGCTGGCACCGGGCTGTCCCCGGGCTGGCACTGGGCTGGCACCAGGCTGGCACCCAGGTGTCCCCACGCCGGACCGGCCACACCCCGGTGAATGCCCGGACACCCCGGGCCCTGCCCGTGTCCCTGGGCTGGGCTGCAGCACCTTCCTGGAGCAGCACCCTGAGGAGCTGCCCTGGGCAGGGCTCAGGGTGGGACCCGGGCACGGGGCCACCCCTGCCCAGGGCCCACCCGGGGACAGAGAGGGCTCGGGGCCAAGGTGGGCATGCCCACTTGCACGTTCACCAGGTCATATATATTTATTTGGCTATGTTCTACATAGATATCTATATATATATATTTATAACTTTGAAATGTTCTAGATTTACTAAATAAATATGAAAGCAAAGGAAATGTTACTTGTACACACTATTTGTTTGGCTGTCATAAAAAATATAGCATGTACTTCTCATGGTAGGTACTTTGCTACAGGATAGTGTGCAATAGTCGATTTTATTTATTTTAATTTTAATTTATTTTATACTTTATTTTAATTATTTTATTTTTCCCTCTTTCAGAACCTTCTTGGTAGTGCAGAATGCTAGCATCAAATCATCTGATCTAAATAACAGTAAAAATTTGCATGCTATTGTTTTATTTTTTTTTTTTTTTCAACTGGGTCTCTAGGTTATAGTGCAAAATACAAAATTAAAAAAAATAAAGGAGAACTGTATAAAAAACCCCAAACCCACCAAAACCCAATGAGAAATTGCTCTAACTACTCAGGAAAAAAAATGGAGACTGAAATATTCCCTGCCTCCATCTGAGGTTGTTCATGAACAAGACAGTGCAAAGCTCTTTGTTCATGCAGCTCTCACAGATCTCTGCTGGCTGGCCCCGTGCAGCTGATACGGCTTCAATCTCCCACACTTGCTTTTTCAGCAGTCACTTCTTTCTTGAGCACTGTCATCTCAATGCGACAATTATATTTAGTTTCCTAAATTTAAGAAACCTACGATGAAGGCTTTTTTTTTTTGCTTTTGTAACTGGGCCATGTAATGCCATGTGAGTCTTAATGAAACTGTATTCTCCTAAGAAATACTGTTCAAAACGTACCTTAGACTGCACCCAGGAAATGGGAAAATGCCAAATCTACTTTCAAAGACAAACTTGTAACACATTGAACTCTTTGACCTTTTGGCATAACATGAGAACAACAGTAATCAAGGCAGTATTAAAAACCACGACTGTAGGTAATACAAAGTGCATTTCCTGCATATAATACAAATATAACTTTAAGAAACTAAAGGCACAAGCTAACTAAATATGTATTACATACTAGAAATGCACAGTTCAAGGTAACTCTAATAGCTCCAAATATTTGTTTATAATGGATATTAAAGCAGTTTGAAAATGATCCTCATTAGTGAATTGCAAAAAAGTATAATTGCTTAAAATATAAGTAAAATAGACTCTAATATTGACATCTTGGATCAGTGATAAAATACATCATCACATTTATGAATGCACTCTCTATATACAATTCATAAATTATTCTTCCATTGATTAAAAGTGTATTAGAGGCTCGAGGATTTGAAGGTCCATTTTTAGGCTGGTGTGGAGGTATTCAAATTCTCTGTGATCTGATGGAAAATTACAGAAATCTGAGCTGTCAGACCTGGATGCTGCCAGCTCCCTGTTCTGTACATCAGTTACTGATGAGCCTGATGACAATGAGAATGTGCAGATTTTGGTCCACAGGTCCCCCTGGCTGGGGACAGAGGAGATTTCGAGGGCCAGGCTCCCACTCAGCCTGGCCCTGCACCCCCAAAGCTGCGCTGGCTCCCAGGGGAGCAGAAGGAATCTGGGAAGAGACAGTGAGACAGTGCTGGGCTGGGGCTGGGACCCGAGCTCAGGCCCCAGGGAGGGCTCCGAGCTCAGGTGTCCATCCAGGCTCATCTCTAACTTGGGTACAGTCCGCTCCACTCGCCCAAAAACAAAGGGAAAAAAGACTGGGGGGAAAAAGATAAAGAATGCACTTCCTTGGCTTCTGTAAATAAGAGCAGAAATTGTTTCAATGTATTTACTATGTCTGTTCTCAAAGAAATGTGCAATAACTTCACTGTTAGGGATACACAGGCTCTATAAAAGGACTTCTAGATCCCTCTGGGAAACTGCTTGCCCGTCCCCCCCTCCCTGTGTGCCCGACCCACCTCCTGATAATCAGGTCTTTTAAAAATGACAAGCTGGAGGAAGGATTATCTATGCTGCTATGAAATAACTGTGCCAGTAGTGCATGTTACCTTGGGAAATAAAAATTTCTCTCCATGCAATATAATGCTTTTCTATGTGCTCTAAGTATTGAGCTGAAAAGTGAAGAGTCATCCCCAAAATGTTCTACATTTATCAACATATTTACTATCCACACTTAGGTTCAGCAACTCCCAACCCACCAATCTTCAGACTCGAAAAAATGAGTACTACAACAGGATTATTAATTTGAGATGAAAAGAACATGATGCCTAAACCCCACGACACTGCACCTTCCAATTCATCTGTGTGCAGACAAGTCCTGGCCCAGTGACTACCCCCACCAAGCCTGCTTTAGCCACCCCTCTGGCTGAAGTGTGGCCAGCATGGTGCCACCAAGCAGACTGGCAGCTCTGAGTGTGTGCCAGGCCCTGGTGCATCCCTGTGCCCAGAACGCCCTGGGAGAAAGGCCTGGCACACAAGGTGGGCACAACGAGGCGTTCAGCATGGAGTGGCTGAGGGGCGGCCTCGTGCCCCCAGAGGGGACATCCTTGTCCTGCTGAATCCAACCCAGGGCAGACTTCCCAGGGCAGAAAATCCCTCAGCTGCTACCTGTGAGGAACATGTGTGGGGCTGGTGAGCAGCTGTGCAGTTTCCATACACAGTCTGGTTTCTGTATGCAATCCCTTGAATTTATGGGAGATCTCACCGGGGTAAAAGACACCCAGTAAAGACGGGTTGCAGAATCAGGCTCTGTAACCATTTAAATAACTGGTGAATTATGAAATCAACAACAAAAAACTTGTGTTTCTTTAGGAGAAGGCAGAGCCCCTGGCACCCGCTCCGCCCCACAGGACTCTGCTTCTGAAATCTTTGAATACTGCCACACAAGAACTAAAAATTGTCACTGTCATCTCTCAAAGAGTTAAACAAACGATATTAAAATACCATCTTCTGTCACATTTAAAGGCAGTTGGATATGTTTTTTCCTCTATATTTATATATACAGAGTTCTGATCTAGAAAAACCAATACAATAAACCATTTTATGTTTAAAAACAGGCAGTCTTTGGTGACGCAAAGGCAGAGATTTTCTTTGTTACCTTCTGCCTATTTCACTCTGTCTCATGAAGTGAATATTATTGGCACTGTCAGAAAGTTCGAGATACTGCTCCACAGATAAAACAAAATATCCATCGTAGCCTTGTACCCGCCCAGTGCTTAACAGCTGCTGCTTCTCTCCCTCTGTCCACGCCCGAATTCCTTCTTCCCCCTCCTGCAGCCGCCGCTGCTCCCTAGTCCAGGCCTGCGCCACGGCGCGCTGCCGGGCCATCTCCAGCACGTGGTTCTTCTCCTCCTCCAGCGTGGTGCCGTAGCGCACGTTGAAGCAGAGCGCGCCGTGCTGCAGCTGGATGTCGGCGAAGCGCCGCGTCCTGCCGCCCACCACCGACGTCATCTGCGACACGGAGACGTTGACGCCGTTCTCCAGGATGCGCCGCCCGCCCGTGCTGCCCATCAGCGCCAGGTCCTCCTCCAGGGAGCCCAGCTTGATGAAGTAGTGCGTGTCCCTGCCCTCGATGGTGAAGTGCAGGTTCTCCAGGTAATGGGCGTTGTTGAGGATGGCAGCGATGCGCCGGCTGTCCTCGTTAGCCACCCCGATCACGTCGGCCGTCACTAGACCGTCCTTTATGGCAAATTTGATGCCTTTTCCAAACACTGAGGGAACAGCTGCAAACCTCAGCTGCTTCACTCCGCCAGAACACTTGCTGTCGCTGTACCTGGGTGTCATAGGAAGTTGGTCCAAGGATATAAAGTTTCGGAGTTGCTTTTGTAGCTCACATTGAATGCCAAGGATAGTCTGGAAAAGAAAATATCAGTCAAGATTGCAGGCAGGGTATCTTGAAGTTCATTACAGTATCAAACCCTACTCAACTCTTAATTGCTTAGAATGCATCTTCAATTAGTTTGGAAAGTATCATGCAAACTGTCTTAAATGCTGGGAACACAAATGTGAGCTCTCAAATGCTCTATGCTTCTCTTTCCTGACTACAGTAGAGGAAAGGCATCTTTACAAAATCCTATTTCTTTGTTGAAATGGTCGAAATCCTATTTCTGTTGAAATGACCAACAGATGGTCATATGCAAAATGTGAATGCCTGCACAGAATATCGGCAGTCATGGTGATTGCTGGACTCTGGTAGCTGCTGTCTGCTCTTTGTTACTGAAAACAAGCCCTGGAGTAAGGCTGAGATTTACAGATCTCTTACGAATCCACAGCAGCATTTCTGTTTCCTGCAATAATTATGCAGAGGTACTGACTTGTAAAGCTGTTTATACCCTCAGTGATTTTCCAGTGCTTGGGGCATCTTTGCTAACAAAAATGAAAATCTGCTGTTTTAGTTTTTTAATTCCACAAGATTTTCTGTGTTTTTTTTCAATATTCACACAAAACTTCTACCCTTTTGCCTATCCTGCGCCTCAAATTTGGATACTTTCTCTACAAATAGCTGCAAATTTTTTTCTTCACTGTGTTGCTAAAAGCTTCTCCTTGAACCTCTCCTCCACTCTGATGCCAGTACCTAAATGACAACATTCAAGTTTCTGGCATTCTTAAACAATTTACTTTGCCTATTATGTTGAAAGATATAGGCATATTTTTTCCTTGGTATCCAATATTTTCTACCTTACTTTAGTATTCAAAGCAGCTGAAGAGAATGTTTGCTAACCTTTCCAGGATCCCACTCCTGGGTTTTTGTTTGGAGCTGTAGAAGTTCGTATGTTGTCCCCAAAGCTTCTATCTCTGGTTTTGGGAATCCAGGCAGCACGTTGTGCAACTGGAAACCAAACAGCTCCAGCCAACTTCCAATGTCTACAAAACAAGAAAAGGATGCTGGCAGAAAGGCTCATAAATCCCAGAAAAAGTGGGGGCAGTCTGCAGAAATTCCAGCTATGCAGAAATAACGATTTCACATCAATTTATGTTTCCTGCACTAGCTACAGCTTTTATTGTAGCAAAGAAATTATTTGGTTACAAAGCATAGCTGTACTCAAATCAATAGTGTTCCTTCTATCTACTTATAATAGAAAAAATTCAAATTAAGCTGCTTCCAATTCTTCCTCTAATTTCAGCACTGAGAAAAGCAACAGAAGCAGTTATTAATTATTTTCTTGGTTACCATAAATGTTAAAGAAAACAGATCAAGCTTAGTAAGCTGCAATCTATTAAAGAAATTGCTTCAATAGATTTAAGATTAGAGATTTTTTGTATGCAAAAGATTTCCGAGATGCTGAATCTATACCACAATTCAAGAAAAAGTTTAATTTTCCTTAGAGACATTTTCCTGAGAGACAGGTTACTTTTACCTGTGGTATACTTAGCAACGTCTTGGATTTTGCCGACGGGGTAATTATTTTCAAAGGAGTAGAGATTAAAGGGCTGAGGGACAGCGTTCAGGTGCTTCCATATGCGGTGGTTTGGTGTTGTCCACCGCCCAGCAATCACGTCATAGTCCCGCTGGCCCAGATGAACTAATTTAGTGAGAGGGTCATAGAGTCCTCCATGAAAACCAATGATCACCTCGAAATCTGGATTAGTGTCCTGGTAGATCTCTCCATATGGGGTGTACAAAATTTCCTTTATGACTTGGCCTCGACTACTAAACACAGCTAGAGGTGTCCCAGTGTTATCACAAGCAACATAATATTCTTCTCCGCTGCTTAATTCCATTGCAATGAGATGACCTTGCAGATCATAATATAGGGATGTTATTTCTGAGCTCGTGTGATTGTACAAGTGAGTAACTCTTATTGGGTTGGAGAGATCAGCATAAAAGAACTGTAAATGTTGTCCTAGGCTTGATTTGCTTGCAACTCGTCTTCCAAGACCGTCATAACAGTATTGCACAGTCCAGCCAGACACTTTGTTATAGGCTTTGTTCAGCAAACCATTAGAGTTGTACTCAAAGATCTCGTTGCCTCTTTGCCTGAGAAAGCCATCTTCGTCCATTTTGTACTGGATTTCCCCCAGCCTGGTGATGCGGTCCCTCAGGTCGTACCTGAGCGGGGTGAGGCGCGCGCTGTTGCCGTGGCTCAGCAGGTTGATGTTGCCATTGAGGTCGTAGCTGTAGCGCCACTGGGTTTTGTCATTCACAGACACAGTCTGGAGCTGCCCGTCAGGGTCGTATTCGTAAAAATACCTCGTTATGTTGGCATCCACACCCACACGGATGTCACAGATCACCATGCGGCCCATGGTGTCGTACTGGATCGTCATCCAGTAGGCAATGGCCTTGAGAATTTCGTACTGTACTTCAATCACCTGGCCGTTGGCACTGAAGATTTTGGTGTGCTTCATGGCAGTGGTGGTTATAACCTGGTTTAAATCGTAATTAATGACACTGAATTTCCCAAACTGCTCCGTCCTGCCAGACACATCGACGTAGCGGTACAGGTCGATGGGCAGGGGCGTCTCGTTGATCATGGCCTGCATGCTCGTGACACGGAAGTTGTTGTAGCTGTAGTCAAACCTGGCATTTACGAGCCCCTCTTCACTGAACCTGAAGATCTGGCGACCAATAAGTGGCCCTGTCCAAAACAAATACGGGAAAGAGGAAACCCAAGAAAAATAATGAATTATGTCCCTTGTTTGCTTACCCTGCAGATCTAGGTATGACTCTGAGGTCACAGGCTTTAGCCTTTCTACTCTTTAGCTGTCTCATAAAATATTAACTAAGAATATGCTAGACTAGTATATGCTCTCTCACAAACCTTTATTAATGCTTGCTCAACAAATTATTTATATTTTTATTAGTATTTATTTAAATGAATGCTGTTTTATTCATAATTATGATTTCTGTTTACTTACAAGATAATTCTAAACTAAATTTATTTCTTGTGGCGATTTCCTTCCTCATATAAGCAGTCCTTTTGAATTTATGTTATATTACAGTGTAAACAGGGAAACTTGAAAATACAAACAATAAACCAACTTGATTTAGTATTTAGCAAATATCCACACAGAGGAATAAAACCAACAAAACATTCTAAGAGCTATTCCATACCAAGCAATAAAAAGAAAACCGTATTTCAGTTGGGACAGCTATATTCACCTATAGACACAGACACAGAGATATAGACACATATTTTTCTAGCAAAACATAAAATATAAGAAGTTGTAGACATAAAAATAATGGAATTTCATGTTAGCTAAGTGCAAGATCAGGGTTCTGCGTATGAGGAATGAGCGTCACACTCTAAGGAGCCAAAAACTTTAGCAAAGGGGTCCCAGTTAGACAAACCTGTCTGCCTGTATCTGATGGTGCAGATGAACCCGTCGTGCATCAAGTGTATGGTTTTGATAACGCCGGAGGACTCCTCGTAGGTGAAGGTGACCTGGGTGGTGTCGTAGAGGATCTCGGAGAGCCGGGACTGCCTGGTGTACTTGTAGAGCACCCTGCGGCCCGTGCCGGGGTACAGGGTCTGCAGCAGGCGCCCGTCGCGCGCCAGGTCCTGCACCAGCGCGGCGCCGCTGTCGGGCGGTGTGTAGATGTTGCGGGTGTAGCCCACGGAGAGCGCGGTCTGCAGCGCGTGGCGCACCATGCTGGGCATCGTCACCGACTGCAGCGCCTGCGAGTGGTCGTACTCGAAGATGTAGCGGCGCTGGCTGTGCAGCAGCAGCATCACCGACTGCAACCAAACAGCAACAGCAATGCATGGTCAGGGCGGGCAGGGAGGGCCACAGCCTGGGGCACGCGGGAACAACCACGCACGCTCTGCTCTCAATGCTTGTAGGAGGCCACCGAGGAGGTACAGAACAGGATCTCGGCAAGGCCAGAGGGAAGGGCCTCCAAACCGGAAGGCAGATGTGGCTCTTAGCAGCATTTCAGCCTCATGCTGACTGGCTACGTTGCTTTGAAATAATTAGGGCATCCTCTCAGGAAGCAAAACCAGAGGGAACCTCTTCCTCACACACAGGCAGAGCATCTGCACCAGCAGATGTGTCTAGGGGAGCTGGAAAGGGAAAACTATGCAAGTACAAGGTATTTAGCTTTTATTGGCATTCTGCTTATCTCCAGTGCAGACCTAGTCCTTTTCCTGTATATCTTCTTTTAAACACACATGGCCCCAGAGTTCATAATATCTCCGTGCTTAAAGATAGATGAAAATACTCTGCAGGTTCTTCGATGTGACTATCTCTGTTGTTTATTTTTAGTGTATACAAAAAATATAACTTCTGTACTTGTATTTGCCCTGTGCTGGTTAATTGTGGTTGGTTAATGAAATCTGGTTTGCTTATCTGGCAGATGAATGTGCAAGCACAGCGGACTTTTTCTATTGATAATTAAAGTTTGGGTTCTGTACACCTTCTCACCCACCATGTAAAGTCACAGGGTCACAGAGCACAAGCTGGCTGGTGAGCAGTCACTGTTGAAACAAAGATAATGAAAACTCAGGATGAAAATGTAGAGGGGAGCTCTAGCAAGGGGCTGGGCTGCACCAGAGCACTGCCTGTTCCTTGCCTGATGTGAGTGTGCTGGAGCACTGACACTGCCCAGCTCAGCTCACAGCTCACACCTGCCAGGGACATGAGCAAACCTGCCAGGCCTCTGCAGGACTGAGACACCACACAAAACAAAGAATACACAGAACAGTATCACTCCTTTGTCATAGGGTACCGGGGAAAGAGATCAGAAAAACAGGATCTATTTCCCTCTAAGTCAGAAATCTTCTCTGGGAAGAAAACACCATAAGATCAGCCCTGCAGTGTGTTGAGTAACACTGGCCCTGAGCCACAAATAAACCATTCAAAGGGCCAGAGATAGGCTCAGCCTTGGCCGTCCTCTCCACACCCCCAGCCCCCTGCCTGCCCAAGATGTGTCTGTTCCTGCCCTTGGCAAGGCATCTGTCACCTGTGCAGCAGCCAGAGAGCACCAGCATATGCCCCTCCAGCCACCCAGTGCCAGCTGGTGGCCACAGACCCTCACACCAGCATCTCCTGAGGCTTCCCTGCTGCCCCGCCAGCCATTTCCAGCATGCACAGAGTTTATTCCGTGTCCAGCTTCACTCAGGAGCCCCCAGCCTGCACTAAACCCCTGCCTGAACCCTCTCTAGCACCGCTCCCATGCCTCTCTCTGAGTGCTGCTCCCGTGCCTGCCTTTAAGCTGTCTGCCACTGACAGAGTATGAATAACAAGATCAGAAACATCCCCAGTATAACTTTAGTGCCCCTGTGTACCATCTTTACAGCACTTTGTGGCTTTTTCACTTTTGTCCAGGATAGTAAAAAGATAGACAGTACAAGGGCTGGAGAGTGAGTATCCTCTCAAGCCTATTAGAGGGCACCATAAAGAGGAAAAAAATCCCCAATTCATCCTAATAATATTACAATAGATTTTTCAACTGTGCACAAATTGGGTTCTAATTGTTTTAAAGGATTTCAGAGGGTAGCTCATAAAACACCCCAAAATCGGTCATTTCATTACAGCAGCCAGAGCCTGGTCAACCACAACATGATTGATGCTGTGTGGTGTGAGATAAACAGCCAGTGGCAATTACGGGAGCTCTGCTGGGAATAGACAAATGCTGGGCATCACCACTAGATGTCATTTCTGTCCAACACACACACAGACACTCCTCTGTTTTGTCTGCCAGATTTTGGAAGCCAGCTTGGGGTATTCAGGAGATTTTATAACAGCATTAACTAATTGAGGAAAGTGACAAAACAAGAGGAACTGAATCTCATCTATAAGAATTATTTACAACGCTAATGTTGTAGTGCTTTTTAAAACCTTAATTATTTGAGCTGATTTTGTAAGGGGCAGAAATTTTTTGAAGATGTACAATTAACTCATCAAGTGATAAAAATGAAGAATTAAGTAACTATGACTTGGAAGCAAGCTATATAATTGATTTTTTTAATGTAAGAAATTATTGGGTCTTACAAGCCTTCAGACAACCTTTAGCAATCATTACATAATTAACACAATGAGTTATTGACTTTAATGGAGCCACAAAGTTATATTTCAGTGTCTAATTTTGACAGGGAATTCATCTTTCTTTGGCACAAGGAACAACAGTCACGAAAATACATTAAATAGCTGGGAGATTATTGTCCATGGTGTGAATGACTTTCCATCATTTTAATGACAAGTTCCAGCGTTACCCAAGCTGCTACCTGAACCTGAACCAGAAAGCTTCTGCCACTTGCTTCTACAAGATCAGGATTTGGCCTTTTGTGTAGAATTCTAGAATAACAGTGTAAAGCTATATGCCTTTATTTATGAGCTCATCATAAACTAAGAACAGACAAAGTGGTTTGGAAAGATAAGAGGCATACATCTTTCCAGAACAGATCCAAAGAAAAGAAGAGATTCTTCCAGAAGGCACATTGCCCAAATATTTGAAAGCTGTACAAAATGCCTGTTTACTTGTAATTTGCAGAAGAGCATACAGACAAAAAAAGCCCTGACAAATTTATCTGAAACAAACTTCTGAAGCTCCTGGGGTTTGCCAATCTTGTTAACACATGCAGGAACCACACTGCATGCAGACAAGGAGGAATCACATTTTTGTGCATTTTCCAGTCTTGATAATTTTTTTTCACTGGGTTAGGTTTAAGTTTTTTGAGGATCAAGCTTCAATACATTGAAAGTAAGTACAGCACAGTTTATCTTAGAAGCACACGTTTGGAACTCTTTCATATACAAGTAACTTCAAAGCCACTGGATTTCCTGTGTGGATTTCCTCCTATCAGTGTTGCCTCTTCTGCCCCCACCCCAGAGCCTTTTCCTGTGGTTCACAGGTTCAGAGAAAATGTTCTGCTAACTCAGGGTGTACTGGATGGTCCAAGATGTTGCTATTTAGAAAACTTTGAATATGAGCTTGCACTGAGTTCTGAAAGCTTTAAAAATACAGACTGGCTTTCTGGTTTTGAAAGACAGGACCAAACAAAATGTTACTACAGATGGAGATGTTCCTCCTTGGTTTGTACAATATTTATCTCCACTTTTTGTGACCATTGCCTCTAGACATACATGGAACTTAAAATATTCAGGGAATTTAGATGTGAAGTCACCATAAAAGCAGAGCAATAACTCATTTCATATGAATATTTCCCCCCAAATGGCCCCCAGAAATACTGCAGTAAGCTTTCTCCTCACAGGACCTTGTTTAAAATACAGCACTGAATAGGTAACCTTGGTAACCTTAGGAAGGTAGGTTCATGGCTTCCTAATTTTGGCTTAAAAGAACTGTGTTTGTGGGGAGAAAAAAGTTCCCTTTCAGGACTGTTATCTTTCTGACTGATATCCAGAGTAGCAACAGGTTTTCAGCAGTTAGGGTCTCCTTTGGTCATGTGAACTTGAACTGAGACCAGAAAGTTGTTTTGACCTACCAATTAAATAAACCTGAGGTGCTGATAGCTTTCTTTAGAAATAAATTGTGTCAGGTTTGAGCAGGTGACAAGTAGGGCTGAGCATACCTAGAGACATTTTTATCTAGCTAGGTAATTCTGTGCATTTTCTGTTTTAAAAGTATTAAATACTCTTGCAAGAGGCAGCATTATAATATATTCAAGATAAATCCAATATAATAAATAGACATAATATAATAAGCCCCAATGATAACATTTTTTTTGCCTCGGCACAAACCCCAGCTGTAGAATCCCTCACCTTCTCCAGGTAGGTGTAAGTCCATATCTTGCCGTCGGCCCACGTTCTGGAGAGGATGTTCCCGCTGGGGTCGTACTCGCGCCTCTCGGTCCAGGCGCCGCGCTGGATGAAGGTGACCATCCCCGAGGGGGAGTAGGTGATGTTCACCTGGCTGTACTTGCTGAGGGGTGCCCACAGCAGCGGCCGCCCCGCCGCGTCGTACGAGATGCGCAGCGTGAACTTGCGGTGGTCGTCGTAGATCTTCCCCGTGCGCGTGACGTGGTCAAAGTCGATGGACAGCAGGTTCCTGTTGTGGGTCTGAACAGAGGGCACAGGGTGAGGGCACAGGGACACAGGGACACAGGGACAGACTGTGCTGCCCTGATCCGCGTGAGCAACGCTCGCACACTGGGCTGGGCCTTACTGGAACAGCAAAATGGAAAAGGTTCAGATGAGCAACAGAACGACCAAAAAAATAATTGTTCCTTGCAAAGAGTGGTACTGATTTGGCATTACAGGATGTTCCCGTGTGCTAAACCCTCACTTCTGCTCTCACCTTCTCTTGAACTTTTCTTTTCCAGCCAAAGATGTGTAGTTAAACCCACAAACTAAGACAGTTCCACCATCTCACATCATCTCTTGAGCTCTGTTATCACTGCCAGCTCCTGCAGACTCTGCTCAGCAGGGTCCTCGTCCCTCCTCACAGAACTCCTCACTCCAGACCCCTGCAAGGCAGCAGCTGTGCCTGGCACTGGCCACACTCTTTGTGGCAGCCCTCTGCACCCCTGGGACCAGCAACTCACTGGGGACAGAGGGAACAGCCCAGAGCTCAGTCTGAAATCAAAACTGAGTCAGATTCATGAGGACAAAATACATTTATCCAGTGCTATCATCATCTGCCTCCTTAGATCATCCAGTCACTGGGAAATCTCCATTAAACACCATTTCAGTCAGATGTATAATTTAGGGAACCATAAAATATTGCTCATTGACATGTCTTTTCCAGATCAGTGCTCGATGTGCTTGTTGCATTAATCTAGCAGGTTTTATCTGCTGGCTCTGCCCCATGAATAATTCCTCAGCACAGACCCTGCCAGTGCAGGTGTCAGCAGAGCCTGGCTCAGAGCTTGCTCCTCCCTAGACCTGCAGGCACAGCCTCCAAGGAAATGGTTAATAAACTCCGTTATAATTCAGGATGGGATTAGAATGAACATTTCTTTTTCGTTCCTCTTTCTGGTTTTAGATACAAAATAATCTGAGAATCTAGAAGAGGCAAGTGTTCTTTCTTCAGCTACCATTTCTGGAATTTTATTTACACACATGTCTAACTTTAATAGTGTTCATTTACAATAGCTATAAAATACCTATATACCCCTGCAGACTGCTGTGACTATTACAATTTATGCTCTAATGATAGTTAAGGAGCCCAAGTAACATGTCATGCTCAGTTCAACTACATTTACTTGTATACAGACTGATGGTTTAATATAACATATTTTTTAGCAAACTTCTTAAATTTCTGAAAAAAAATCCTCTTGGTGGCAAAATAACTGAGAAGCAAGCAGGAGGTATACCCTATGTCATATCCATTTGTGTTCTATGTACATGTTTAATGTTCTTACTGCTATTGCTATCATTGTGGAATGCAGTTAGGAGAAAGAAGAGCCTTGAATACAAATTACTTGCAAGCTGAATTTCAGAGACCATACAACAAATAAGAATGAAAACCAAACAGAGGCAGAATTAGCAGCCAAGTGGAAAGCAGCAGTAATTGAAAACTCACAGAGTTAAAATAAGGTTAAAATACTTCCCTTATATTGCACATTTTATGTCTCATTTGTTTACTTTCTTATATTAAAGTTGAGTTTAACACCCTTCTCAAGGCAAGAAGGATCATAAATGGGTAGGAGGACTCATCTCAGTGTTGCCATTGACAAGCTGATTTCAAATTCCAGTGGCTTCGTGGAATGACTCCTCCAAGATCCATAAACCACAGTAGGGATCCCCCCGAGAGTGGCTGGAACTTGTGTTCTGCCACGAGCCAGGAAAAACTGCTCCTGACAGGGATGTTGGGATGAACAGCAGCTGATGAAAACAGGGAGAGAATTCAGCTGACTTCCATGTGAGAAGTGCATAAAAAGATACATTTATTCTTCACTTTTAAACATTTGGTGACTCTACTTCCATTAGTTTTTAAGCTAGAAATTTTGCAGTGTATCACATATTCATGCACTTCTTTTGATTTCATTTCCAAGCACACCCTGTCCACCTGCCTGAAGTGTAAGTCAGAAGAGATAATTGCATTCTTCCCTTGTCTGTGTTTTGATTTGAGCCAAGGCAAACTCGTACACCCTGGCAGAGGACTTGGTCCCATCCTCAGGATTTGCTGTAAGACTGGTAAATAAAGGGAGATCATTTGCTAAGTGCAATAATGAACATGGCTGGCAAGGCTGTGTCTGCAGGACTTTTGGACCAAGGCCAGTGAGTTATTCTGTTGTTGTTATTAAAAAAATAAAAAAGGGTAAAAATAAGTAAGACTGGCCAAGCATTCAATTTTCAATTTTGTAGACATTCAGTTATAAAACCTGGCCTGCATCCAATGCCACGTTCCTCAAGTTATGCAAAAGTCAGGAGGGAGCAGAGCTGCATTCTAATCAGTGTATTACTATGCATCGTGCTCATCAGATTTAACAGCAGCCTTTGCTTCATTTTTAGAAGTCAATTAAAATAGCAGTTCAATTGATAAAAAAGAAGTCTTGCCAGATTAAGATTGATGTTAAAATGCCTGATTGTACATAGATTTATTATTAATATAAAATGCAGACATGCCCACAGACTGTTTTATGTACATTCAGGAAGCGCTGGGGCAAGCAGTTCTTCACTTAAAGGAAACCTGTGGGTAATTTCTGTCTCCCACATTGATTTAGACCTTGAGATAAAGTTAGATGACTGTTCCAGCATTTCAGATAACTTACTCACGTCTGTGCTATCCCCAGAGCAGAATTCACACCATGCAGAAATCCAACTTTTCCAAACCCAGTGTTTCCAGCGTTATTCAGAACGTGCTAACAGTGGCCTCTTTCCAAAACTGGAATAACACTGATAGAGTGACACGCTTTCAAGATGGTTGCTAATTGCTATCAGAATTAACAAAAGTTAGGACCAGGCAGAGAAGGAAAAGCTTTATTCTCTTTCTTCTCTTCAAGTAGGTCATCCTTTATCTGGTCCCCAGCTACCTGCCTTCCAATTTATACCTTTTAGCAGTCAAAGCCGTTTGTTTCACTGATGGTATCGGGACTGATTTCTGAGTAACGTCTTTATACCTCATTTCTATGCTGGTTTTTTTTTCTTTCTCAGAAAACTCTTCCATTGTGCTGGTTTTTTTACTCTAACTGAGGGCTCCTGCAAGTCTGTTCATTTCCACTGAGAACTGCTCCAATCCCCAGAGCTTTTCTTTACATATATTTTCAAAGTTCAGCACAGTTCTTTCTGCCCTACATTGCAAGCTTTCGAACGCACTTCCCATTGTGCCAGGCATGGCACATTAAGTGTTTAAATACCTTCTTTTAAAAATATAACTCTCGAAAAGTTTTCAGAAGGTCTGTCCAGAATCTCATCCAGCATTATGACTTTCAATGATGCTATTTTTTTTCCCCAGCAGTACTCAAGGATCTGTGCACAGTCAGTCCTAAATCCATTTCATTACTTGGTATCCTGTTTCAAACACTCTGTAGGATGGTACTTTTGTTCCTGCTGTGCTGCATTTCCTATAATCACCCAGAAAAGAGAGCTGTCTCTGGGCAGACCCCTTTGCTGCACTGCTTCAGCTCCTTCCATCTCCCCTGAGTCTCCATTGCACCAGCACACAGCACCTCAGTGCTGAGGATGAATTCCAGGGTCCAGATATTTCTGCTGTTCCCCAGAGCCCTTCCCCGTGCTCTTACCAGCCCCAGCAGTCCATCTGTCCTTTCTCTGTGCCTGTTGCTGTGGTGTCTCCTTTGTGCAGAATACAATTGGACCTGAAGATATCAGAGGTCTTTTCAAATACAAATGATTCTACGATTCTAACATTTCTCCTCCTTTCCACCCTAAAACTCTCCTTTTAGAGGGACCTGTGCTGTCCCACCAGGGTCCCTCCAGCCTTGCCCTGGCAGCTCTCAGGACTGGAGCCAAGGACAGCCAAGGGGGTCAGGGCTGCACTGCAGGCAGGGGCAGAGCTGCCTTTGTCCTGAGCAGGCAGGGACAACTCCTAAGTGCTGATCTTGGACAGGTACAGAAAGACACAGCTTACAGAAATAAGAACGCAGTGTTCAAGAGCTGTGTTACTAGTGCATACTTTTAGGACAAAGAGTAAAAGACATCAGCATACCAAAATTATTCTTCTGCTTGTCTTTCACCTTCCATCCTCTCTCTGGATGAGGGTGAAGGGGCAGTGGTTTTGTCCCCCAACAGCCTATTCCAGAGGCAGCTCCATCTGCTGACCCCCGTACACCTCCAGTGTTGCAATATTTCAATGACCATCTTACCCCTCCAGCCAGAATTCATTTAATCCTGACCCATTTGTGAATTTCCTTTTTTTTTTTAGCCAGTGTAAAAGATCACACAGAAACAAGTAGAAATGCAAAAGAAACTGCCATCAATTTCAACAATAGAAAATACAAACTGCATAATGGTGAAACTCTGCAAGATGCAGAAATTGTATTAAATAGAATTGTGATGAACATCTAGTCCCAATGTAAGCAGAATAGATGTCTGACTACATCCTTTCTGTTTACAGCCTCATTACACAAGATTCTTGTAGAAAAATGTGCCATACTGTTATTTAAGTGCAAAGTCACACAGAGAGCCTCCAACTGAGCAGGCAACACGAGCCAAGGATGCCACAGTTTGGATCCTGCTCTTAACATTTTGTCACTGCCACCCCCCAGACAGGGCTATGAGGCCTCACAGTAATTTAGAGAGGAAGAGGCAGGAGGAGGGCAAGAAGAACTCAAAGAAGCTTTTGCCCCCTTGCAAGATCCTAAAAAGTAACTGAGACTGTCAAATCTGAGCAATGCCCTTTCAAACAGGTTTTTACAGTGCCCAGTCTGGCCAGATCTTCCATGTCTTGCATTTCTGACTGAGCAGTTGAAAAACAAACAGATGGTGCACAAAAAATCTATAGTATCTCATAATCAAAATGAGGTGGTTTTGATTTTGGTGGTTTTGACAATGCAGAGATTTTAATAACCATGTCTATATTTTCAGAGCTAACAGGTGTACCTTCAGATATAATTCATTTCTAGAAAGGTTGTAGTCAATAACAAAGTATTTTTAAGGCCAAAATTCCCAGTTGTACTATTGGTACAGGCATTTTAAGTGGTATTCATGTGAAAACCAGAACCGATTTCATAAAAAACCTGTTTAGCAAAGTACCAATCTCTTTGAGCCGTGGTGTTATGTAATTAAATACTAAATGTTGACCATCTGTCATTGTGCTCACAGGTAAAAATAAACCAAGGATGCAATGCTAAAGCAGGTCTTTCCTGGAGCCCTGGTGGAGCCCAGGCAGAGGGAGCTGGGCTGGGGAGCAGAGGCAGAGGCAGAGCTGCCCTCAGCCTGTCGGGAGCACAGGGAGGTGTCCCTGAGGACACCCCAAGTGCCCTGCCCGAGCCAGCAGCTGCACCCAGAGCTGCAGGGCTGCTGCACTGACAGGGCCAAGATGGGCTCCAGCTCTGTGCTGTGCCACAGCAACTGCACACTCAGCTCTCAGCTTCTTCCAAAGCCATAATTAAGTTCTTAGTTCAGAAAGAAGAGGAAGAAAGGAAGTAATTACGTCCTGAGGTCAAATCTTACCATCAAAATCAAACAGAGATCAAACATCCCTGAGAGTGCTGAAAGAGTTTGAAATTCCTGGCTGGGGCCCACCACTGATACAAAGTTTTCATTCTGCAAAGTCTACCATTTCAACATGATTTTAGTTGAATGACTTTCAAAGGGAACACTGACTGCACTTACACAAGAGGAATTCTTACCCTCAGCCTCCTCTCAAAGGTGGAGATGTTGCCTTTGGTCTGCTCCCTCCTCTGCCTCCACTCGATGAGGTTGGAGTTGTGCTCCCCGGGCAGGGAGATGTTGCACTTGCCCAGCGTGGGGCTCACCACCCCTGCCAGGACGTGCGGCTCCGTGTTGAGCGCGATCTCCATCCCGCTGGCAAAGGTGACCCGCAGGGACCCGTCGGGGCTCACCCGGTAGATGCTCTGGGTGTTATCTGCCAGAAACAGCAAAATGGGCAACAGAGAGGTTCAGCTCTCCAGAGCCACAACCCAAATGCTGGGCACAAGGGGCTGAGTCTGGAACCCAGGGGGGTTACACACAGCTGAGCACCAACTGCAGTGGGAGTTTTCAGGCTGTAACCTCCAGCCCTCCCAAGTCCAAAGAGCTTTTTCTTACATTTGGCCTGATGATTCCCACTGTGCAGGCCTCCTGCAGCAGGAATAATGAATTTTTGCTTTCAGCTTAAAAGTATGTAAAGCCATAAGCTGTGAGGATACCACACCTGAGTGGCTGCTCACAGGGGCTCTGTGCTAGCTTCTCTGAGGTCTGTAAACATGTAAATGATATGAATTTATATGACACATGCAATAATAACTAGAGCTAGTAATTTCTGGCACTCCCTGTTGTGCACAAGCACTTTCCTGGACAGACTTTAATAATTTACCAACTTTGAAGAGTTTTAGATCTAAGGACAGACAGATGAGGCAGCAGACGGTGCAGAGGGCAGATGGAGTCACTTGGACAAAGCTAACAGGTGACAGAACAATCTAATTATTTCTATTTATGCAGTGCTCTCTCTACCACATAATAGTAAAGATGGATGAATGGGTATCTTGTGAGGTGAATTCTTCCTAGTTTTTTCTTATAGATCAAAACTCGAGAGGAAGAAAAGTTCTGTGATGTGCTCAGTCACAAATCCTTTCTATAGCAGACGTGGAAAGACATCAGAGAGCTCCTTCCCAGCACTGCTCTCTCAAAGCCTGAGCAATCCACTAACAAAAAAAACGCAACAAGGACAAAAGACCCCAGATCGATTAAACTGTGTAAACCCAGAACTCTGGAGACAAATCAGCAGTATCTGGAGGAGGACACTGGGGCACTTCCATTAGGCAGAAAGCAGATTTTTTTTGAGATATATGGTATTACCAGGGGAATACTGTGGAGTCCACAGGGGTTGAGTCAAAATGTAATCCACCAGCACAGGGGGGCCACGTTCTCCCCCTTCCTACAGGTGCTGTCACCAGGTCACAGAACAACCAGAAAGAATACACAGTACTGGCCAAACAAGGCACTTCAGTGCTAAAATGTCAGTGGAATCTGTCATTCTTCTGGCAGGTATTTCCTAGAATATCAAAGCTCAGTGTATGACAGGTTAGTCCAAGTCCTCCAAATATTGAAGCAGAAAGTAGCATGTTAGCCTGGAGACATCAGAGACTTCAATAATTAGATTTTATCCATGGGATTCTTCTAGAAGAAGAATTCACTTGTGGCTTGTTTCTAACTGGTAGCCCAGGAGAATTGCAGCTGTGTGTGCTGAAGCAAGGAAGAAACAAATGAACTAATTCTGATGTCTTTTTGTTTGGCACACAGTTAGGAATGCAGTGATGCTGAGGGGTCAAACACAATGATTAGGGAAGAAATAACAGGAATGCTTCTCTTACCTTGCTTTAAAGTATAGATTGTAGAGGTAGCTGAGAAGTTTGTGGCTGTGACCACGTTCTCCCTGTTGGAAGTATCCAGCTCCACTCGTGTCAGCTTTTCCACGTCACTGTGGAAGCTGCTGACCTCCCCTGTGGGGAAGGTGGCATTGGTCAGGTGCCCATTGGAGTCATACCTGCAAAGGGGATGGCAGAGAGCCCTGAAAACACCTCCACTGTCCTGTAGGTACTGCTAAAAGCACAGAAAACAGTGAAAAAGGTGGGATGCCTTGTGACCACTGTGCAGTGAGTGGAAAGGAAAGACCTGGTCCCTTCAGTCACTCAAAATGCAGTCAGCACCTAGTCTGAATTCCTGCCTGGAGCCTTTCCCAGTGGTGCAGGGTCAAAGCCCACTGGGAACACCCTGGGATGCCCCTGCAGCCCTCAGCCTCTGCACTTTCTGTGCTGCCCGGGGCTGCCCCGGTTCCCCAGCGGGCTGCCATGCAGGAACAGGGCCACTGGAGGTCACTCGGTGCCCAGGCATCAGCTCACCCCAAAACGGCATTTTTGTGCCAAGGGATTAAACAAAACCGGTCCCCACCCTCTGCAGCGCTTCAAAGCTGCCTTTGTCACAGGTCTGTGCAGCACATAAAATGGGTGGTGAATGTAAAAGGGGACCTGAAGCGTAGCAGCAGTGATAAAATTCCAGTGAAATCTGCAGGAATTAAGTTTCCTACGCAGGTTTTGCTCTTGGTTTCCTTTCCCATGGGTCTACTTAACTCAGCAGGAACTTCTCACCTAGAATCTAGAGCACCACATTTCAGTTACCTAAACTTCATCAGTGCTGAAGAAATTCTTGTAGCTCAAGGTACTTGATTATCAATCAGCTCATGTTACCAAAAAGTCAATAATTAATTCCAGAGCTCTGGAGCAGCATTTCTAACAGGTCTGTTCAGTTCTACCAACATATTTCTTCTTTTTGATGGTTCACATGGAAACCAGCACAGAGCATTGTTGGTGCTTGATATTGTTTCACAATAATGCCTCACATCCTAAAAATCTCATTGATGCTGACATGTTTTTATTCAGCTAAGACAACTCACTGGTATTATGGAGTACTTGCATGAGCAAAAGCAACTCATGTTCATAAAACAGAAACTTATTGTGCAGGTATGAAAGCATAATTAAGTTTTCATGTTTTATTAGCTGTCTCCTCTCAGACCAAACTGCTCTATCAGCTGGCAGAACTGCACTGTTGCCAATGAGGCCCTTCCCATCCACATCAGCAGATGATATGGCTTTGTCCTTGCCTTTAAGCTATTGGCATAATTTCTTCAGGATCTTTATTTGCCCCTAATTAGTCAGACAAAATCTATATGTCACAAGAAGTATTGGCAAAAAAAATCAGGATTTTTTTGTCTTCCCTCCAATGTAAAGAAAGAAAAACAGAGCAGCTGATCTTTTAGAAATTGAAACTAGAGAATGAACTAGTGACTATCTTGTGTTTTTTTTGACAAGTAAGTTTAAATTAACTCAGTGTTAAATTCAAAATAATCTCTCTCCTGTTCACCTCTAACTGCCCTTATATATGTTGTGTCACTTATTTAGAATTCTCCCCTTATGCTGGTTCTGTGCAGGTTGCCTGGGTGCCACAGGCAGCAATTAAAGCTGATTCAGATCACTACTTTTATCATTAGAAAACTCCACCAACATCAAGCAGTTGTATTTCATTTCCTGCTTGATCAAACAGGTATGATGGCTTGGTAGGCTAGCTGGATTTGCTGCTGCACCACAGAAAAGCCCCAAACCTGCACTTCTAAGGTGCAAATGCAGCTGGTTCATTGCCATGTACTTGTGCCCAAGGGTTCCATCTCCACTGAGGATCAGTTTTGGAGCTGCTGGGGCACAAACCTCCCTGCCCAGCTGGGCTGGGCTGGGGCTGACTGGTGCTGGGAGCCCAGCACGTGCCAGAGCCCCTCACTCCTCAGGTGGGGCCACTGCCCTCAAGCAGGACCTGCAGGAGGAGTCCCAGCACTGATTCCACAGCACAATCATCCAAAGGGCTTTTTCCTCCAGGCTGCTCCAAGTCTCAGCCCTCTGAGGCCAGGTGGTGTCACCTCCCACGTGAGAACAGCCCCAGGCTGGGACTCAGCTCCTGCAGGTCCCCACCCACACCAACAGGGGTGGAACCATGACAGATTCCTTCATTCCTTAATTGGGGGCTCAGTTATGCCACTGTTAATCATGTCAGTGACCATTTAATCATGCAAATAATTGCATTGATTTCAATACTCACATGAGGAAGTGCTCACCAGTATTTGAAATGCACACATGGGGATATTGCTTCACAATTCATTTGCATTTCTATGTGTAGCACAGTTAAGAGTTATATCATTTCAAAGGGAAAGAGGTCTAATTAATTTTTTCAGAGAGAGTTGTTTCTTGCAGGTGTTTTCTTGTCCTTGATTTAATAGTGGCCCAGTGCTTCCCCTCCCCTTTTATAGCTTTAATGACACAATATTAAAAGAAATCTAGATGACTTAAAATTGTACATTAGCTATAATTGTATGCAAGAGCTCTTTCAGCACTTCAATTCCATCAGATTAGAGTAGATGGATGACAAGTACTTTTGTAGGTGGTTTTCTATCTCTTAATAATTCCCCTCTGCAAGTGGATCTGACATAGAGGTAGATGTTCTGAGCAGGTCATTATCTTGCTCATGTTCCCAAGTATGTGTGATATGTGTTGTTCAACAAACTCATCCCTGGTTCATCTTGACAGCGCCAGGGGTTGAACTTCAGGATGTGAATGCAAATCTACCTTGTGATTCTGTTGGTTTTCCCTGGCTGCTGCAGGCTGGAGGAGTGTGGTCAGCCAAAGCCAGGACAACTCAAAGCACTGGTGAGGACAGGGTAACCCAGCCTGTAGCTAAAGCTGGGAAAGTATGTAAAAGTGTTTAATTTAGCAAAATCTCCTTGTGTTAATCACACATTATATAAATCTTTCTAAGGCACAGGTACCTCTTCATGAATAAATCTACACTACACACAGTGGGAGGCACTGCAAGCAGGTAAAGTCCTTTAAAAGCTCTTTCAACACTTGAGCTGCTCTCTGAGAGAGGAGCAAGCAGTGGTTGTGTGAAGTGGTTTGTGCTCAATGTCAGTGGGACAGTCAGAATGCCAGGACTGAAAGGGACATGCCTAAAAATAATCTGCTCTCCCATGCCCTGACAGCCAAGGCCCTGCTCCAAGGCCTGCTGCCCAGCACTTTAACAGGCAGGGAGCTGCTGGAAAGGCTCTGAAGGTGCCACTGGAGCGTGGCCTGGACTGACCCCACCCTCGAGTGCAGATATAAATGGCAAATCTCAGCACTGGAACCATTGAAAAGAAGCATACATTCATTTACAGTCAGTTCTGTTTATAAAAGGTGACTCTGATCAGTGTTTGAACAGCACCAGGATAACAGTGAGCTTTGTGTTATTGCAAAGACAGTTTAAATTTCCATCACTAGATGTTTGATAATGGTAACTGAACCAGGAAGATCCTGCATGCTTTATTTTCCCAGGTATTGTAAAAAAGGCCCTCTCTAATGGCTTATGTGCCCACCCTATTAATTTAGTCTTTGGCAGAATAACAGAGAACAGGATGAAGAAACATCCTATTGAGTAAAAACCTCACAGACTAGGCAGCGTTTTCTCTGCTTTTATCCTGCTTTCATTTGAAGAAATTATAATTTTAAAAACCTGTAATGACAGGGACTCTACTGCCTTGCCAGGTGACTCAGGCAGTAACTCACTTCTTATCAATGTGCTTTTTGTTCCAGTCTCACCTGCATGGTTTTCATTTTAGTTTTTTCCTCTTTCTGCCCCGCAAAATTCCTGATTCGCATCACAACTTGCGTGTACCTCTTAAGTTACAAAAAGAAAAAAACCTCATATTTTCATTTAGAGAAATAGATTCTCACCAAGGAAGTGCAAATGAAGTGTAATTTCAGGCAATTTCTGCTGTACTTAAGAGGCACTGTGCACAGAGCATTTACATATGACAGCTTTAGGCACCTGAGGAATGGCAGTGCCTGGTTTTGCAGGCAGCAGCACTGCAGTGCTGTCTCACACAGTGCTGGTGGCAGGGTGTATTTTAGATGACTGGAGCTGTCTAAGGGAGTTTCAGTGTCAGTTAAGATGGTAAATGCCCCAGGCCTGACTTACTCGTACACCGTAGTCCAGCCGTTCTCGTCGCTCTTGGTGGCCAGCAGGCCCGTGTTCCCAGGGTAGGTCATCAGGGCCAGGTTGTATCCCTGGGCATAGACCCTCTTGAGGACGCCGTTGCTGCTGATGCTGAGCCAGTAGACCTGGCCCCCGGGCACCACCAGCCACAGGGGCAGCCCGCCCGTGTCCCTGCGGATGTGCAGGGCGCCGCCGCCGCCGCTGCTGACGGCGGCCAGCGCGCCATCCGCGCCGTACGAGAAGTTGTAGATGTAGTCCCTNACGGCGCGGATGCGCACGTTGCCCAGGTCGGCCACGAAGAGCGTGTCATCGGGGGACACGGCCAGGGACGAGGGCGCCTTCAGCCGCGCGTCCTTGGCGTAGCCGCCGTCACCTGGGGACAGACGGCAGCGTCAGCCACCTCCGACCCCTTCTGATCCCCTGAGCCTGAGCGCCGCCTCTCCTCAGTGTCGCTTACAGGTCAATAAAACAATATCCTCCTCCAGCTAATTAAACCCCTATTATCTAAGGTTGGTGCAATTCGAAATTAGCCTCGGTGAAGGCAAACAGGAATATAAATTATCTAATTCACAGCAATTTTTGCTGAGTCCCAAACCCTGCTGTTCAGGAAAGCTTTAATGCAGAATTGTGAAAAAAAGCACCATGATAACCTGAAGTTTCATTCCCTACTTACTGTCTGCTGGCATGTCGTTAAAGCAGAATCGTGTTGTAAACAGAAAGAAAATAAAACCCAGTAATTCAGCTAAAATGACACTGAAAGCAAGATTAGTTTATACTTATTAAAAACTCAACACTACAGGAAAACAAAATCAGAACAGTAGCCAAAAAGTGCCTTGAGAAACAATCCCTTTCAATATCTCTTGACAATTCACTCGGTTTATGTCATCTAAGGTTTCAAAAGGATTTTTGCATTATCTCTATGTGTCTATCAAAATGAGTTTACATGAGCAGGATTTGCTGTAACTAGCAAGACAGCATATTAAACCTCACTTTTTTAAGGGAAAACCACATTACTGTCTGTATTGCTCTCCTTCTCCTGACTGAGACATGAAATTGCTGGAGTGTTTGAGCACACCCCATGCTTCCTTGGAAATACAAAAATCTGTGGATCTTTCTGCCAGGCTGACTGGGCCTTTCACCAAACCAGGCTGGCACAATCATTACATTTGCCAGAGGTTTTTTCATTTTTCAGCACTGAGAGTAGTTTTCCTCAACAGGAATCCTGTCCAGGATTCTGTTCCTCACTGTCTCCTGCAGCCACCACTAAAGCTGGCAGCACTTGGCAATGCAGGAGACTTTGATTATCATTCCAATGCTGGGTCAGCAACCCACCTTCTCTGGAAGACCATTTGCATTTTTCCCTCTCTGTTCTCGACATACTTAATGTTTTCTTGTCAGTAATTAACCTTTTACTTGAAATGAGAGGCTTAAGAATGATGATGACATTATTATGGAGCTGAACATGGTGGTTCTTGGAGATGCCAAGATGGCAGCACACTGCACACCTCTGTGTGGGAACACTGCCCTTTGTCCCACTCTGTTTTATCAGATAAAAGGGCCACACTTTGCTTTGGTGCATGAGGGGAGAGTGGCTGTGCTGCTGAGGATGTCCAGGCCTGGCACTGGCTGCTGCAGTTTAAAACACACAAAGAAAAGGACATTCTGCACAGTGTCTGTCTGCACAGTGTCTGTCTGTACCGTTTGGCCAGCGGTGCAGGTGACACAGGTGATGAGAAGGCCCAGGAGCCTTCTGCTCGTGGTGCCCTCCTGCTGAGCAGGACTGCCTGTTCCAGCAGCATTTGGCACAATTTGGTACCACCTTCAACAGGGGCAAACGCAGCTGACACAGCAGGACTGGGAACTAATTGTGAACAGAGTGTGATCATGTACCAAAACAGAAAAAGCCAGGGCCAGCCTGAAGTTCCTCCAGTGGAAATGGAAGACTCTCAGGAGTCAAAGGATTAAATTCTCAGCTATCTGCTGATCAGGTTTGGGCTTTCCACGGAAACTGAATGACTGCTGGTCCCCCTCCCCATGTTATCCTGCTGACCTGCAGCTTTCTCAGAGACCCCCAGGAGACAGCAGCAGGACACAGCCCTGCCTACCCTCTCCCTCCCTGTGTTACTCTGCTGACCTGCAGCTTTCTCAGAGACCCCCAGGAGACAGCAGCAGGACACAGCCCTGCCTACCCTCTCCCTCCCTGTGTTACTCTGCTGACCTGCAGCTTTCTCAGAGACCCCCAGGAGGTAACAGCAGGACACGAGCGCCTCTCCCTACCCGAGAAGCAGTCGCAGTTGGGGTCGATCTTGCAGTCGCAGTCGGAGGGCGCGCCGGCCACCACGGAGATCTCTCCGCTGGTGGAGACCTGCTGGATGCGGTTGATCTTCCTCTCGTCGGTCTCGGCGATGTAGAGGACGCCGCTGTGGGACACGGCGATGGCGCGCGCCGACTCCAGCGTGGAGTGCACGGCCGCCCTGCTCAGGAAGTGATCCATGCCCGGCACCTGGCAGTGGATGGGCCGCCCCGCCACGATGCGCACGCGCCCGCGCTCCGAGATCTGCAGCACGATGTTGTTGTCCAGCACGTACAGAGAGTTGTCCAGAGGGTTCACGGTCAGGTCTGTCGGCCACTCCAAACGCACCTGGGAAAACGTTCCGGGGAAAAAAGGGAAAAGAATGATTAGGGCAGCACAGCAGTTTTATTCAACCATCTCTGACCTCATCACCAAGACACCGGCAGATCCTCTCAGCACCGCTTCTCCGGTACCTTTAATTAGGTTTGGAACAAATTTCAACAATTTCATACTCTTTTCTGAGGTCCCGCTCCAGTGTGGAACAAAATCTGGTTTGAAAAGTGATTTAGCACCCTCTGAGAGGTATTTGCACAAGTCCATTAAAGCGGGAACTTTATTATACCTATGCAGTCATGCAAATAAAACCACACACTTCATGTCATGCAACATCGGCCAGAAAATTCTCTAGGTCTGAACGTTATTGTTTCAAGGTTGCAGTCAATGCTGGCAGAGTGGAAAGCACTGAGAGGTTGTCAATGTCGTAACACTTTAATTGCCTGTTAGCACAAAAGGAAAATGACATACTAGGAGAGTAGGACACATTTCCACTATTTATTTACTAAGCAAGAAATGTTAACAAGACTTATATGCCACAAGAAATATAAGCTTAATACTCTGTAACAAAATAATACACCAATATATCATACTTTGTATGGTAATGTAGCCAAGCCTAATTATTTATAATGATTTTGCTTTGTGAATTCATTATTTCAGTCATGGATTGAGTACATTTGTCATACTTAAGGGGAGCTTTTTGCCTCTGTGCGGGTGAGAACGCCGACCAAAGGAAGTTTCAAACCAAGCTGGAAGTTCCAAACCAAGGTTCTCCTCCCTGTGCTCACCACACAGTGCCCAAGGTTCCCGAGCCATCCTCCCTCCTCCAGCCCAGCCCCTCTGAGCAGGCAGCAGAGCTCCAGCAGGATTAACTCCCTCGGGCTCAAGGTTTCCTCTAACCAGGGGGTCAGGTCCCTCAAATGATGCTAAATGTGGTGAAGGATTGGGAACAGCTTCCTCCCGTGGCAGTGCTGATTTCTGTGCACGTGGAGCCTGCCTGGCACCACTGACAGCTCACAGCTCACTGGGACACTGAATAAAGCTCCTCACTTTACACAAAGATCTCTGCCTGGCTTCCTCCAGGAAGCTGGGAGAAAAACGTATTTGCAATGCACCTTTTGATGCAGAATAATTGCTTCTTCTACCAAAGTGGGTGGATTATTTTTATTGAAAATAAGACACCTTCGACTTTAGGGCCTCCACAGATGGCATTGCTGTAAAAATAATCTTTGATTAACTGTAACTAGATTATTCACAATTAAAAACCTGGGACAAAACCATCTATTTTACCATAATGACCTTGCCTAGCACCTGCCATGTTTTGATAGCTGGTTTTCTTTTGTGGACCAGCTAAACTGCCCTTGCCCAGAAAATAATGTGAATTCCTCCCACTGTGAAGGTATGTCTGGTGTCCTGCAGATAAATAGGGACTGGTTTGAGCCTAAACAACCTTTTCTCTGGTTTATTTGAGGCTGATTTGGTTTACTGAGATAGAAGAAACTCTTATGCAGCTGCACATTTCACTCGAAGCAATGTGCCTAAAGCTTAACAGCTGTTAACTGCAAGCATATTTGCTTTCATACTGCTCATATCTGATAAAACTAGCTGCAGTGAGGTAAAAATAAATAAAACTTTACTTGGAAACATCCAAACAATTTTTGTTCCTACGTCAGAACTGCTGCCCAGCTCTCTGCTCTGCAAAGCCAGCTGAAGGTTATTCCTACAGCTTCCCTTCTGCCATTTAAAGCAGTCATGGATATCTCTATCCGTGGTTACATTTCATCTGAAATATTAAAGGCAGCATACACCTGTCTGCAGACTGCAGCACAAAACCAGCTGCTGCAAGTGAAATTGGGAAAAAAGGTGAAATAGCCCAATTAAAATCAAACATACACAGTAACACAAATCACTGAGCATTCCTAATCTGAATAAGAATTTCACAGATTCAGAAAAAATCTGCATTGTTCTTGTCAGGATTAGCCTTCATGGCACTTTAAACTGGTGTGAGATGGGGCTGCTGCTGTCCCAGCCCAGCCCTGCTCCCAGTGCAGCCCCCAGCAGCAGGGCCAGTCTGTGCTCCTGCAGAGAGCAGGGTCAGGACAGTTTGCTGCAGAAAAACTAATCACCTAAATCAGCTTAAGCTGAAGTGGAACTGCACCCTCAGGTTCCCTGTTACCTTGAAAAGTCACTGTTGTTTACTTCTCGTTAAAGCAAGCTGCCCTCTGGCAGCTCCTGTGACCAAAGCATCCGTTGTGCTTCATTCAAAGGCAATAAACACAATCCAGAGAGGCACCTCCACTCCCATCTGATACCACTGTGCCCACTGCAGTTTCTCCAGACAAAACCGCAGTTAGGGGTAGAATATTAAATCAGTTAATACACCTTTCAAATTGAAGCAGCACTTCACAAGTCCATGTGAAAAACTTCTTTTCCATAAATGTACCTGTTTTTGTTAACTCAAAATCGGGCCAGTTTTTTTTTTTTGAGCAGTGACCAGAAATGGCATTGCTGATTATCCCATTATAAACAACCAGCCAGGGCTTGTTTACTCTTTATGGATTGAAATTTTCAGGTGACAGTTCTGGGTTGGTTCACAGGAGACTGAGTATATGCAATGGAAATCACTGACAAAAAAAGTGAACCCCTGAGCAATAAGACTTTTTGCATGGAAGTATTAACATGTCAGCTTTTTTTTGGAATTCAGCATCTAACTGTCAACATAAAGACTCCAGCTATACCTAACAATCCATCTCTGCTTTGAGAAGTGTAAGGTAACACCCACTGATCTGGCTTTTCATACCCTTTTTCATGCCAAGCGTTCTGGAAAACACAAGGTGCACTGAGGTGGCTTTAGGTGAAATGGATTTCACCAGGAGATCTCAGAAGGCTGCAGAGGAATCTCTGCAGAGCTGCTCCTCTCACATGCCCCACTCCTCTCTCTCGAGGAGGTTTGATGGCTGAGCCACTTCTGGTACTGTTTTAGACAAATCATATCAAACTATTTGTACCCTTCATATCAAAGTAAGACAAGTAAAGAGAGAAAAATTTATCCTCATCTGCAAATGCCGGTTTCAAGAGCTTAACTGTTTGGTTGTGGGGGTAAATTTCACTGGGATAAGTTTCATTTATCATGGATTAAAAGAAGCTGCTTAAGTCCCTAGAAAGGCTTCACCACTGCTTTGATTTCTTGCCATGCATTGCTTGTTTATTTTGATTCAATTTCATGTAGTAGCATGAAATTCATGCCAAAATTTTTCTGATAGTCCTGATTGATGGATTACTTCTATCAGTGCTGCTCAGCTTCAAGCACTTCTGTTTATGCTACCTCTGCCTTTCTTCACCTCTAGGATGGATATGCACTTGCAGACGTGCTCATGGCCTCTTCTGTATCTCTCTTTTGCTGCTAACTTCCTTTTCTTAATCTTTCATTGATCTTAAGAGTCACAGAATATCCTGAGAGGGAAGGGTATTCCTGTATGTATGGAGTCCAGCTCCTGCCCTTGCCCAGCACAGCCCCAGAATTTACACATTGTCCAATTCTCTCCTGAGGACATTCTCCAATACTCCTGAGGACATTCCCAATCTCTCCTGAGGACATTCCCAATCCTCTCCTTAGGACATTCCCAATCTCTCCTGAGGACATTCCCAATCTCTCCTGAGGACATTCCCAATCTCTCCTGAGGACATTCCCAGTCTCTCCTGAGGACATTCCCAATCTCTCCTGAGGACATTCTCCATCTCTCCTGAGGACATTCCCAATCTCTCCTGAGGACATTCCCAATCTCTCCTGAGGACATTCCCAATCTCTCCTGAGGACATTCCCAATCTCTCCTGAGGACACTGTCCCAATGCTCTCACCCTGCCAGGCTGGGTGCTGTGACCCTGCCCCGTTCCAGGGCTGACCCCTCTGGGTGAGGACCCTTTCCCAGCCCCCAGCCCGGTGTCCCTGGCACAGCCCTGTGCCATTCCTGGGGCCCTGTTTATCCACCCTTCAGGTGTTGTTTCCAGGCCAAACCCTTTTACTCACCACAGCACCCTGCTAAACAGCATTCTTCTCTCTTCCTGCCTAAACCCTTCTTTCTCCATCTCCTGGAGAGAAGTGGCTCCAAGAAGGACTCCCCAGGCAGGAGGCCTCCATTAGGAGGGAGCTGCTGGTTTACAAGGCTGAAGGAGGCTGGTTCTGCTTCCCTGAACTCCTCACAGGGTGTCTCACTACACACATTTCTCTCTATTTTTCCCCTTGACAGTCATGGATATTTTTTCATCATTTTCTGTCAGTTTGCTCTCACTCTGGGCTCTTCCTTTTGTTGACACTGACACTGTCAGCTCCCCTCATCAGTTTTGCTCCTTTCTTAATGGCACACGGTGACACAATTCAGGTTTGACACTGGGAACCCTTCCCCACGGTGGGATTACAGCCTCATCCCACGCTGGAGGAGCCTTTGTGTCTCCTGCCTCTGATGCTCACAGTATAAAATTCAGAATTTTACAGTTCAGCTGCAGCAGTCCCTGCCCTAGACTTTACAAATGTTGCTCTCTGCACTCAGTGGTCCCCAGTGAAAATCCCAAATAAATGAGTCTTACAGCCTAATGGCTGCAGTTTCCTGCCCTGGGCTGTAAAGCAGCTGTGGCACATTTAGAGGCAGCTCAGGGCTCTGAGGCCACCACTTCTCCCCATCTTGGCTCAGTCTCCCTGCCAAGCTGCTCCTGCTGTCAATTATTGCCAGTGACGAGGGAGCTGCTGCAGGAGCAGGAAGCAAAGGCACCACTTCAACAGTTCCCCCTGCTTGTCTTTGCTCCACTCCACAAGACTTGCTGTGCCCTCATTTCCCAGCTCTCCTCTTGCTTCACAATTTCTTGTTATTTTTTACTGCTTCACAACTTCAAGGACCGTATCTGGGGGCTCGTAAATCGATATGAAAAGTTGATTTCTATGGGGACAGCTTTCAAACCATCTTTATTCAACAATAGAGGGAATATTATCCAGCACCACATAAGCACACTGACTATGAAATCAATGGGACTTAGACTGCTGAGCCATTTAAGTCTCTTTAAACATGGTACCCATGGTTTACACAGGCTGTGAAAGAAACACTTTGTTTAATGCCCAGAAGGAATTTCTAAAGTATTTAGAAGAGACTGGTACCTCTGAGAGGAGGCATCTTTGGACTCTTCAATTTAAAGATCTCAAACTAGACCATGAATTTGAATGTAACCCAATATCTGCAGAGCTGGAGTGGGAATGGATGCCCTCCAAACAGGCTGCTGCAGGGAATTTGCACAGCCAAAAGCAGGAACGGGACCAGGTGGAAATCCAGCTACTAACAGGCCTGGCTCTGCTCTGCCTCACTTTGTACCTGGCACTTCCAGGTCCTGGGGCTTGTCAGACAGCGTGGCACAAAAGTGGGGTTGCATAAATCTGGAGTTTTGGCTTCATCTCTCTGTTCTGGGCTCAGGAATTCTGGATACAGAAAGGCAGTGTGCTGCCAATGCAGGTACGGTGAAAGGAGGATCTGGAACAGCTTTAATTGAGGCAGTAATTAAGAGCTGTTTGAGAACAGTGAGGGGCTGGAGCTAGCACATTACAGTGTCTTACAAAAGCATCTGGGGCCTGAAAACTGAGAGGATGAAAGGATACAGAAAATGAAATTTCCAAAACTGGAAAAGGCAACCCCCTGCCTTTCAGCAGCACCAGCCACTGTGAATATATCACCCAAAACTCAGACTCTTCCCTGAATTCTGAGTCAAACTCAAAATGAAAATATAAATTCACTTCTGTGGCTGAAGCTTTCCCTTAAGAGTTAAACTTGCAAACACAACTTCTGCAAGGGAAAAAAAGCAGGGTGGGAAAACCAGCTGAACTGCAACTCATGCTTAAGGCAGGGCATCTGCTGGGGCAAATTCCTACAACGTTGTGCAATGCAGCAGTAATAGCTTTTTAAAATCCACTCTAAGGGTGAACTAATTCTTTACTAAATTGTATCAGAGAGTTAAAGCAGAACAGCTACATTTCATGATTATCTTTAAATTATACTTTTTTTCCTCATAGATATAAAAATGGTAGGCAGAAAAAGCAACAGAAGTAATTTGAGTTCTTACCTTTACAGAAATTAGCACCTAGATCAATTGTTATCACAAGGGGGTTTTCTGCAACTAATCTTTCACAGGTATTTACACAACAGGTCCTTCAGCTGAGGAAAATGAATGCTAAGCAGCTAGCTGTGGTGCTGAACAGAAAGCAAACACACACTGCTCAAAGACTTCAAACAGCCAACACAAAATCATTCAGCACCTTGCATTTTGCAGAACAAACAAGACAACTGCATTCTGTGCATACCCTTCCGTGTATTTATGTTAATTAAATACAAGAAATGCACTGGAGAACGTTTGATTCTAATCTGAGACTGTAAGCAGGTACTCTGCTTTTAATTTCTGTCAGTTCAGGGCTTTGGTTACTGCTGTCATGCATATTTGGATATCCACTGTGCCAGAACAGCTTACAAGGAGAACGTTTAGGACTAAAGGTTTTTTTAAGCAAAACTCAGTAATTACCACTCGACTCAAAAACATATCTCAAGCCCCTGATGGATTAACTTGGACGTAGAAGGAGAGGCATTCTCTTCTCTTGCCTTCCAAAAAGGCTCTAGAAAAGAGGTTTTCAAGGTGCACCTGAACTTAGTTTTGCAACAGGCTCCTAATCAGATCAATAAATAGTTTTTGATTTTCAGTAGCCGAGTTCTAGATCAAGAAAGTCATAAAATGGCTTCAGGCTTAGAGAGGCTCAAAGAGCTCCACAGAAATGCTGGGCAGGCTCTGAGAAAAAGCTCTGAAAAGCTTCCAGACTGTCCCAGCAGAAGGATCAGTGGCTCTCCAGCCCTGCTCCAGGAGCCAGGGATTCCCTGCTCCATAACCTGTAGATCTAGAGAGGCCCCACACCTTAATTCTTACACAAGATTTTTCCTTCCTGAAGTTGCTTATTAGAAACAAAGTTTTGAAAAAGGGGTTAAAACCTGTCTCTGTAGAAGGAAGGAAGAGGGAAGTCACGAGCATGGGTCTCCTCCACTTCCCATCAAGTGTCTAACACTGCCCCAACCATCACAGGAAAGGATGCAATCGCTGCAGAGTTCATTAAAATGTACACAGTCCTCTACTCAGTCGTAAGGGATTAGTTATGGCAGATAATTGAAATAAATTGCTATTTTGCAGGTACCCAATACAAACAGAGTATTTGGGCTTTAAGGGAGAAATTGCAATGTGACTTCATCAGATGCTATCTTGTGTCTAGGACTAATATTTCTAATTCAGTGATAGAAAAATTTGATTGGAATATAAAATAGTTCTGATGAAACCAGCCTGCTTTCTGTTTGATATTCAAAAAATCACATTATACACCTACAAGTTTGATTTATGAGCTCTCAGACTTTTTTCACCTGAGGTCCTAATCCTATGAGCCTCTTTTCTCTCAGCTCCTGTTGAAGAGAGGATACTTAGCTGATCCTGTACCCCTGGGAAAGATTATTCACCCTTATACCTGAAGATCCTTTTTAAAAAGGCTTTCAGCTTGGTTTTGGTTCAAAGTATGGGTGCCAGTGACTGCTTGTTCCTGCATATGCTGGAATGTTTTTGTACAGACTCATGGTTTCCAAAGAGCAACACTTAATAAACTGGGGGGACGCCTCATTTCTGGAAAGGTTTGAAAGTGCCTCAGCAAAGAGCTGTTCTGGTTTATTCCCAGAAGCACAAACTCTCCTGTGAGAGCAGCTGCTCCCTGCCTCACACTCTCCTCTCCCTACCCTTCCAATTAGGCTTGGCCAAGTCCTGGTTCCACTGAAGTCAGTGGCAAAACAGCTGCTGACTTTGCTGGGGCCACGACTCCACTCTAGTTATCTTTTCTGGTACTCCAGCAAAGCCAGGGAGGAAAGAACATGAAATTAAGCAGTAGAGTAAAAAGAACCAGAGAACAAGAAGACTTCATTTTGGAAAAAACTCAGCTTTTGTGGGCTCCTTCATCCAGCAAGACTCAGAAAAATAATAAAGGTCTTTTCTAAGAAGAAAAAGAAGTTCTAAAAGTCTTCTGTAAGGGAGGGCCACAAATAAAATAAAAGGCTCTATAAATTGTTATTTCTGCTTTTGCTCAGGAATTGGAATATTTATGCTGCATTAATTGCTCACAGTGAGAAGAATGTACCAAAGCACACAGGTAGAGGACTAAAAGGAAAGGAAGAACAGTCCTGCAATGCTTTGCTACAGTGAAAAGAAAGCTGTCCCTTTCTGATGGCACAATTACAATATTGTGCATCTAGTGTTAAAAGATGCCTTTTCCTCCTTCTGCTTTTACAAGAATGCAGTTTATAATGTCAGGAGTGCAGAGACACACCTGAAGGAATCCTGTGTGTTCTGACCTACAATACAAATTAATTAATCAGCCCTGTGTAATCTTGCAGTTGCTCTGCAATATTCTACTCTCATCCTAGCTTAGAAGAACTCAGCCTAGAATCAGTTTGGGTTTGTGCTGGCAGCTCACTCCCCCCGTTCTCACCCGGTCATCAGATCATATTTTTGTCTTTCTCATTTTCCTTTCCTTGCTCCAAACGTTCCCAGAGCAGGTTCAGTCCTGCTCAGGCTGTGCTTGCTCTGATGAGCAGCCCCTCATTGCTGCTTTCAGGCGAGGTCACCGTGTCCTGGGAGCTTTTGTTCAGCTCAGAAGGCTTCCACAGTGCCACTGGAGCATATTGAGCTGTGCAGCTGCTGCTGGGCAGCGCCTGCAGCCCTCGTGACTGCAGGAGCCGTGGCAGCGTCTGCATTTCTGAGTCCAGAATAGATTTCCAGCAGTTCTGCTCATCCTCACTCCTGCTCCCAGCACTCTGTCCCTCACTCCCTATTCCAAGTAGGTCATCAACAGCACCACTCATTGTCCTCTCCCCTCTTCTCCCCCATTCAGAGCAGCCTGTCCAGGACACCACATCCCTGCCATGATGGGATGGAATCACCTTAAAGCCTGTTCCAGAATTCTGCCTTTTAATCTGACCTGTGCAAGCAAAGTGCCTACCTCAGGAACACTGCCACATTTTTATAGGGGAGCAAGACATTTTGCAGTGTCACTGCAGTTTATGTGAGGCAAGGCAATATGGATGGTTCCCTCACATGGTGAACTGCTGAACAAAGGCTGATGAAGTGCAGATGTCAGGAGAAAGTCTTCAAACCAGACCTTTCATTTTGGAGCGCGGCGGTGACAGTTATTAACACCATCAATCAGGCCAGAGCTGTTCCTCTGGCACACACTCCTGCCTAGTGGGGCTGACACCAGAACAAGGCCATGGTTACAGGCCAGGAAAAAGCTCTTGGGATTCATTTTCTGTTGACTTGCAAATGTTTGGTCTCTGTATTTGCAGTGACTGTGCTCGAGATTGGTTTAAACAGCTCCCAAATAATACCTGCAGCCACTCACACTGATAGAAATGACTTGTGGTTTGGAGCAGTGGAAATTCAGCCCACATATTTCTCATGGGAGGAAAGATAGAGGATGAAATTGCAAGATGGTAGAAATATCTGCTAATTCCCTCCTCAGCTTCCTCTGTGGCAATGGGGGCAGAACAGCAAAGCTGATCACTCAGGATGAGCTGTAGTGTTTTTCCTTTCACACAAGAACTCCCCCAATGCCAATATAACTTCCAAGAACACTGGATCTGATGAAGTCTGGTTTCCTAAGGACTCCTGTCTCATGGCTGACTGACTTGGGAGTTTAATAAGAGCCAAGAGCGAAATGAAGTTTTCCTGTGAATGGGGCATTTATTACATCCTGAGTAGAATCTCTGGAGTTTAATAAAAGAAAGCTTATACTGCAATATTTCCTTTTGAAAGGGCACTTTAGGTTTCTGTCCTCCAACTGGATTAATATTTTTTATGGAACATGTAGGAATTTAATTGCTGTGAAGGCGGGTGTTTCTCTACAAATTGTTCTGAAATTGGCCCAGACTTCGAATTTACTGTGAGGAGAAGAATACTGACAGACAGACAGACAGGCAGACAGGCAGGCAGCCACCCAATGTTTACTTTTTAGATGTAGTTTCAATTTAATAAACAAATAATTTTATTTCTATATTTGCCAGACTCCCTGCTGAGACTGATTTTCATTTGAGAAAATGAAATGAATAATTAACCTGATCCTGGTTATTATTTACTAGTTCAAGCCAATCAGTCTGAATGCCGGACTAAAGGAAAGCACTTTACACTTCTGATTACCTTCTTAGGAGATCTACCTTAGAGTAGCAAGCAACTTTTAAAAGCAGTCTGTATTCTTTACATAAGACCCTCTATACATTCACAGGCCATCTCCTGGGGAAAAAATCAAGTGTGGTTTTACATTTATACACCTTAAAATAACCTTGTGAGTGGAAGAACCTCTCCATCCTGTGGCACTCAGAACTCTCTGAGCCACCCAGCATGTCCCAGAGTGGGAGCTGTGCCTGTGCAGAGCACAAGTGAGCAAAGAGGAAGGAGGAGCCCACCTGGGTGATGTCCATGCCCGAGTCGCAGCTCAGGGGCTGGGTGGATGTGAGGCCGTTGGCGCCGATGATCGTTGTGATCACCCCGTCCCCGTCAATCTTCCGGATCATGGTCCCATCCACAAAGTAAATAAACCCGTGCTTGTCCACTGTGATACCTGCAGGAAGGGGAAGGGCAAAAACATGTTAGCACTGGCATTATCTTCACTAAAAACTATGACCTTAAAATGTTTCCTCTCTTCTTAGACTACGAAAACATCTGATTTTAAAAAGTATGACTTTTCCCCCCACCCATTACTATTTGAGGCTGATACAAACTGTGTATGGAAAGTTCATACCCATCTATCAGATTCACTCTGACTTAAAGAGAAAGAGGAAGACGTGAGGATGAAATAAAACAGCAGAGGCTTTGCTTTTAATGTAATTTTACAGACATAGAACAAGGCTCTTCAATAACTTCACATCTGTTATGAAGTGGGCATACTGGCTTTTCTAAAAACTTATCTTACAGCGGATTTTTCTTCATTTTCATTTCACTTTCTCTATTCTTATGCAGAGAATTTTAAACTGCTGTAGTCTCTGAGCACAGGAAGAAGCAGAGCTGTTGAGGCTGCATGCAGCAGTGGTGCAGCGCAGGCAGTGCTGCAGGCAGCAGGAGCAGCTGTGCTGCAGGCTGCATCCCAGGGCAGTGCTGCCAGGGGTGCTCCTGACTGCAAGCAGGCTGCTGCCAGCTGTGCCTGCACTGGGGCATCTGCAGCAGCTCCTGAGCAGTGCCCTGCAGGGCAGGGATGCAGCTGCAGTGCAGGCCCTGCACGGGACAGGTGCTGCTCCTGTGCTCCAGTGGGAGCTGGGGAATGGAAGCTTTGCTGTCCCACCAGCAGCTCCCCTGCAGCTCTTCCTGCACTCCATTTGAACTGTAAGATCTTATTTCCCTCAAATATTAAAAATACAACTAGAAGAGCACTTTTATTCATGTTAGACTTGTGAAATCCTTCCTACCAAAACTGCTCAATTTCTTGCTTTAAACCACTTCATAATTTCCCATTTAAAGTTGCATGACTTTGCAATTATAGCAGCTGCTGTGCACAGCCAAGCTATTTTACTAATGAATTTATGTTCTGCTACACAGAAATGAAAGGCAGAGGACTCGAACAGATGGTCTGGGCAGTGGCTTGTATGGTTCTTGAGTTTTGTCCCCTGCATTTAGCACAACTGAAGGCTGTATGTACTCTAAGTTTACAAAACACTTGTCTGCAGGCCATGTCCCACAAGCCATCAAAAAAGAAAAATAGTCTCAAACTGAATTCCCTCAGCTTCCAACCCCAACTCCAATTCTTTAATTGCCAGGGCAGGGTCTCCATGTGGCAGTGAAGTGCCCTCAGAGCAGGGGATTCACCCCTGTCACCTCCTCCAGGACCTGAAAAGGTCCCCATGGACTGCTGAGTGCCCCAGGTACAGGGCTGGGCTTCACCTGCTCATTGTGTGAGATGACTGAAGGTTTTGCAGGACAGAGGGCACCTGGGGAGCTGGAATCATGTGGTGAGGGCTGGATGGGGAAAGCCAGGAGGTTACAGAAGCTAAAGGAGGGGCAGTGTCAGAGCCTGAGTGCCTGCCAGCCTGCGAGCTCAGAAATCGTGACTCCTTGTCCTGGCTCCCTCAGCACCTCCAGCCTTTAATTAGGAATAACTGTGCCTTTGGAAACTGCAGAACGACTGCAAGCTCCTGCTGTCCTCTGCCCTGGGAAGCCCAGAGCCAGAAGGCTGCAGTGAGCTGGGGTGAAGAGCTGGGGAGCAGAGAGGTTTGCTTGGTGTGGGGTCAGAGGTGTGGGGCAGTGGGGCAAGAGGGTCCCTCCGTGTCACTGTCCCTGCCCCTGCAGCGCTGTCAGGGGGAATCTGCTCTGCTCTCCTGGGGCTTACAGGCTGCAAGGAGAGCCCTGGGGTGGGAAGGGCAGCACAGGGACTGTGCCAGAGTCTGTCCTGGCAGGAGCAGAGCCCTGGGGTGGGAAGGGAAGGGGCTGTGCCTGAGGCTGCCCCACCCCAGGGAGAAGAGCCCTGCCTGCTCAGGGGAGCTTTGCCTCTCAGCTGGATCAGATCCACCCCGCACACAGCACAAGGCCAGGAGCTGTCAGCAGGGCAAGTGCATCCTCTGCCTTGTGCCACTGCCCTGAGAGCAGATGGCTGTGTTGGCTGCAAACCATCCCTTATATAAAACCAAAAATTATGCTGCAAGGAAATGAAGCTACTCAGCTGTGTTGCTGAATACATTTCAAACACTGACTATGTAAGAAAACCAAGGATCTTTTAATGTTTCTGGTGCTCATGTTGCTCTCAGCCCCTACGGAAAAGCAACCTGTCTGCAATGGCAGACATTAGCCCATGTCTTCAGTATCTACTAAATTCCTGGTACTTCCTAAAAGCCACTTTCTCCAAGTACCAGAGAGTGTAGAGATGTTCAGCAAGGACCTACTGATTCCAGAGCTTTGGATTCTACAGTAAAACAACACGACTTTACCTGCTTGAAAAAACCACTTATGCATTTAAGTCTTGTTGACAAATACCCTACATAAAGCATCCATGGGAAAACAACACAGATCTGTGGCTAAACTGTCCCAATTTATTCATTAGAGTTGGACTCATTAATGCCCCTGTCACATCTTTACATGTTGTTACACATAATCTGTGTTCCAAGAGCTTATTTTTAATCCTTTTGTGATGTACAGTGTAACGCAGAATCAAATCACACACAGCACAGCAACTGTGCTTTAATCACCAAGGAACTGGGGAGGAACCTGCACGTGCTGAGGGGGATGAATTGCACTCCAGGGCAAGTGGGAGCACTGCTCACCCCACCAGTGAGTAGGAAACGTGCTTTGGTTTGGTGTTTTCTAGACAAGGAGATACAGCCTGGATCAGGCTCTCAGTCTGATTCTGTTTTTCCTTTTTTAAGGGACTGTAGCACTGAATTCCACGCCCACCTGATGACATGCAGACATTTTGGAACAATATTTACATCTGAGGTCTTTTAATCAGCACCATTTGAATTCTGTTAACCAGCATTAAAAATTAACTGCTGTAATGCTGCCAAATGTGGTGACTAAGTATTATTGCTAGAAAGAGTATTCAGAAAGTTTTAATTTTTATAACTGTTTTCCCCAACAAACACTAATTAGTGCAGGGGCTGGGTACCCATGAACAGCACAGCAGGATGACCACAGCCTCTCCCGTTATTTGCTCTGCAGAGTGATTTTGGGTAAAGGGTTATTTCCCTTGACAGCTCTCCTTAGTGCACATACACACACTATTGTAAGTGCAAATAACCCTCAGAAAGCAAACTGATTGCTTTTTGTGTAGTTATCAAACGTATAAATTCAAAATACATATGATCATTTGGTCTAGAAATTTTGCCATTTCAGGAGTTAAGCTTACAGTGCTAAAAATATGAATTAAAAGTAATATAGTAAATCCCTATCAAGATATTATCCCCTATCAAGATATAAAAACTTCTTTTTTACCCCATATCATATCCCACACTTGAATTCAAAGAGAAGCTTTTTTTGGGACTAAATCCTTTTCAAACATGCCAATAAAGAGCAGCTAGAACTATCTGTTGCCCACTTCTAGAAATTCTACTTTATACTTTCTGCTCAGCTAAAAACTTACAAATGAGCATTCTATATTGAAAACTTCTAATTAAACTTCTGAAAAAATTTTGAAACAACATCTACAACTACTGGTGAGGATGGATAAAAGAGAATCCCACCTTCTGCTGAAGAACAACTGTATTTAGAAGGAACTTGTGATTCTCATAAAACTTTTAATAGGAAGAAGTGAATCAAATTGGTTAATTACCATTTTATGGTGCTAAAAGGGCAAATTACATGCCATCCATTTCTAAACTTCTAAATGTCTTCGGTGCTTTTAATTAAAGCTGCCATCTAGGAACTAAAGCAATTTTATGCAATTAGTTATTTATAGGTTACCATAATACACCACTCAAAATATGATTCAAGTGATTTGCAGTCTCTTGCCTTGTGATCTTTGTCATCTTTGCTTCCTCGCTCTCAGCACTCAGTAATTCTCTGTCAGCTGGAACAGACTGCAGAACCTGCACTTGAGTTGTTCTCTCTAGAGGTGGATCAGGGTTTTTAACACTGACTGGGAAGGAAAATGCTCAGATTCCAGCCTGGGATCCCTGGGGTCACCCTCTGACATGGGTGCACAGAAAAGTGAATGATTTATGAGTTCAGATAAGGGTGAAATTCAGGAAAAGCCTGCTATCCAAAAGGTTTACAGTGCTCTACAAGTTTCTCATGCTTTGGAAATCATAGGTAGTAGCTAAGGCTACTGAAGAGAAAAATAAAGAATAAATTTCAATGAATGAAAAATGGCATGAGATTTTTTTCACTGATTTTATGATGCATATATGACAATGACTTGAGGCACCAAAAAAATCTCCAAATCCACCAAACAGAATTCCCCACCCCAAAATTAAAATCTGTCACTTGGTAAAGTTCAAGTGATTGGAATTCAGTCAATGATTAATATCTTGTGTAGTTACTTCTTCATTTTCAATATCTTCTCGTGTAATAAATGTGTTCAGCTTGTCACAGATCTTATTTTATGTCCCCACCTTGTATCATTTCAGATTCTGCTTAAGTACTTGGCCATCTATTACATGACTCATTAGTCTGAGATCTCTACAGAATTAAAGAAAGTTGCAGTAAAAATAATATATTGAAGTTCAAATTTCAACTACATCAGCCATGCATGTTTAAAAGCATCTTTCAAAGTCAGCTCAACATGCAACAGTGCAAGATTAATATTCACTAGGGCCCATCTCCAGTCCTTCACAGAGAACTGGGAACAGCTGAACAAAGTACATGTGTTTGCTCCCTGTAACATGAAAGTTGTGGAAAGATGAAATCAGAATGGATTAGTGTCTCCTCACGATATTTTCCTGTCCTATTTAATTCCTGGTCACTAGGCAAAGAGAGTCTTCCCAGAGAAAATGGTGTTCTTTATACTCTTTGAATGTTATTTCAACAGAAATAGGGCATCTTCTGACTGGACAAGTATTTCAAGAACAAGGCAAATAAGTGATCCAAAGGAATCTCTGGAACTGCAATAAAGCATGGGAGACATCTCTGGTTTTGTTAGGATCTCTGGGCACCAGGCAGAGCCTTCTGCCCCTCCCCAGGGTTATCCCAGCCCTGCAGCTCAGGGCAGAGCAGGGCCTGGGGCCAGGGGCCCTCAGGATCCACCTGCTCACACCCAGGGCAGCACCAGCTCACACTGCATCGGTCAGGATGGACAAAAGGGCACCTGGAGTCCAGCCTGCCTCGAGATTAACACCAAAAACCCAACAAATGGCATCTTCTCACTGATGTTATTTAATGGAGATGCACAAATCTAAAGCACCTGAGAGTCTTTGCCTGAATTTGCCAGTGGAAGGGTCATTGTCTGTTGGCAATTTCTTCCTAATAATTGCTGGCTGGGGTTTTTACTCCTCCTCATCTCTTTATGACTAGAACCTTCTATTAAGGAAGTATGAGTGTCCTTAAAGTAAACAGTGCATCACAACATTTTCATCAACGAATTTCCCCACTAAGAAAATAAGATGGAACAACTGATTGTACTGTAATCGGATATAATCAACTGTAACCAGAAATAAAACATTGATCACTTTCACAGAATCACACTTTCCTGATACAGGATCTGAAACCCTTTGTTTTCTGCTATTTTTAGAAGTGATTCATTATGTTAATTAGTGCCTGAAGATTAGCATTTCTCTGTACTTACCTCACACTCACCTTCTATCACTACAGACCTGCTGAAGTTGCTCTGTAATTACAAAGTGTCTCTGGCTGAACCTTCAGCCAGGATTATTCGGTGCTGGGGCGTTTGGGCCTGGCTGTGGTTTCCTGGCCATGCACAGCCTCCCTCACGGCCTTTGCCTGTGACAATCCTGGATGTGCTCACACAGGGGCTGCAGGAAATGCTTATCCCATGTGCACCAGGGAGATGCTCACCTTTGCTAGGTGTGTTCACAAGAAAGGACAAACCAGAGTTCCAAATAAACTCGATTTTGCTGGCTGATTGAGCAGCCCTGATTTACTGTGTATGAGTGAGCTCTGCTATCATTGCAACCCTCACCTGAGGCATAAAATCTAAAAAACGGACGTGAAACCATACAATTTGTGTAAGAGTTACCTATAATTAAATGTTGCCACCTTGCAATTGCAGGGTAATGGGAGAGGAGTGTTGTACACAGGGCAGAGCAGTCAGGGATTCAGGCTGGAGCTGCCCGTGCTGGGCCCTCATAAACACGGGAATGGTGGGGCTGCAGACACCAGCAGGGCCTCAGCAGTTAAATCCTTATCACAGACACATTTCTGCACACCCATCTTTGCACCCCAGCCCTCAGTGCTGAAGGGCAGTGGCAGGGACCCTCCCAGCCCCAGAGCCCCTGCTCACCCCGGGGGCTGTTGAGCGAGGCCTCGGCCGCGCGGCCGCCGTCCCCGCAGTGGCTCTGGTCGAAGGGCAGGCACTGCTCCCCCGTTCCTGCCACCACGTCCGCGTTCTTGGCCAGCTCCTTGGTCTCCGTCAGGGACCTGGCCTTGTAGACTTTCCTGGTGTTGGTGTCTGACAAGTACAGGGATTCTGACACTGGATCAACAGCCAGGTAGTATTTGTGTGCAGGGCTTGTACTGGAACAGAAGAGAAGAGCACCAAAGTCAGTTGTGTTTCCTTTCTCGTCTCTGTGGCAGTGCCACAGCTGTACTGTGGCAGTGTCACACTTGTACTGTGGCAGTGTCACACTTACACTGTGGCAGTGTCACACTTATACTGTGGCAGTGTCACAGCTGTACTGTGGCAGTGTCACAGCTGTACTGTGGCAGTGTCACAGCTGTACTGTGCTTACTGCAGACACCAGCTCAGGGATCTGAGCAGGACACAGGGGTGAGGGCAGCTCAGAACCCCCCAGTGCCCTGCACAGGGCTGACCAGTGAGTTACAGCTCAAGGGCTGGGCTGCCCACCAGCACCAAACCAGGACAAAGCCAACTGCAGCCACCTCAGCTCAGTTATAATTACTAATATCAAAAGCAAGATCATTTTTCTGTATCTGATACCTCCTAGTACTCTTGGCACTGAAAACAAATCTATGAGTTGTAGCAAAGTGAATCACAGGCTGCTCTGGATGGGCACAAATACGCACTCTTGGTTATTTTTATCTGTTTCTAAACCTTAGGAAATATGAAGGTGTGAAATATGGTGCCTTAATTCATGCCGACTCCATTGTCAGGAGCAAGGCAGAGGGCCAAGTACTGTCAGTGCAACTGGGCATGAATTAATGCACCATAATTCACTGCCTTGTCACTGCCTTATTGAGATTATATAATGTTACTTTAAAAAATATTTACATATGTTAATTAAATGGTGGGGATCATAAATTCCAATCTGAAAACTGGGCTGCATCTTATTATCCAGTAAGACTTTTAGTTTCTTTTTTGGTGCGAAGTTGATTTCCAGTTTGAGGAAATTTTGTAAGCACATGGTGCACCATGCCCATGTCCTGAGCCTGCTGAGCCTGCAGGGGGGCCTGACTAAAAATCCAGATAGAAACCCCTTCAATCACACAGCTGAAATGGTGGGAGAGGCACAGGCTGAGAGTTTAGGGGCTCAGACAATATTTTTAACAACTACTGTGTTCCTCCTCCTCTGACACTGGCTGGGTTCTATATGCCCAGTTAGATTAAAAGGATTGTAAAAAATACCCTCCCTTCTTATTTTTTAAGAGGATATTTTATTAATATCAGTACAATTAGCTAACACTTATGACTGCTGCAACAAAGGTGTGAAGGGAGCTGCTCCTCTGTCCTGGCCAGCTCTGTTTGTGCTGGGTTTGGCACCAGGGCTGGGGAGTCAAACCCAGTCCTGGAGCCACAGGGGATGGAGGGCAGAGCCGTGATGAGAGATGAGTAAGGATGAGCTAAAAGCAATTAATGCCAAAGCAGCACCACTATATTTGTTTGTTGAAAATAGCAAGAATCATTTTTGCTCTCTGCATGGAGGTCATGAGAGACTGGCCAGCCAAATGATGACTTTTAAATAAAACATCTCTATGACAAAAGCTACGAGGAGAATTCTAGATTTTGAATAAACATGTTGTTCAGTATGCAGAAACTGCAGAGAACCAGGGGTCACTCCATACTCTCCTTGTAGACACATTTTCTGTCATTCTTGTCGTTACATTTAATAGACCAGCTGTTAGAAAACTCTTCATGTTTATGCTTACAGCCTTGCATACTAAAATGCTGAAAGAGAAAACTTGCTATTTTTGCAGAAGATTGAAATCAGAGATAAATCTGAGTTGATTTAAATTAGCCTCTTGAAAACTATATGAAGTAGACTAGGATTTAAAATGAATCTTTTCTGTACTATTCTGTACTAAATTGTTTTGTGTATTTTTCTCGAAGTTTAGTTTCCATTTTTACCAGTTAAACAGCTTTGCTATAGCTTATTAAAATCATGATGACAAGAAAAACAAACAGGAGAAGGTGTTTGTAAACAGTCAAAAATAAGATCAGTGGCACTTTCCATTTGCTGGTTGCCAAACTCTCCCTTCTTACACAGCATTTTTTTTACGTGGTTAAAGGAACTCTTCTGGAGGCTAAAGCTGTGTAAGAGGAGTGGATTTTGAGGCTTTTCCTGCCTGGACTGTCAGGAGCCCTCTGTTCCCTGCTGCTCCCACAGGTTTGCCTGAGCATTCTGTGCATCCCCACCAGGACCTTCCCAGCCCCAGGAGCGCCCAGTGGGGCTGCCCAGTACCCCCTGTGACCCCAAAGACCACATGAACTGACTGTCTCCATTTTTCTACAAAATTCACTCAGAGAGAACAGTGACAGAGACATTATTATTGTAATTGTTAGGGCTGCAATACTTGAATATTGTCAGAATTAAATGAGGCTGGAGCTCATCTCAAGAAACCAGTACTGGTGAGCAGGTATTAAAAAGAAAAAATCCACTTCACAATTTACATCTAAATGTAAAACCTGATTTATGTTTTGAATGCATTATAGAGAATTTTAGTTTACAGAGATACTGGTGAGTTTAAAGCAAGTGGAAACAACCCTTCAGTTAAACAATGGTGAAAAGTGAATTTGATAAACATTTGTATTTACTACCATTTATATTTATTAAATTCAGGGTGTTTCTTTATATCCAGACTTCTAAAAGGACTTTTGTAAGACTGAAACGTGGTTCACATACCCGTTATTACGTTTTACTCACCTGTGTCTTGTGTCTCTGTTCCTGGAAAGGCAGTTCAGGGTTAAAAGGAAAGAAAAGACAAGAAATGTTAGTGCTGGACAGAGCTGTGTTCTCAGCCTGACTGCTCACAGCCCCACTGACAGTACCCACTAACAAACATTGCTTATCCTCTTACTATTGCCAAGTTAATTCTGAACAACCAGCACACAGAATCACAGAATTAGCCAGGTGGATGTTAAATAAGAGAAATTTCATGTATTTATGTCCAAAATCTTTCCTGCCTTCGCCTTGTCCCTCAAAGGGAATGGGAGGCCAGGTGATAATTACAGAGTCATTAAGGGCAGCACAGCCCAGCCTCTGGCACTCTGTGGTGCCAGGTTTGCTCCTGTCTGCTTAAACTGAGCCCCATCCTCTGCTGCATGAGGAGCAGTGTAATTGTATTAATTATTAACGTGGTGAGTCTGCAGTGCTGGGACCTGACACAATACCCTGCATGTCTGCTGTGGAATGATGCAGCTTCCTGCAAAAATACCCACCACGGTATATTTTAACTTTTGGAGAAAATGTCTGGAAAACCTCACAGGAAGAACAATCAGCTTTATTAATTCTTCAGTTTGCAGAAATCTGATGTGCAAGGCCTGCTCTAAAGGCCCCTTACCAGATCCTGTTTAACTGGTGACTAAAAGCGCTTTGAGCTTTCTGGTTTGACAGCTGGGGACACAGAGGGCCACAAGGAGCTGCCAGGGGCTCCTTGGCCAGCCCCAGGGGCTCAGGCTCACCCTGCTCTCCCAGGGGTGGTGCTGTACCTGAGCTCCGGGCAGGCTGCCGTGCCGTACCTGAGCTCCAGGCAGGCTGAGGTGCCGTACCTGAGCTCCAGCATGCCCCGGGCAGGCTGAGGTGCCGTACCTGAGCTCCAGCATGCCCCGGGCAGGCTGCCGTGCCATACCTGAGCTCCAGGCAGGCTGCCGTGCCATACCTGAGCTCCAGCATGCCCCGGGCAGGCTGCCGTGCCATACCTGAGC
>VXBR01000453.1:597387-616098 GCA_013400215.1 Cisticola juncidis
TGCAGCAGGAACCCCTGCAGCAGGAACCTGTGCAGCAGGAACCCCTGCAGCAGGAACCTCTGCAGCAGGAACCTCTGCAGCAGGAATCCCTGCACAGGAACCCTGCAGCAGGAACCCTGCAGCAGGAACCCCTGCACAGGAACCCTGCAGCAGGAACCTCTGCAGCAGGAACCCTGCAGCAGGAACCTGTGCAGCCAGGCTCTGACACAAACTGGAGTCCCTGCCAGCATCCAGGCTGGAAATTAAACTGTGCAAGTGGTAAATTGGCACTGAGGAGCAGACTGTGGGACTCACAGCTGGGGGCTCAGCTGACTGAGGTCAGATTTCTCTTTGTTAAATGTCAATAGCTGGCATTTAAAAGAGACAATCTATACAAACCAGTAAGACAGGGAATGAAAGAACTGCTGTTTAAAATGTCAAACTATTTTAAATCAAAACAGAAATCCAGATAATTTACAAACTAAATCTGACCTTTTGTATTTGGAATATTTATACTGTAGCTGTGCATTCAGCAGCAGAACTTGTAAAACTTGAGAGCCAGACATCTGTGCGTGAATCTTCATCAGCAGAAGTTTGCAGATGGAAATAGATTTTATTGGACTGGCTCTCAGCTGGAGCAAATTGAGAGAACTTTACTGAATCCAATACTCTGTTGACTAACAAGTGCTAAATTCTAACCTCAAGTTTCTCTTCTCCTGGACAATGAGATATCATCAAAGCCATATATAGTTACCATAATTTATCTACAGGTATTGTTTCAATAATTTAGTCCCACTGGCTCCCATCCCAGTCATAGATATTCACGGAGGAAAAGAAACATCCCTAGGAGTAAAATAAAAGCAATGGGACAAAATCTTCAAGCTTGGAGAATCTCCGTGCCTGGAGAGTATCTCTGCAGGGTTAACGTGTGTGACACCACAGCATTTGCAGTTTTTTACCAGTGCCTTGCATTAACGTTGCAGTGCTGGCACTGGGAGTGGCTGCTGGGGAGGCTCTGCAGCCTGGCTGGGATCAGCACCCCTGAGTGCCCCGGGCTGTGCAGAGGCAGGGGCAGGCACAGGATGAGTTGGGGTAACACCACAGAGTGACCCAAAATGTGTCACTTCTGCAGCAGTGAGAGTGAACCAGAGCAGTTTGCCCTTTCCCACCCCAGGGACCACAATGTGCCAGCAATCCCCAGTCAGTGATATTAATGTCTAAACCCTGGGAGCCACAACATTAAAAACATCCTTTCAGATGGCATTTACAATTCAGCTCTCAATAAATGAGGGTGCACATTCAAAGAGGATTACACATTAGCAAGTGTAGCACTTAAAATCTGAACAATTAATTCCTTTAAAATTTGTATTCCCCTTCTGCGTGGGCAGTTAATAAAGGAGGGACTTACCACTTTGTGGATTTAGTACATGGTGTTTGTTTATAGACCAGCCACCCAGATTTGAAGCATCCATTTCAAAGCCTTGAAGGATTACTGTTCTCTTCTCCCACAGAATAAAATCAGGACATGTTTCATATTCATATCCCACCGACACTGCAAACAAATAATTAAAGATCTCTCAGTCTGCCTATTTCTCTGTGAACTGCCAGTTTTTCATTCCAGGTTTTGATGTTCATCTGTCAGGTAATGATGCCACTAATTTTCCTCTGCCTGATTGCTATTGTTGTATGGTATTTTTTGAAAAAAAGGCTTTAAGAGATCAGTATGTTATTGCAGCTATAGTTACTACTGCTTCAAAGCAGAAAATGGTCTGTGGTATCAGTTATGGATTTCATAAGGTTATAAATCTCCTCCAATGACTGCTGACTTGATTGTTTATTGCATTTCTGCTAATTACCTGAAAAACAGCGTAAATACAAAAGAATCCATGCTATAACAAATTGGTTTTAATTTGTTTGCTGACTGTAAAAATGATAGTTAGGCAGAAATGGATTGACAAGCTGAACATTTCTAGAATTACACATTTATCTTAACAGGCTTGCACATTATAAAAATACCCGATGAAAATCTTGAATTTCCCTAAGGATGGTGGGTCTTAGGAACTCAAATTGATTAAAACCCTTTTCTTTTAGTACTTCCATAAAACAAAACAAAACTTCATAATTTTTGACATCTGTAATATACCAACCTTTCAAAAAATTATTTATCTCTAACTTCACTAGATTTCAGTGAAACTCATTTATAAAGGAAGAGTATTTTTTTGACAGCAAAAAGAAATTAAGATCTCTGTCAGCTTACCCTCATTGAGGGGTGTTATTTTCTGATCCAATTAATTTATAGCACTGTTCTGAGGTGACTGAAATTTCATTGTGTGAATGTGGATTTTAGTGCCTATGGTGTCAGACTTTAGGAGTCAGCAAGTATTGCTCTTTGCAGTCCCAGAATGGATTTCAAAAGAGCCACTGCTCATCTGTACCAAACCTCAATTTTTTTCATACTTCTGAGAATAATCAGTGCCAGACCTGCAGCCCTGTCCTTACTGCACCCACCTCCCCTGGGCAGGGACCCAGACACGCCTGGCACAGGCAGGGCTGAGAGCCCCCAGCCCAGCCCAGGAGGGGCCACCCCTGCAGACCCCTGCACACCCCTGCAGGGCTGCAGGAGCTGCACAGGAGCTCACTGAGCACTGCACTGAAATCCTCTCCTGTGCTGCATCACAGGGGGCCATGCACTGCACCCCTCTGGTGTGCAGCACCCACAGGATGCTGATTTACCCAGAACAGGAACTGCTGCTGTCACCTCGGTGTGACTGAGGAAAGGGCCTCAGTGAGGAGCTGGGAGTGGCCACACACCAGCAAACATCACTCCAAGTTCAAACAGAACCATTTGCTGTGGAAATGTGCTCAGAAAGTCTTGTTCTCTGTAACTGGTTATGTGATCAGGGCTGTCAATAACCCTGAAGAAAAATAGAGACGTTTATAGTACTTAGAAAACCAAAAGCAGATGGTTGTAATCCTGACTTCCAGGACTTCAACCTGCTCCAATTTAATTTAATTTAAATGAAAACAGAAAAGAATGCATTATTAAATGTTGCTAATATACTGGCAGAAGAATTTTTTTTGGACAAAAAATCATATAGTGGATGCAGATAAAGGTCCCTGAGTAACTTCAGTGTGCCAAATTGAATAAAGCTTTATTGGAATCTAACAAAGCATGCTAGTAATGCACTTAAAATTTCAAGATTTTTGCTCCTGTTTGGGAAGAAGCATAGTCAACCCAAACTTGAAGAAAAAAAATCAAGCAGCAATTAAATAATTTAGAAGTTGTTATCCAGCACTATTGTGTAAGCTTTATTCATCTTTAAACACATGAAGCTCATCTAGTCCTAATTTGGGACACCGACTGCACCATCATTTCATGAGGTGCAATGTATCTGAATTAAAACATTTTAAATCTGGATGTGCACTGGACTCCTCAGTCATGAGAAGATTCTTACAGGATGCAGAGGGAGCAGAGCAGCCCCTGCTCCTCTGCAGCAGGAGGCAGTGCCAGCTCTGGACACAGGAAACACAAGGCTGTGCTGGGGAGAGCCCGGGGGGCACCTGGGACCCACCTGGGACCCACCTGGGCCTGCCTGGGACCCTCCTGGGCCTGCCTGGGACCTGCCTGGGACCCACCTGGTACCCACCTGGGACCTGCCTGGGACCCACCTGGGCCCCTCCTGGGCCTGCCTGGGACCCACCTGGGCCCCACCTGGGCCTGCCTGGGACCCACCTGGGACCCACCTGGGCCTGCCTGGGACCCACCTGGGACCCACCTGGGACCTACCTGGGACCCACCTGGGACCTACCTGGGCCTACCTGGGACCCACCTGGGCCTGGCCTGGTCACCCAGGCAGTGCCCAAGGCAGGCTGGGATCAGTATTTATTCCTGATTTGCACCAATATGTGCCAGCACTCACCTGGATCCCTCCCTCACTGCACAGGAACAGGAACTGGTGCCAGCACTGGCCCAGGCTGGATCTGCCCCTCCAGGGTCTCCTGCACCCCCAGGGGCTGAGCAGGGCCTGCCCTGCTGCTCCCTGGCACAGCCCTGGCATGGGCACAGCCCTGGGGCCAGTGCCAGCCCTGACTGACCCAGTAAAGGCTGCCCAGCCCTGCAGGTGTGAGCCACACCTGGAGGGTCAGTCTGACAGGAGAGGTGATGCAGCAGCTCTGGAGACCCTGCACCCAAGGGTGACTCCTTCAGGCCAAGGCCATGTGTGAGCTCCAGCTGCAGTGAGAAGACCTGAGCTTCTGCATGAGCATTCACAGCAGATCAGGAAATTAATGAAGCCAAAAATGGATCACTTATTCCTTGGTTGCCTCAGTTTTCAGCTGAATTTGCTGCTGCTCTGGCTCATTTCCTGCCCCAGTGGGTGTGGTGGTGGGTAGGGGGAGAAGGTGGCAGTGTCCCTGCAAGCTCAGGGGACAGTGGCACCACAGCCCTGGGAGAGCTCCAGCTGACCTCCTCCTCTGTATTGTTCTCATCAATAGAATGAGAAAAGTATCTCTATTTTTCTTTGGGGTTATTGACAGCACTGATCACATAACCAGTTACAGAAAACAAGATTTTCTGAGCATATTCTCACGTGCAAATGGTTCTGTTTAAACTTGCTGGAGAAATGTTTGCTGGTGTGTGGCTGCATTGTGCAGTCACAGCCCAGTGTGGTCCCACAGCCCATCCCAGACACCCCTGTCTGCCTGTCTGTCTGCACCACTCTCAGGGAAGGAAGGACACAGAAAATGCAGTGATGCTCCTTCCCCTGCCTGCCCAGAGCTCAGCCCCTGCAGCCCTGCAGAGCCCTGGGAGCTGCAGGCTGCCCCAGAACAGCCCCTGCAGCCCTGCAGTGAGGGATGCAGCTCCTCACACGCCCCTGCTGACCCCAGAACTCAATGGGGCTCATTCACATGAGGTTTGCTTGTAAAGTAATTCTAGTACAGAGCATCTATTAGTCCATTAAACAACACAACATCAAATTAAATTAAAAAATAGAAAGCCCTTAAAAAAACAAATCATGAAATTAATGGGAAAAAAAAAGCTGGCTAAATAAAATGTGTTTGTGTTTGCACAGACAGCAGTTCTGCAGCAATTCTCAGAATAGCCTGTGCTGCTTGCTGAACAAAGCCTAGGAAACATGAGGATTTTTAGATAAACATCTTTAAACAACAAATCAGTTAGTTTGAACTGCTGGGGATATGAGATGTAGTAAGAAAGGATGCCCAAAAGTTAGAATTTTGCAAACCCTAAGCGGAAACGACATTTTAAATGTCACAGCCAAAGAATGACAGAAACAATGACACACCAAAGGTCATATTCAAAGTAACATTCAAAACCAGAGACAGCTGAATATAATGCCGTTAGTACAGAACCATCCTCTGAGGGAAAAGGGAATTTTCAAATTGATTAAATTAGAAAGATGACATTGGAAGAACGAGAAAATAAATGTTCTTGGGAAATCATACAAGTCACTTCAGTGACTTTAACTAAAGAGGCATTTGATTTAAAAGAATGTAGGAGCAGCAACCGAATTTATTTGCTATGTTTTCCTGGCCTGATGTGTGTGAGTGCTTGGGTCAAGGTGACCCTACGTACCCATTGCCTCAGCCAGCCCAGAAACCTTCTGCCCATAGATGTCTGTCTTGTTCCAGGCAAACGTGTACACCAAATTGGCTGCAGCAGGAAACCACTTCTGGAGCAGGCGCCCCTCCACAGCCACGCTCAGGTGCACCTTGGCCAGCGCGGGAGGGAGCGTGGAGTGGGTGAGGATAACGCGCAGCAGGGTCCTGTACCCCGGGGTCCGACTGCTGAGGTAGCTGAGCTTCACAAAACTGGAGGGAATGGCAATCTCCTCCTGGACCACCTTGGGAAAAAACACAGCCAAGAAATGCAGAACTGTAATGCTAAGAGCAGGCAATTGTTTTACATTTCACAGTTGTGATGTGAACACAATGCCACTGCAACAAGTGGTTTATTCCAGCAGGGTGTTGAAGGAGCAGCACTGGGAACCTCCCTGGGACACAGGGAGGGTGGAACAGCAGCAGGGACACCTGGCTCAGGTGAGCCCCAGGGAAGGCAGGTGAGCCCAGAACCAGGGCCCTGCTGCCAGAGCTGTCTGAACTGGACCAAGGCAAGGATGCAGCCACAGTCACCCAAATCCACCTGAACACTGGACTGAGGTTAATGAGGCTAATGATGTCAGTGCATCTCTGCACTAATGAATGAATCCACTCATCACAGTGTTAGATTCATCCTGCTTGGAAAAAGACAAACTGTTTTGTTTATATTTTCCAGTTCCTACATTTCCCTTATTTAACAATAGATTGCTTCACCTTCAACCACTTCTATTGACAGGCTGCAAACACGTCCCTGTCACAGCACTGCTGCAGTGCAGCTGGAGCCCTGCCAGCTCTGGTCCTTCCAACATATGAAATGTGGTGTTGTCAGGGAAATCCTGCTCCCTTCTTGTTCCTGATTTGCAGTGTTCCCCTTCCTTCCTGCTGACATCCCAGCTGCCCTCTCTGTCATGCAGCTGACATTCCTGTCCATTTTTAACAGGAAAGCAGGAAGAGATATTCATGCATTAATACATGCTGATATATCTCTGTCTGCTATTATTCTCAGTTAATTTTTGCTCAATTCCCAGAATTATACAATGAAACTCAACACTCTAAGAAATTTCCAATGACAAAAAAAAGGGAAGGAAAGAACTGGGGAGGAGTTTCTGAGCAGACTGCATCTTTGAGCACCTCACTGTTCAAAGAAGACCCTGGCACCTCCTGTGGAGCTTTGGACCCAGCTCTTTCTCACTGGAGTGCAGGAGTTACCCTGAATTTATGTTCATGAGTTTCCCCTGGCACATTCTGTGAATGCTGTGCAATCCACTGGATGAAGCATGGTAACAGCCATGGAGGTGTTCAGACATGGTTCAGTTCAGTCAGAGCTCTCACAGGTAGAATAAAGTAGCAACATTTTCATGAGGCTACAGGTACCCTCCAAAGCATCTTCCAGGCTTGCTTGGTGAAATAGAAAGAGAACCCAAAAGAGGCCTTATTCTTTAAAATCTAACTACTCAAACAAAACTAAAAATTAAGGGCATTAATCTGACCTGAGCTATGTTTTGTTGTGTGTTCCACTCTCACAACCTCTTTTAAGTCCCAAGTGACACAACAGTTAATTATTAGGTTAATTAGAAATTACTTTAAACACTTACAGGAGTGTCAAGAAAAACAAAATTAAAAAAGAATCCTGAAGATCACGTTAAAATTGCTCTACCTTGGACAGAAAGTAATAAATCTGAGATAAAGCTGTGAATGGATGAAACACTCCCAGGAATGTTCCAAGCATCATCTCACACTGATCTGTGGGAAATTGAACTCTTCATCTGTAACTGGGAATGGTTTTGTGCACCACTACCAAAGCAGGGTTTCAATAATAATTCATGTTAGCATTCCCCACCTTCTTCTACTTGAAGGTAAGAAATAAAGCACCTTTAAATATTAAAAAGTAAAGAAAGAATGAAGACAAGAGAATCTTGTTAAACAGCACTGAATAGACATGCACTGGTGCTGTTCTGCCAAGTGAGTAACATTACAGCAGTTATTTGCTCACTGTCTTCAAAGCCTGGCTAAACCTGGTTCTGCAGCAGAACAAAGTGTTAATTTAAAAGTCTTTTCATTACCTGTAGTTCTGGGATAACAGTTCCTCTTTCAGGACAGGACCCTCCAAATGCTGTCAGTGGGGAGGGGAGCACAATGGGATTTGGGCTGATAAAGCCACTGATGTCACAGGATGGGGTGTCCGGCTCTGTTCTTTGCATTACAACTTTGTCTACAATGATAAATCTATTCCAAGGCAACCAAAGTGTTCTTTTTTCAGATATGAAAGGAGATCTCTCAAAAACCAGAGTGACAGAGATTCCTCCAACAGCCACAAGGTCAAAGCTGGAAAAGAGAAAACAAATTGTTTTGTTACTTTTTGTTTTGTGTGACCACATTACCACATCTTTCAACGCATCACAAACAAAAACCTCACATTTGTAACTACAGCTCTTAATTCAGTGTGTGAAATCATTCAAGTGTACAATCCTCACATGCCCACAAAGAAGCTTTACCTCTGTGTTTCTCCCTGTATGATCAACACCAAGGCACAGAATTTCACAGAATTTCACTGTTCCTCCCCTCTGTCCCCTCTATTTATCAATTAGCATCAAACTAACGAGCCATCTGTGACACGAGTGTGAGCCCAGTTGCTTTGGTTTGTATGAAAGGCAATTCCTGTCCCAGAAAAAGGATGCCACTCCTCATCTGTGCAGGAGGAGCAGGATAAGAAGGATTAAAGCCTGCTAGGCCTTAGCTCCATTAACACAGCCCTTTCCCTTTCTCTAAAAGCAGCAGGAGGAAAAGGCTGCACTGAGCACACGACCTCCCTGCACAGGATGTGAAGTTTTTGGGAAAATGGTGATTAATTGCCCTGAGCACTGAGCCAGCTCTTGAGCACAGGGTGCTCCTCTGGGAGCTGCTGTGAGGAGCCTTTGGCACATCTGGGCTGCCAGCAGTGGGACAGAGGCAGCAGCTCAGTCCCCATCCAGAGCTCCTGACACCCACTCAGGCCACACAAGGCAAGATGTGAATGGCTGCTCCACTCTGTGCTGCTGAATGCATCTATTATGGAGGATTTTGATGGTAACAAACTGTGATAAGAAGTCAGACTTAATTATGCATATCTCATCACATTTCCCAAATGACACCGATTACATTCACAGCAAAATACAGGTAGCATATTTTAATGCAACAACTTTATCCAGGCTAGCATAAGGAGGAAATGATAATTACTAACTTTCAGTAGTGCCATTTGAAAGTCAATAAACTGAGGTGAAATAAATATGCACGCTCCTTACTTCTATAAATTGGCAAAGCCAAACAAAAAAAAACCCTAATTGTGGAAACAGTGACAAATTGCACCACTTTTCCCTGCTGGAAGACAGCCTCAGATTTCCTGTAATTCACAATCCAGCCAAGGAAGGTGAAGTCTTAACCTGCCTTTAATTGAAGTTCAGGAGCAAGTCATGACCCTATTGCAAATGGGTGCAATACAGAATGTACTGAAACCTCACCTGTCTTTGGGAAATGAACCCAGACCTGCGAGGCTGCTGAAGAAGGGGAACCCAGGGCTGGCTGTGGAACAATTTAACCAGCTATCTTTGGAAAGAGTCTGTTCCCACTTTTCCTTGTGTGTCTCAGGTGACCAACTAAAGGATTTGACTTCATTGCCACCTCAATAAACTACGTGGATGATTCACACTTGACAACAACATCAGAAAAAGCAGGATATTTCCTGGGAAACCCGACTTGTGAAAACATTCCCATGTCAAGAGGGTACAGTTACAGCAGACCTGGCACATTCTGACTCCAGCAATTTGAATGTCACTGTAATTTTGTTGCAGCTCGGGTTTTTTTTCTCCTCTTTCTTTCTTTGGTCCCTTCAGTACAGAGAGCTCCAACCAAGGGTGCTCCCAGAGCAGAGCAGATGTCACCCTCTCACACCTCTCACACCAAACGTCCGTGAGAGTTCAGTACACGGACAGGAGCTGGCAGATGGCCTTGGCTGCACTAACCCAGCCCAGCCCAGCCCGGCCCANGCCGTGCTGCAGGAAGCTCACGTTCACCCCCACCAGCGGCGTCCCGTCCACCGCCAGCACCTGGCCCCGGATCACGCACGCCCGCCTGCACAGCACAGCAGGGACAGCGTCAGGGACAGGGACAGCGGCAGGGACAGGGACAGCGTCAGGGGGACAGGGACAGCGGCAGGGACAGCGTCAGGGACAGGGACAACGGCAGGGGGACAGGGACACTGCCTGCAGAAACTGGGCTGGGGTCCCACACAGGCAGAACCGCTCTGCTCGCAGGGGCACTACGGGTTTTTGGAAAAAACGTCACACAAGCCCAACAGGCTGATTTGAAAAAGCTTTCTCTCACTGGGATGACACACAGGCTCTCCCATGGACTGCAGGTACATATTCCTGTTTCCTGGCATATTTTAGGGTGCTGTTTGTTCTGCCCCTGAACGGCTCTGCAAAGGTTTCCCGATGATGTGATTCAGGTCGCTGCAGCTCCAGGGAGTGCTGGTTTGTGAAGGAGAGAATGAACCCTCACTCCCAGCTGCGAGGTACGGGGCACTGCTGTCCATTAGGGAAAGCTGCACTAATGTGATTCGGCAGCAGGGAGATACAGGGGCTTCACCCAGCTCCACAAAGTTACCCAGCCAAACTCACAGGGCGCCTAATCAAGCAGAACATACATTCTCTCTCAAGTGGAACATACATTTCTCTCAATCCCCCACCACATGTGATGCCCTTGCAGATTCCCTCCGGGATGCACTGGACTTGCACCCAGTCTCCCCTTTATCCCCCCATGCCAGTGAGGAGGCTGGGCCATGGCAGCACAGCAGGACAATCACAGTCAGGGCACAGGGAAGTGCACTCGCTCCTAACTGCGCCTAATCGGGGGCTAACAGGATCACAGAGTCATGGGAAATGAGAGCTGAAAGGAAATACAAGACTTTATCTTGTCCATTCTTTGCCTCGGGTCAGATCAGCTCTGCCTACATCAGCCCAGACAGATGCTTGTCTGACTGCATAAGCTCACCAATAACCCACCCCAGTGCCTCTGAGAGAGGGCTCTGCTCACTCCTTGTGCCCAGGCTGACCCTCTCTGCTGGAGGAAATGCAGCTGCTAAGGATGAACCTCTCAGTGGGGACACCCTGCACCACAGCTGCCAATGGGAATTCCACGCTCCCAGGCCATGGGAAGGTGCTGATAAATCCCAGAGGAATGGGAGACACTGCATTACTGCCAGTGTGCCAAACAGGAGCTCCGATTTATCACCTGCACTCAGAACTCCTCCCTGGCTCCCTCCCTGGTCAGAGCCCTGGAGCAGCTCCCTGCAGGGCTGTCCCTCCACTGCCACTCATCCTTCCCTGCTCCCACATCCATCCTCCTCCCAGAGGAGCTGCAGGCCCTGTTACCCCTCACTGCTTCACTTGAGCACAGAAACCTCTGAAGCTCCTGATGTCTCCTCCGTGCACTGCTCTCTCTGCCTCTCATCCCCACTCTGGTGCCTGCCCTGCTTTGCTCCCTCACGGGGGAACTCCACTCTCTGTCCAAGAGCCTCCTCTTTTGCTGATTACATAATCCCAGACCCAAGGCTCTCCAGGTTGTTTTAACTTGAAAGTGAGTGCAAAAATGTCTTCTCCAATTTGGTGAAGCTGGGCAGGAACATGTCCCTGATAAGCAGCCTTAGTGTTTCCAAATGCATTAAAAACGTTCCCGGTCCCCTGGCAAGCTGTGCTAAATCTGCAGCTCCAGAGGGAGCAGTTGGCTTTGAGGGGAAGCTGAGGCTCCCAGGGGTTGCAGGTGGCCTAAAAGAAGTAGAATTCCCATGTCAGTGCTTCATGGGTCATTCCATGAGTAACAGGAACTCACCACTCTGAGGATCTCAGGTCTCAGACAGTTTGTTTGACATCTCGGATTTAAAATATGAACAGAAGTTTAAATTTTAGATGTATTCTTTCAATACTTGTGAAGGATTTTATTATTTTACCACCATTCTGCCTTGCTCTGCTGCTTACCTGCTATTGTTTTGCTTTTGTTTTGCACGTTAAGTTTGCAATAAGCACCTCAGGCTGAGACATCAGCTCAGATATGGAACTCTGTCAAGCAGCTTTGAATTTGCAAGGGTCACATTCCCAGAAGATGTCATTTACTGTATTACATTTCTGATTAAAATCTTCAATGAGAGCAATGAAGCTGAAGGCTGGTGAGGTACATTTGTTTTTCCTGCTGACACTGTTGCTGTAAGCAGCATTTGAAGGGTAATTAATTCAGTACCACACACTGGACCCTTTTCCAGGGCAATTTGCAGTGAGTCAAGCAGCTTGCCAGCAGCATGCATGAAAACAATCCTCAGCAAAGAAACAAGGTAAAAACCTTCCTGAGAGCAGAGGTTGACAAAACCATTATAATCTGCTACACCCTGTTCCATGCAGTAGGTTAAAACCATGCCTGATGTAAGCAAGTGCATTTCCATTTATCCAGAGTGTCTCTGATCTGCCTTTCAGTGTGTCACAGTTTAACTGGGAGTCTGTAAAAGCCCAGTGCATGACACAGCTCTGACATAACAAAAAGTAACTTGTTTTGCAAACATGGAGCCCCTGAACACCATTTTTGGTGCAGTATTTATCCGTGGCTCAAGCAACATCCTGACTGTACTGTATAAACAAACCAAATGTTTAAATATTAGACCTGAGCTAAAGCCCAAGATACAAATGCAGAGGGATGGATGTCTCAGCAGCTGTCAGAACAACTAGTTTTAGAATTTCAGATTATTTGGAAAATTCCAGGATATGGCAGAGACCAAGCAGTTCCAGCCTGAAGGACAGAGATAATCTTCACCATTTCTGAAGGCTTTCCAAGTCTAATCAACATCACTGTGTCTCCAGTGAGACTCATGCAAACATCACCAGCCAGACTAGAGCTCCACTGACCTGTGGGACAGGAAAGCACTGCCCAATGCCATTTGAACAGAAGAGCGAAAACTCTGCATAGATGTCTCCTGCTTAATCCTCCTAATGGTCTCAGAGATTTCTTGTAAAGGGAAATGCAAAAAAAAAAAAGCAGATAGGGCTTTGCAAAATTGGAGCACCAGTGGGAATGGATGGCAGTGCTCTGAAATAAATGCATCCTGCTATTACATCCAGTCCTTCCAAGATTTCATGTTGACCCACCAATGCTGTAAAATCAGTGGTGCTGCAGGCAGCCATGAGTTAAACTCATCTGCCTAGACAGAAACTTTTCAGCAACAGCCCCAAGGAGGTTCCACCCCCCAAGCATTCCTTGGTCTTTACAGACAGGCTGGATCACAGATTTCTGATGTTTTTACTGTAGCAGCAGTTGTCTTTCTGTATTTTTTTCAGTAATCTTAATCCCCAGGAGAAGAACCGACACAAGATGACAGATTGGCAATGTCAGAGGAAGGTTTCTGAACAGAGGCAGCACAGTTTAGCTATTGCCTCTGAAAGAGACCCTGCTTATCTCTCATCCTTGAGTACAACTCTGGCAGTTTTTAATAATATTTGACTTATGGATGAACAGCATTCCAGCAGCCTGGGAGACTCGAGGGTGCAGCAGAGTGTGGCTGAGGAGGCCTCAGGGGTGTCCAGCACATCTCAGGCTGAGCTGACAACCCCAGGGACAGGCACAGCACCAGCTCCAGGCCCTGCCCTGGCTCCAGAGGTGCAGCCTGGATGGATCACTCTCCATCCCAGTGATGCTCTGCAGCCCAAGCAGGGATTTGTCTGCAGTTCCCCCTGCAGGAATGGTCCCTGTGCTGCTGGAGACCCAGCACTGCAGCCCAGCCCTGCTGCTCAGGGGCAGGACAGGAGCCACGGTGAGCGTGGGCTCTGCTCCCACCCTCCTCAGAGGCACGGCAGGGAAAAGGAATGAAATACTCAGGAAAAGCTTTTAAATCCAAGTTAAACCCCATCAGTGATAGCTTGAAGAGATCAATTCCTTCTATCTATAAGAGCACGTTGATGGGATTTTGTGCAATCTGGCTGCCAACATCTGCAGTGTCACAGAGCCCTGTACAGGCACCCTGAGCTCTCCCCTCCTCTCCTCCAGGAGGAGAATTGCTCAGTTTGGGTTTAATCTGCACACAGGGCCAGCCAGGAGCCTGCCCCAAGGGCAGGGCCTCACTCACAACCACAACACCCCAGGAGAGCCAGCAGGGGCAGGGGTGCTGCTCATGGAGCTCATCCTCAGGGCCAGCTGCTCTACATATTTATAACATCCTGTTACATTATTAATAGGATTAAATGTTTAGGTATTTCAGATCAATAGTGACTGTTTACAAATTTACTTTATCAAAAATTAATGCTGAATGAAAAGGTGCACTGAATGTGTGTGCAGGATTGTGCTGAGGTTGTAATACAAGTGCTATGTACTGTAAAAATAAAAATTCCTTATTACTGGAACATGGTTTATCTAATGCATGGGCCTAGCTGACAGGGTAATAGTCAGGTGATGTGGATGATTTGTGCATCTCTTTGTCAGCATGTAAGTTATAGCTTCCCAAGTGAACTGCAGCATAAAAACTTATGTGCCCTCTATTTGAAATGCTCAAGAAAATGTGTTACCAGGTTTGTGAGCAAGTCAGTGCCCTTTTCTGCTGCACAGTTCCTTCCTGTTAAAGGGCAAAGCCAATCTCACAAACACTCAGGGATCATTCTGCTCCTTGCATGGTAACCTGCAGCACAGAACAGTAAACTCCACCCTGCTGCATCAAGGTGAAGCAAAACCAAGGAAGTTTTAATTTATGTGTCTAGATTCTATGTAAGTGACACCTGAAATTCATTACACCACAAATACCAATCAAACTGGGCAGAAGGTGACTGAAGACAGCAGAAGTGAATCCTCCTGCATCCTGCCATGAGGATGAGCAGTGTGCAGGGCTGAATTCCCCTGCTGATTTCACCAGGAAGGGACAATTCACCTTCCACAAGGGCCAGTGCTGCTAACAGGAGCAGCAGGGCTCCTGCAGGGACCTCCCACCAGTCAGAGAGGCAGCAGCAATCTGATAACCAAGCTCCTCAGCTGCTGGGACTTTACAGTTTGCTATTCTCTGAAGTATTTACGAGCACTGGTGAGGAAGTCTCAGCTCTCCAGGTACCCCCATTTTTCCCTGGCTCAATAATTTACCTGCAGTTCTCCATGTTCAGAAGTGCCCCTCATTTCCAGGACTCACCTGGTGTCCAAGGAGAGCTCTCCAGGGATGACATGAGTGCTGTCCTTCCCGATCAGGAACCGGATCCTGTCGAAGAAGAGGCGAGGGGGGTGCTGAGGGAAGGGGGGCTGGCCCTGGATGAGGTCCAGGGGATCAGGGGAACCCTGGCACAGGGGGCTCGAGTAGCAGCTGCTCTGCTGGCAGCAGTCGGGGTCCACACAGTCTGTCAGGCCATCTGAAATGAGAGAAGGGAGACACAAAGTGAAACGGCCTTTCCTGCATCTCCAAATCCTTGCCTGACCTTCAGCACGATAATTGCTTGGCTAAGCAAAAAATATTAACAAATGTGTCCTCTGCAGCTGGGAAATGAGGGAGAGCAGGAGGGTTTGTGACACTGGGCCAAGGGCAAACGGGGCTGGCAGCAGCCACAGAGGGCCCTGTGCCCCAGCAGAGCTGGCAGGGCCACGGGTCAGAGTGAGCCCCAAGCCCTCCTCACTCCCCAGCCCTGCAGACAGCAGGGACAGCCAGGGTGCAAAGGAACTGCCCAGGGCAGCGCTGAGTTCACTGACTCTGAGTGCAGCAGTCACTTCCTATCCTGGGAAGTCTGGGAGCAGCTGAGATGTGCAAGAATTCAGTCAGCTCAGACCATCAGGGCCTCCAGCCTCAGCAGAAGCACACGGGAGGGGATGGAGGAGCTCTCAGTGTGAACCAGAGCAGTTCCCAGTGTGTTCTGATGAAACAAAGTGCTCTGGGCTGAAACTTGAAGAGCATGCTTGGAACTGCAAGGAAAAAAATGTTTCATCTATTTTTCCAAGGAAAAAAAATAAATGAAACTAAACTCTGTATTCTTCATAAGGCAACTGAAAAGTACCAAGTTACAGATGCTTCTCAGAGCTCACCCAAGACTACAAACATTAAAGAATTGCACTAGGGTTGGAAATGCCATAAAGACCTTGCAGTCTCCTGCTGTGGTTTGTGCCTGCAGAGGCCCTGCCAGGGAAGGGCTGTGGCAGTGACAGGTCCTGTTCCAGGAGTGAAGGGATTTTCTGGGAGACACCAATTCCTACAAGCTCACCACTGACTGCCTGAGAAACCTGACAGACACTGGTCCAGCAGATCATGTGCTAATCAGAAAAAAGGAGCACTCATCTCAGAATAATGGTGTCCATGGGGCAGCTATTTTAGAGTAATTTATTCCACACTAGCAATTCTGATCAATTTTTCCTTGTCAACAAGCCATTAGATGTGGGAACTGAGCTGACCTGATTCTCTCATTTACGTAAGAAAAAAAAGTGAAAGGTCACAGAAATACTAGAAAATGAAGATCTGCCTAGGAAAGAAATAGCTACACAAATAACACTTAACTATTTTGCTTTTTCTAATGGAGTCCTCATTTTCCTCTGCTTGGGTCAAGAGCTTCCACACCTGGTGGCCAACACAGCACACTCAGGCTGCACACAAAGAGACACCAAGGAGAGGAAAAGCAATTTTCCATCTTCCAGTTACACTCAATGTTCCTCTTCTCTTTGCAGCTCCCTTGTCAGCACCACGACTCCCAAACCCTTCCAGGTCCTGCTGATGGAGTTGCTTTGTTGGAATCCCTTGTGCCTGGTTTCATTTGCCTCTCCAGCCCCCGGGGGTGCAGAGGGGTTCCCATCAGGAGGGTCCCAGGAGCAGCTCTGAGCAAATCTCACTGTGAGACTCTGAGAGCCCCAACAGCACCACAGAGGCAGCCAGAGCTGGAGCCAGCACAAAGCAACAAAGCTACAGAGGCAGCAGAGAGAGAAACTGCCACCCAAAATATCAGCATAAATACTGCCACCCAGAACATCAGCATTAATACTGCCACCCAGAATATCAGCATTAATACTGCCCCCCAAAATATCAGCATTAATACTGCCCCCCAAAATATCAGCATTAATACTGCCCCCCAAAATATCAGCATTAATACTGCCCCCCAAAATATCAGCATTAATACTGCCCCCCAAAATATCAGCATTAATACTGCCCCCCAAAATATCAGCATTAATACTGCCCCCCAAAATATCAGCATTAATACTGCCCCCCAAAATATCAGCATTAATACTGCCCCCCAAAATATCAGCATTAATACTGCCCCCCAAAATATCAGCATTAATACTGCCCCCCAAAATATCAGCATTAATACTGCCCCCCAAAATATCAGCATTAATACTGCCCCCCAAAATATCAGCATTAATACTGCCCCCCAAAATATCAGCATTAATACTGCCCCCCAAAATATCAGCATTAATACTGCCCCCCAAAATATCAGCATTAATACTGCCCCCCAAAATATCAGCATTAATACTGCCACCCAAAATATCAGCATTAATGCAAAGAGCTCTGTTCCATGTCACAGACAGTCATTCAGGGCTTCTCCTTCTCTCTCATGATGTACTTTTAAAAAATGATTTGCCTGATCAGATGGGAATTGACTTCCCTCTCCCCTCCCAAGCATGCAGAATGAGAGGAGACACGTCAGGCTCAGATGCTGTGGGCAGTGAGCAGAGGGGCACAAGCTCCAGCCCCTCTGGGTTCTCACAACCTCTGCTTGTATTTGGCTCAGACTGCCGGGTCTATTTGAGGATAATTAACTACAATTGTCTGAATAAAGCATCTTCCAGGTTTTCTCCAAATCATCAACCCAAATTTAGAAGAGAAACTGACTTGCATTGAACTGAAAAATATTTTTCTCATTTTGTGAAGAAGTAAAATCAAAACCCCACCTGTTTCAGGGCAAACAGGGAACTCCTGAGCCAATATAAAAGCTTTGTTCCACTTTAGGGTCATTCAGGACACTGGTTTTAAATGAAACTATTTAAAAGAAAAAAAGGAAGAAAATCTAAATCTAAGACCTTGAAAGGAAACTCCTGTAATTTAGCACGAGATCCATCAAAATGAACCAGGCACGCCAAGCTGGTACAGCATCACAAGCTACATAGGGAGGCAGGCTGTGACAAGGTAAATTGTATTAGTTAGTGCATGTGAGGATAACATTTTCAACAAGCCAATCCTATCTGAAATGAGATTTTTAATCCAGGAGAATAACCCAGAAAAAAAGCCAAATAAATCTTGTTTATAAACTATATTGTCAAATTCATTTACAAATACATTAGTCAGTTCTCAAGCACTGGTCACAATTTTAGTTAAATTTTCATATCAGGAACCAGCTATTAAAAAGCTCCCTGTGTCAGCAAACCAGCAGGGCTTCTTTTAAATCTCAGGAGACAGCAGCCAGGAGTGTGAACAAACCACTACAAACAGCAAACACTGTAATTCATCCAGCAGGGGAGCCTGTACACGGGAGTTTTACTGTCAATTACCCCAAAGTGCATCAGCGTAGGTGCAGACTAAAATGTATTACAGATGTGTAAATGGTTTGGGTTTGTTATTTGCATTTCAAAATTTATTTTATATGAAAGACAGGCACATTCACAGTACACTACTGATTATATAATAAAGTGATTTACATTTTGATGAGTCTGAGATTATGGGTTCCCATCCTCCAGGTACCTTCTTTTGTATGCAAGGATAATGATGAACTGGGATTTTTGTTTTGAAAGTGAATTAGAAAATTAAAATATGTTTAATATTTCTGCTAAAACAGAATTCACAAAGATCAACTCCAGGATAGAAAGCTCTTCATAGTACTCTTCAATAATTTACACAAGCTCAAAGCGAAGGCAGAGCCTGCCAAAACAAGTTGCTCTGTTTTCAGTCACAGCCTCCTATCTGCATTGCAATGGATCACAGAACTAGGACAAGAGTTTCCCACTCCTTTGCTGGGGAATAGTTTTTTTCAGGAAGCCTTCTATAAGGAATGCTATTAATATTTATTGGGTCAGGAGTGTGTGTCAATGGAATCACACAAAGCTTTCCATCAAACACAACGTATTTTCTTGCTCATACATTTATACATACATACATATATA
>VXBR01000453.1:616150-634483 GCA_013400215.1 Cisticola juncidis
ATATATATATATATAATACTCCTTACTCCATATGATGGAAGAGTTGTCACAGGAGTTGTGAAATTCCCTCCTCAGCAGTGCCCTCCTGCCCTGTCCATCCTGATCCTGGGCAGGGCAGGCCAGGGATGGGGCTGAGATCTGTGTCCAGAACAGGCTCTCAGAAAGTAAAAATGGGGTTTAAGAGTCTCCTCCAGTACTGCCTGTGCTGACTTTACTCACCACAGCTCAGTTCAGTCTAATTAGTGCTTCAGGAATCCAAGCAAAGGGAATCAAAGAGAACTTCAGAGGAGCCTCAGCAGCAGCAGCAGCTGTCACAGAGCCTGTGATGCTCATTCACATGCATTAATTCAAAGTGCCCAAATTTCTACCCATGCAGCAGACAGGGGGCTGTGAACTGGGAGCACTGGTGTTTGTCTTAGCAAACCCACAGAGTACCTGGGGAAGGCTGGGAGTGTTCCCCAGTGAGCACCAGCAGTGTTTGTCCTCCCACACTCGGACAACACAAATACATCAGGGGTTCAGAAACTCTGAGTGTCCCCAGGGAGCCCTCGCTGCTCAGCAACAATGAAAACCATTCCCATCAGGGTTATTTATACTGGGTAATAATAGCATATTACTTATATATGGACTCAATATCTCTGTGATGGATAGGTTATTAAAACGCCAGTGGACGGGTCAGAAATTCATCAATATTTAAGCAGCACTGGTTATCAACCCAAGGCTATGCTGAGGCATATATTTCATTGGGCTTGGAAAAGCTTGGAGAAAGCCACAATAACTGTCTGCAGTGACTGAAGGCATATTTGGAAAAGAATTCAAAGCTTGTAGTAAACAGCATTTTCCTTAAAAACAAACAGACAAGATTGATTCGTGAAAGGAAAGCGATAAAAGGAGATGCAGGCAAATTTAAAAGAGAGATCTGTATCAAACTAATGGGAGTGACAGGCTGCAACTTCCAGCTTGAGACAAAGACCTGTTTGTGCAGCAGCTAGGTAAATCCACACCCAAACCCAGGAAAAGTGAAAGCTGGCTTCAGCTGGGAGGGGTGTGAGCCACGAGTGTCCCCCAGCCCAGCAGAGAGCTCTGCCCTGCCCAGGGCACGGCTCTGGGCCAGCAGAGAGCTCAGCAGGGCCCTCCAGAGATCTCCTGGAGCTTCCAGGGAGTCTGAATAGGAGAGAGGAAATGACCTGTGAGATGAGCTGAGTGCCATCTCACAAACCCAGACCCCTCACAAACCCAGGTCGTGTCAGTGCTGGCAGGGCAGGGAGAACTGGGGATCACAGTGAGGGAAAGGACCTGCCCAGGAGCTGCCCAGGAGCTGCCCAGGACCTGCCCAGGAGCTGCCCAGGACCTGCCCTAGTCCTGGCATTCCCAGTGGACCCCTCATTGCCAGCACACTGCACCCCACAGGAGCAAACAGCCACAGTGCACCTGCTCCGGAGCTGAGACCTTTCCCTGCTATTTGCAGTGGATTTGAACAGGTAAATGTGCCCTTAAGGCTGCAGCAGGGAAAGAACACGGAGTTATGAGCTGGGATGGGAAAGGCACAGCCAGGGAGGGACAAGTGCAGAGAATCCTAATGGGCTCCAGGAGAAATTCCCTGCCCCAGAGCAGCTCCACAGGTTCATCTGCCACCAGCAGGGACTGCCCTGCAGGGTCCTGGTGCTCCAGTGCCTGCAGGAGCAGGCTGCTGTGAATGTGCTGATGGCTTTTTTATACCAGTGTATCAGTCCTTAAAAATGGATTGAAAGGGCTCTAGGTGTGACACAGTTTGTGCTCTTAACACAGGGCAAGCAACAACACTGACACCTCCTCATGCCAATTAAATGACACTGTTGAATCCTTATGGCTGGGACTAACCTGTCTTTTCATCTACCATGTCTCTGAATATAGCTCTAAATGATAAAAATGTCAGTTTTTCCATCCCTGAAAGTACCATGTGCCAAGTTAACCCAAAAAATAACTAAAAACTACACAAAATTATCCCTTTGTCTGAGTCCTAAAATTAGAGTTTGTTTGAAATTATAATTGCTCAACTTTACTACAGCTTTGCTCTTTGGGGTGACCTCCTCATCGTGAACTTGAAGCACAACAGGGCTGAGATATGAACGTTTGATTTCAATAAGCTGGAGTGATGAAGACCTTGGCCAGGGGAGAATCCCATGATCTGGCCTCTACAGGGGCACCAAATTATCTCTTGGGCTGTGATCACATCCTGAGGCCTTAGGAAGTCACCACCTGTCAGGTGTGGTTCTGTAACTCACCTGAGTGCAACTCCTACCTCACTTCATATATATATATATATATATACATAAAGAGAAGTGGTTATAACATGTAGATATAATTTTCTTTTCTTATATGAAATTGATTGTGAAGAAAACTTAATTACATTTAGCCCATCTGTAGTAGTCAGAATAATTAAATATTTCTCTTGGCACTTATCTCTAATTTTAATGTCAACAGAGCTGTCCTAGTCCGTGTTATGTTCCCATTAAAAAGGGAAAAGAAAATTGCTTTTAAAACCTGCAGTGGAACGATGTGAAGTGTCTGCCTTAAACTGACAAATTCAAGGGGATTTAGAGTGCCAGCCCTTCAGTAAGTCACTGTTCCTGCAGGGTACAGAGCACCCCAAGGCTCAGGGCAGCTCTCAGGAGGGTCAGAAAAGGCTCTCCTGCTCCAGGTGAGCAGCTTGGGCTGGGCAGGCTCAGGAGGGGCACAGAGGGGGGCACAGGGGGCAGGGGTGGCAGCTGTGGGACCCCTGTGCCAGGGACACAGCAGGGCAGGGGGCACAGACAGGGACACAGCGGGGCAGTGGGCCCTGGGAGGGNCATGGCCAGGGACACAGCAGGGTAGGGACCCCCTGTGCCAGGGACACAGCAGGGCAGGGGGCACAGACAGGGACACAGCAGGGCAGGGGGACATGGCCAGGGACACAGCAGGGTAGGGACCCCCTGTGCCAGGGACACAGCAGGGCAGGGGGCACAGACAGGGACACAGCAGGGCAGGGGGACATGGCCAGGGACACAGCAGGGTAGGGACCCCCTGTGCCAGGGACACAGCAGGGCAGGGGGCACAGACAGGGACACAGCAGGGCAGGGGGACATGGCCAGGGACACAGCAGGGTAGGGACCCCCTGTGCCAGGGACACAGCAGGGCAGGGGGCACAGACAGGGACACACAGGGCTCCTGGGCCCTGGGAAGGGAGGTGGAAAAGGAGAAATATGAGAGGGAAAAGGCAATTTTGAACAGGGTTCAGAAAGGAGGGAGCCCTTGCCAAAGGACAGCAGGGTCTTAGAGCCCACAGGATACAAAATCAGAAGGTCTCAAAATATTTCTGTAAATGAGGACTCATCACTGAGTCAGAATGTTTCTATTGAGGTCCCACAGTGACCTCAGCTCTTGGACCCACATCAAGCTTTATTTATCAGCGACCTAGAAGAAGAGACAATCATCATGGCAAGGTTTGCTCCCCTTTTTATGAGTGCAAGATCCCACCAGGACAGTGACACGGGCTCTAGGTGTGACACAGAGACAGGTTAGTATTTTTAACACACCTCAGAGTACAATCTATGGAATAAAACTTTAACCTGTCTGGGGCTGATCACGAAATCACAGAACTGCAGGGGCTGGAAGGGACCTCAGAGATCTCCTTGTTCCAATCCCTGCCATGGGAGGGACGCCCTGCCCTGAGCAGGTTCCTCAAACCCTGAATGCACCCTGGGTGGGGAAGCTGCCAGCTCTGGGCTGGGACAGGCAGGCCCTGCAGCCTGGGAGAGGTGAGGGGGGAAATGCAACAGTCCCTGACTGTTCAGTGAATGAGCACTCCTAAAACAGACAGGAAAAATAATCAATGCTGAGAGCAACCTCTCAGGAACACTGTGGCTTCTCTCCCACTGCAATAGAAATAGAGCTGGATGTTTTTTCTTTACAGAAATGCTCCAACTTATGTATTAGAACAAACTATTGCAAGGAAGCAGAGACCAATGTGGGGTAGAACTGTTTTCCCCAGCAAACCTTAAACTTACAGAGCCTTAGAATGAAAAGATCACAGAGCACTGAGGTGGGGAGCCCCTAGTGCCAATGCCCTTGTCCAAGGGACAGAAAGGAGCAAATGATTCTCTCAGCACAGGGCTCTGTTTGCAGTGCTGTCCCAAATCTCCTCTGCACACTCCCAGTCTCCTCCAGCCCTTCAAAAGCAGGTCCAGATAACTGCAAGGACTGGGCTGTGTCTCAGTAGGAATATTAAGAGAGAGAGGCTAATGCTAAAAGGAACTGTAAATGTGCACTTTATGCTTGCAAATATATTAAATTAATAATAATAGAGAAGTAACTGGATGCATTTTGACAGGCACAGAGGTTTTTTTCATTTGGGTATCTCTTGGTTGTTTTTTCTGAAAGACTGACAGAATTATGAGGAAGAGTGGAAAGGAGATACAGGAAATTACCAATTACACTTTTGTTTTGTTTTGCTTTTTATCAGAAAAAAGCAAGTACTGGGGTGGTAGATATGGGCACAGATTCCTTCTGCCTTCAGCAGCACCAGCACAGGGGTCTGTCCCCTCACACAAAGGCAGTGGAACAACTGCCCTGACAAACACAAACACTGGTGTTTGGTGCTAAAAAGGAGAGCACAGCCAGACTCTGGATGTGAATGGCAGGAAGGACAGGACAGACAGACAGACAGACAGACAGGTTATGATGTGTCCATACCTCCATCGTTGTCCAGGCTGTCTGCACACACCATTTCCATCACCACGCTGCAGCCCGGGCCGCTCCAGCCCACCTGGCACACACAGTGCCACCCGTTCTGGTCCAGAGTGCACCTCCCATTGCCATGGCACAGCCCTGGGCACCCATCTGAAACACAGAGGGGAAAAGCCTCAGGAAGGGCTGTTTGCTCTTATTTTGCAGTTGCAATTTTTCATTAACATTCCTATTTCTAGCACTATGCCTGCTGCTCTCAAATGGTCACAGCTCGGAAGCCACTGACATTTCTGGCCCAATATGGAAAAATCCCCAACCTGGTCCTTCCCTCTGCTTGCCCAAAGGCAGTTCATGGGTGAGGAATGAAGATTTTTTTTTAGTATCAAATCTTTGGTGCACAGGAAAAAAGGGAGTAAAGTCATGCTATAAAGTTCTAAAGCAATGTCCCTCTCTTTCTCTATTGAAAAATAAACTGTGCTTCACCAATAATATCACACACATTATCAAGATTTATATCAGAGACACACATGGAAAATATTGTCTAAATGACAAACTGGCATCTGTGGACATAATCCTACACATTGCAGGGAGTGGAAGTGAACTTTTTATTCTGTTCATAAATACTCATCTGACTGAGAAAGAGCCAGTTTGATTTATGGTATAACACTCTTTCCACAGAAGGCAACTGAGGGAGCTTTGCCTTCCTGCTGCACTTCCTGCCCTGAGAGCTGATCCCAACAGGACCAACACATCCTCTGCTGACTCTGGATCAGAACCAGATCAAGAAGCTGCAGCACCCTCTCACTGATGTGCTTGGGATTGAACCCACAGTAATTTGGACACTCACATCCACATTTCTTGCCTGTAAGGGTGACAGGAATGTGTCCACTCACGTCCATCTGCCTGCACAGTGCAGTGCCAGCTCAGACCTTTGCCAGCTCTCACCCTGGCACACACAGAGCCAAAGGACAATGACAGAGCCTGGCACTGGGCCTGACACAGGGAGAGGCATCACTGCTAAGGTGCCTCCTTTCCTTTTGCCAGCAGGGACACCTGAACCCCCCAGTGTCCCTGAGATCAACACCCAGCTGTTACAGCAGAGAGGATTTCTGAGGAGGAAAGAAGAATCAGTGCCTGACAGCCCCAAGATGCTCCACATGGACTTTGGGGTGTCAGGGGTGATTCACAGCCCCACATTTCCTGCTCACCCCACGGGAGACACAGCATCTCCTCCCTCTCACCCTGGCACAGTTTACCAGCCCCATCTGCAGAGGGGTCCCAGGGTCTGGCCCTCCTGCTCAGAGAACTGGAGATGGGTGGCACTGGAGATGGGTGGCACTGGAGATGGGTGGCACCATTCTCTCCCACTGACCCATGGAAGAGGCTGCTCCAAAACAACACAAACTTGGCAGCCACCAAATACACCAGAAAAGCCTCCTGCAGGGACTGGGGAAAGGGCAGCATGTGAGAGCTCCTTTGGGTAATGTGGATGCTTTCCCACTTTCAGTCCCTGTCCTGCTGAGTTAATTCATTTCTTCTACATGATTATGTTTTGCTGGTGTGTGTGGTTACCCTCTAAGCCTATAAATGCAATAAAATGAATGCGTACGTGCTTTACTATTATCTAATTCCAAATGAATAAAACAAGAAACATGAAATAAGCACTGAGGTCCCTCTGAGCTTGGTTTGAATTTCAGTGAGCAGCATTTTTGGGGCCCAGCGTGGGGCAGGGCAGGGCTGGCACAGGGGCAGGGTCTGGCACTGATGGGACCTGCACAGGGCACAGCAAAGGAGCAGCACAGACACAGCCACAGCAAACTCAGCTCTGTTCAAACGATTTCAAGAGAACTGGATCACATCTGGCACACACAGCTTCACAAAACAAGAGTGCTGCTCCACCAAAAGAAACTCCAAGCATAAATGACAAAAGAATATTTTTTTTGCTTCTCACGGGAGACAGTATCAGCAGCAGCTTTTTAGCAAGTACTCAGCTCTGGCATTGCTTTGGATGGTAAACAAGAGCAAAAAATGGATTTGCCTCACACAGCACATCAGATGGCCCTGTAAAACATGCTTACATTGCCACAAGTTTGCAAATGAGTTGAGCACATCACTTATTAAAATCTGCATTTTCTGCTGTAAATCTCTGTCTCCATGTGTGCATATATTTCTATTTATATCTCCATAAACAAATGTGTCATCTATCCTGGGAACCCAGCAGTACAGAAGCTCAAACAAAATGAGTAACAGAAAACACTTCATTCCCAATACTTTTGCATATTTTCATTTTTTTTTTTGGAATGCTGATATGAAAATCTTACCTTGAACAGCATCTAAGTAGTGAGCTTAAAAAAGAAAAGAACAAAGCTGAGATGGATCAGACTTCTGTACCAAATGAAAATACATTTGCTTATGGCTTATGGCTAACCCCATAGCTGGGGTTAGCTGTGGATGTCCCCTGCTCCTGCTCTGTGCCCAGAACGTGGTGCTGGGGACCTTCTCTGTTTGGTGGCAGCTGTGCTGGGGCCACCCTGCCCTGCCTGCAACGCCAGCAGCAGCTCCTCGTATCTGTTCAAGCACTTGGGTCCCTCTTGGGATTTGCTCCAAACAGAAAATAAGGCTCTTCCTCCACCACAAACCTGATTCTTGCTCAGCAAATCTGATTTAGTGAATTCTAGAGCCAGGGAATGAATTACTTATAATGCTCAAGATAAAGTTAACACATTCGAGATTTTTTTTCAAGAAACAAACGTGAGACCTCATGCTGCTCATCTCTGAAAATCAGGTAATAATCTGACTTTGGGGCATTTTAGGGAGAAACACTCGAAGACTTTGCAAAAAAAAAGTCCAATTTCATTAGAATAGAACTATTACATTTTCATAGTAGACTAATGACTTCTAAAAACATCTGAAAGCTTTACCTTATTAGGAATATTCTTAGCAATCAGCTCTAGGAAAAACATCATTAGCAGTAAGTAAAATATGTAAATCCTCAGACAGAAAGAGAAGAGATTTAATGGAAGAATTATGGTAGGGTAAATAATAGCTTTGTCTCCTCACACCTTCTAATTTTTACACACTTTTCTCCTTCCTTACTACAAAATTCACACATGGCCCCATCCCAAAGATGTGTTAGACTGGGCTATCTTTCCTGTCTGTGGGTGTTTTAAATGAATGGATCTGTTATTGGCCCTGCACAGAAAGCTGTGCCAGTGGGCACAAACAGAGGCACCTCTGTCACACCTGTCTGGATTCAGACTCTGCTTTCCCGAGCCAGATTTCGACTGGAGCGAGGGTGATCATGGAGGGCTGGCTGGGATTGCTGTGTCCCAGTGTGGGGCACAGCTGGTGTGTCCCAGGGGGGCACAACTGGGGTGTCCCAGGGGGGCACAGTTGGTGTTTTGTCCCAGTGGGGCACAACTGATTGGTGTTTTGTTTCAGTGGGGCACAGTTGGTGTGTCCCAGTGGGGCTCAGCTGTTGGTGTTTTGTGGGTGTTTTGTGGGTGTTTTGTGGGTGTTTTGTGGGTGGTTTGTGGGTGTTTTGTGGGTGTTTTGTGGGTGTTTTAAGGGTGTGTCCCAGCGCTTACCGACGGAGCAGCGCTCGCCCTCCCAGCCCGGGCTGCAGTGGCAGCGGCCATCGCGGCAGTGCCCGTGCTCGGCGCAGGGCGCAGGGCACGTCCTCTCCTCGCACGTGGGGCCCACCCAGCCCTCCTCGCACTGGCAGATCCCTCTGGAGCACACGCCGTGGCTGCCGCAGTCCAGGGTGCACAGCTCTGCAGGGGAAACACAGCACGGGTGAGGGACTGCGCTGCAAATGCACCGAGCACCAGAGCCAATCCCTCTGTACCAGTATGGATCATGGGCTGGATCACACACAGCACGGGTGAGGGACTGCGCTGCAAACACACCGAGCACCCAGGTAACCCCCTCTGTACCAGTATGGATCATGGGCTGGATCAAACACAGCATGGAGTGGGACTGCACTGCAAACACACTGAGCATCAGGGCTGGATCAAACACAGCACGTGTGTGGGACACTCTGCACACTGCAGACACACCGAGCACCCAGGTAACCCCCTCTGTATGGGTGTGGCTCACGGGCTGGATCAAACACACACGGGTGTGGGACAGCCTTGGAGCACTGCAGACACACCGAGCACCAGGCTAACCCCTCTGTACACGTAGGGCTCACGGGCTGGATCACACACGGGTCCATCTCTCACACACCTCCTGCACCTGCCTGCCTCCCTCTCCAGGGGTTACCTGGCACATCCTTCCCCTGCCTGGGTGGGGACTGCAAACGTGGCCTTTGCAGAGGGGACAGCAGTGGGGCTGAACCACACAAACAATGACATTGACAGCTTCCGACTGATTCTTCTGAGACCCAATTCTAGAATCTCTCACAAACTCAAACTGTGAGCTGAATTCAAGGACAAAGTGGCACATAAAATACATACAAGCAACCCAGTCTTTTAGAAATTCAGATGTTAGTAGTGATGACAGAATGGCCTCCACTTGCAGCACAGAGGGCCACCAGCAATGCAGTAACCTCACCCTGACACAGCATGCACACTCCATGCACAGCCCATTCAGAGCCCCTCCTAAAATGGCTTTTGAGGATTCAGACTTTTTTCCCCTCCTGACCTGCATCCCTCACCTGCTAAGAAACCAGGAAGGCTGGTTCAGGTAATATCTCCTTCCTTGCCCTCAGAGGGATTTCCCTACCTGGGCACTTCCCTACCTGGGAACAGCCCTGATTGTGAAGGGGCAGGAAAGTCCAGAATGGTTTCAATACATCACCATTGCTAATTGCAATTCTACTTCCATGTACACTAAAGCTTTTCCACGAATACCAAATGAAAAGAATGGTTTCATTAGAGAAAGGTTCCATATAGTTCGAATTTATTCAGAATAATTATTGTAAAGACACAATTTGCTTGTTATCCTGCAATTAACCTGCTCCAGAAATGTCTCCTCCCTCTTCCTCCTGGAGAGCAGCTGATCTGAGCCAAACACTTGTGTCTGCTCTGATTTCAAATGTCACTGCTACATATTTAGTTGTGGCAGGACTTCTTCCCTTGACAGATTTTAAACAACGATCATTTAGATCTTGGAACTATTGTATATAAACACCCTTAAAAGCACTTGTAGTGACAAATGCTGTCACTTACATAACAAGAAAAGTTTTTAAAGTTTAAATTGAAATCTTGTCTTCCAATCATTTTAACACAAAGTAAAAAGCAGCACAGAAGTGGAACAGCAGTGACATCAAAGACCTGCTGGGCTCTGTCTTGAGAGCTCAGCCCTTATTTTTGTAACAGCCAGGGTGACAGCACAGAGCACAATCAAAAGGATGGGTGAGTGACAAACTGCAAGAGCATTGTCCAACTCCAATTCAGAGGCAGGAGGCATGGCAAAGAACATCACATAAAATCCAGTAAAAGCAACTGCAAAGTGTTGTCCTTAGAAGTCAGAATCAGCTATATAAAAATAACTGAATTTACAGTTTGGACAGGGAGCTGTGTTATACTGGAGTCCAAGATACAAATAACTATCTGATGATACAATTCTATGATATTCCCCAAGAACAGTACATAAAACAAAAGAGACTGCTGTGTTATACTGAAATGAAGAACTGGGCTGAGTCTGGGGCATTAGACCCTGCCCCAGCTGCCCTGCAGCTCAGCCAATTCTCACTTTGCTGTCACTGAGGCAACCCTGAGACTCACACTCTGTGGTGATTTCCTAAGGCTTCAGAAATGCTCTTTACCATGATAATTTATTCTTCTGCCAAGCAAATCCAAGATTCTCCACAGCCTTCTCATGCAAAGCAAGGGAAATCAGGCCTAACATCATCCTATTACTGCTGTGGTAGAACATGCAGCTCTAATCCACAGCTAATTCAAACAACCAAGATCAAAACAAGGATTATCAGTTCAGGTTGTCCTGTTTTTAAATGCAAAACTATTTCTTAACTCCTGCAGATAAACAAGCCCAGAAGCTCCATGCAGCAGGAGCACATCAGCATTTGTGTTTGTGCTGAGGGTTTCTGCCAGCCTGGACAAACTGTGCCAGTTTATTCTGTTAAAAGTCAATTTTGGTCTTGAACAAAGCCCAGCCTGGCAGAGTCACTGGCAGAGTGCTGGGGCTGGCTCAGACACCCCCTGCAGCTTCCCCCAGAATTCCAGCAAATCCACTTCGCATCAAATCTCAATTTCTGTGTCTTTACACTCACTCCAGTTAATGAAAAGAGACTGCAAAGATGTTCAGCTCAGTCTAGAATTTTTACTGACACGTCCTTAATTCTGAATGCTCATTAATTTCTTGGAAAAAGGCAAATGTGAGCTGTGAACCATTATTTGTACATATTCTTGAGATGGAGACAAACAGTTGATCATTCCTGAGCTAATCTAAAAAGCATTAAAAATGCACTCCACACTCCTCATTTTAATTACCTAAGTCAACAATGAGTTCTTTCAAATGTGTTTTATAATAAGTTCCTACTTACGTGTTATGAAAAGGGAAATTAAAGCTAAATATTTTATAATTTGTAATGATAAGGGAAGATTTTAATGTCAATTCAACATGTGTCAGAAATAACTCCTGGAAAATCATGCTAAGAATACAAAACTGGATGTAAACAAAAGTGGACCAATACCAGGAAACATTAATTATACTTCTGTTCAGTGGTGAGTCCTGTTCTACAGAGTCTAAACTTGCAGCATTATATTAATAATTTTGGTATCCATTTTTTAATAAGTGGTTTTCCATAAAGATTAGAAATTAATCTACCCTGACTTTCACCCAATAACCTTAACTTCCAGAGGCAGCAAAAAAATCACCTATCTAGACCCAATAAAGAAGTTTCTTCAATTTAAATATACATTGCATTTAATAAGTTTGCATGATAATTTCAACAATGTTCCTGAGCTTTTTAAATTACCTTCCTGCTGTGTCCTGGAGACAACTCTGTTCTAGCTTTCATTTTCAGCAACTGACTTTATTAATATAATTTTTACACCACAAAAAAGTTCAAAAATGTAAAGTTTTAGGAGTTTCCAAAGCACTAGAGTTTTTTTCCCTGTAAAACCTGATGGAATTTTGTTCCCCTTAGGGAAGGTTACCCAGGAGTGCACTGCAGGGGTTTCCTGCAGACATCAGGCTGTACCTATCCCTGCTAGGGGAGATGTTGTTTTTATGGAACTTTTATCATTTTCCCCATTTACAGAACCTTCTCTGGCAGTCTGGCTGGAGCTGATGCCAGCAGTGCCCCAGTGAGGTCTGTGACTCCTCACACTCTCTCCTGGCACAGCTGTGCCCATAAAGCTCCCCTGGCAGGGCCCAGGGTTTGGGTGATGCCCTTGGGATGATCCCTGATCCCTTCCAGCCCAATCCTGAGCTGTGGCCAGGCAGGGACAGCACAACTGCAGGGGCTGCACTGCCCAGGGCTGCCCCAACAGCCTCAGATGGAACCACTGGGATCTGCAAATGCCTTCAAAATTAAAAATAAGCCCTTCTCTGTTGCTGCCAGGCCCAGGGAACAATTCCCTGTGGGATCTGAGCCCAGGTCCTGTGGGGAGGCAGCAGTGAGCACTGCCTGTCCCTCCCTGTCCCCAAAACCACCAAGGACACGTGATGGGAACTGCACAGAACCTACAGTGAAACACAGCTCAATCAGAAATAAACCAGTGTGATAGATCACCACCAAATGACTGATCTATTTTAGCATAAGTTTATAACAAATAGAGCTGCACAGGACTTCCCAGGATCATCTATTATTGTTTCAAATTCAATCATGCCCGGCATCCCTGCAAAGCTCCCAGCACAGAGACCAGGACTGTGACAGGCAATTCATACCAGACCATCCTCACAGACAAATATTCTCTCAATCTAAACCCCTCCTGCTGCAACTCTCCTTATCCTTCTCTTCATGCATGGCATGCAAACAGCTGACACTGGGATAGATTAAAGGTCACCTCACAATACCACAACAATGTGCAATGGTTGGGTGGATAAATTCAAAGCAACTCTTTCTGCAGAACTATTGCATTGAATTTATTACCATGTATCTCTCCAAAATAATTTTCACAGTCATTTCCAAAGATTCTTTGCCTGAAGTGGGACGTGGTGGCCCATCCCAACAAAAGGCTCAGAGTGAGATTCATCTCACCTGAACTGAAACATTTGTCTGAAACACTTTCCTTTTCCAGTCTGTTATCAGACCAGAATGCTTAAATTTATTCAGCTACTGATATTTATCCTTTCTGACACTGTCACGAAGCAAGACTGGAGCATGCATATAAAGCTGTGCTAAGCCAAAGAAAAATAATTTGGAAAAAATCTTAAGGAGAAGACAAGTCCAGCTCTAAATGGTATCTGCCCTCATTTCTGGCTCTGAATGCTGTTAGAGAGGCTCAGAGCATATTCCACTATTTACAGTTTGCCATGAATTACTCAAACAGGGACTTGTCTCAGCCCCTGAAATACCATTTTTTTTCACGTGTCTACTCGATGTCTCCTAATACTTCAATTCGTATTAAGTACCCCCTTTCCTGCATGATTACCTGGCTGATAACCTGTTCATATTTCCTCTTCAGTAATCTCTGGGTTTTGCTATGAAATGAATGAGTGATTCCAGAAAAAAGCTTTTGTGTGGTCGTTAGCACAGCTGAGATCTGAGTGAAGGACTGGCCCAGGCACTGTTCTGCCCAGGATTATCTCAGGGGCTGCTCCACCAGGAGGCCAAGAGGCCCTTCAGGAGGCTGGGTCCTCCTCAGAGAGACAAGAGCTGCAGAGAGAACCCCTGAATAGCCATTAACTCCAGTGCCTAATTAAGGATTATTAATAGAATGTCTCCAGTAGGCAGGCAGCCATTAGCACCACTGTGTATCACAAGATACATGAATGCAACTGCATATAAAAAGCCTGTAAGGTAGTTTCTGACAATGCTACATCTATTTACAAGCATCTTTTCACAACTGGAAGCCTCCATTTGCTTGGAAATTTATTTGTGTAGAAAAGTAATCAGTGGACAGACAGAAAGGTCTAGAGGGCAAACGCAACAGAGGCTGGGGAAATGACAGAGCAACTTTTCCCCTTCTGAGATGTTCTATCACACTTTGTTCACCCAGCTTTATTTTTCATCTGATGAAGATTTTCTTCCTGATCCAAATCCAATTTATATATATAAAGCCCCTCACTCTGTATCGATTTCAGTGTGGTTCAAAATGGTATTTTTACAGTACAAAAATTTAATCAATACAGCCCGAAGAAGCTGGACTGGTAATGGTAAACAGACTAACAGATATTTCATTTGAGGCAGCCCAAGCACTGAGAATGGATTCCCCTGCAAGGATTCCTCATTTGGCACTGGAACATCTCTGTTTGCCCTGGAGTGGAGGAGAACAGAGCTGGGCTGGGCACACAGGGCTCAGCTGCAGGCCCTGGGTCTGTCCCAGAGGTGACACGAGGCCAGAGGGGAAAATGCTAAAATAAATGAGCAGAAGTGAAACCTAACAGCACTCAAGGGCAAGGAGGGGCACAGAAATCTCACCAGGATATTTCTAAATATTGTTGCCCAGGTAAATGTGGGGTTTCCCTGTCCAGTTTGGCCCTGTTTCATGATTTGTCCTCACAGTTCCATTTCAAGCTGTACTTGCAGCAAAGCAGGGAGATGTCAGTGACCACTGGAGACCTCTGACTAACCCAAGAACCACTGTGCAGCCTCTGCTGCATTAATTAATTGCTGAATGAAGTGCAGACAGCAATAGATTATGAATCTTAATTTTCAGGAAGAAAAAGGGAAGGAAAGGACCATTATTTTTGGCATATCTGCAAGATAAGCAGCAACCAGTTGAAAAACACTCCATGTTTCCTCATTGTGTATCTCATACCCCTGACTTATCCCGTTTCTTAAATCAATACATTACTACATCAGGTATTTTTGGTTCCCTGTGGACTGATTTAAACACGTTGGATAATTATTTTTTATTGGAGTGCTTCTTCACTGCCTTAAATTTCTCATGCTTTAAATTCTGCAGCAACACATATTAAGTGCTCCAATCTTTAACTAGTATGTTTTTAATAGAATCCTTGCTCACCAGATACATTTTTGCAAACTCTTGCAACTCTACAGGAGATAAAAAAATCAAACTAGTGACACGTTTTTCCTTTTCAATGAAATATACAGTAGTAGGGAAGAGTCTTTCTACAATGCCAGACAATGAACAGCAGGGGAACTTCAATCATCCTTTTAATTAGCAGAGCAGCAACAGGCAAAGCTCCTCACAAATTACAGAAAGAGGATGGTTAGATGAAATTAAGCAAGCCCATCATTTCTTAAGAACAGACCAGTGAAGGACGTTTCTGGTGTAATTAAAAAGTTCTTGAGATTTGTCTAAAGCAGGGAGCAGAGTGGAAGCAGCAATCCACAGAAAATGCACATTTCATCATGCACTGAGGAAATTCCAAGGCCATTTTCACTACTGCAGGCTCTTTGTAGTGAACATCCCTGTCCTTGGCAAATGAGAATGACTGACACCCCTACTCTGCAATTCCCTGAACCTGAAGGGTTTCTGATTACAAGGAAATGGCTTCACCTAATTATTTTTTCAAGTTGCAGTTTTTGATGTTTAATTTTGAAACCTATTTGAGATGTCTTGAACTATATTAATATACTGCATTATGCCTTCATTTCTTTTTGAAGTACTTCACTGTAAAAAATGCAGACTTCTAATGATTTTTAAATTACTCCACTCTGCACATATCAATTTACAACAATTACAACATTTTGCATTTTTCAAAGCACTTCAGTTTTAAAGAGGTTTTTTGCTTCACCAAGATATCGAAGGAAGAGGCTGCTGATTCATTTTTGCCCTTTGTAAAATTACCACCAATCTTGCTGGGAGAGCTTAACCAAAAATAGATATGCTAAATATATACCATCTCCATATAATCATTTTAGGATGAATGCTTTTTGTGACTAAGAACTGCCAGTATTCTTTTCCCAATCATAATTAGGTTGCTTCAGTGATATAAATGGATTCAGTGGAATTATGACAAATGTCCTGGAGTAAGGGGACAGAAACTGGCCTACTTATCTGAGCAGAGTCTAAAGGAATGGATGCAGGACAGGCTGTCACAGGCAGCAGCTCTCTCAGTCTCTAATATTCCAGGCACAGTGCTGCAATTAATTAGTGACTCGGGGCTGGATTCTCACCTGGAGCACCCTGGGACTGCACTGCTGGTGTCACTGCAGTTACACTGATCTATGCAAGGCTCTGCCCCTCAATAACTCTGTGTCTGTTTTCTCTCAGTATTTCTCTCAATCTCGGGCTCCATGGTGTGTCTGTCAATCTGAGAACAGAATCTGAGTTCTTTTGTTCAGTTGATGCTGCACCTTCAGTTAGGCAGAGCCTCCCTTCCCCTGCCAGGAGCATCAGGATGAGGAGTTTGATTTTCCCTTTCTGAGCAGCACAGCCCAGGCTCCTCAAGGGGGTGACTCATTAACATCAAGGCATTTGGGTGACAGCCTATAAATAAAGCAACAAAGTTCCACAGACACTGAGTGGAAAGCTGATGACACTGAAGTGCTGGTGACATTAAAGGGTGTAACATCAGCCTCCCATGCTCCTGTGCTGTGCACTGCAGATCACACCCAGCACAGCTCAGCTGGGGTGTCTGCTGGGGTCACACTGACACTGGGTCCCACACGCTGTCAGAACAGGGCTCAGCACCGTGTGAGGATGCTGAGACCATGAAACACCCCAGGATGGCCCTTTCCAGTCCTGGTGGTGTTCACAAAGCATCTTACACCATCAGTATGACTTGGAACACATCATGAAATTTGTGTTCTGCACATCCCAAAGGGCAGGGGAGGACTGAATGAGCAATGAACTCAGTGTCTGTGCAGTTCCCTTGGGCACATCCACTGCCACATGGCTCAAGGTCTGTGAGCACCTTGGAGTGACGTGCCAAGGGATGACCAAACGAGGAAAAATCTAAAATTAAATGGGCAAAGTGATAAACAAGAGAGCAATGGATTAACATCCATCTCCCTCATGGTAAATACATGACAGTCTGCTACCATACAAAACAGCCACAACACTTTGATATGTCCATAGAAGAAACCAAAGACAGACAGAGGCATTTTTAGATTTCTTCTCCTGATCAGATAGGGCTGTAGAAAAGACATAACAATGTTGTTTTGATTGGTGTAGCTAAAAATCTGCCAGAATCTTTCCAGGGTGCAGTTCAGTTGATGCTGCCTACAGAAGGCAGAAGAAGCCAAGGTGTGTTATCTGAGTTTGTAGTCAGCTGATAGCAAGAGCCTTTACAAAGATGCTCATAAGCAGAAAGGCAAAGCTTAAAGGAAAACCATGTCATCCCTGGGAGAGGAAAATTGAAATCTGAGCTAACAAAGGAAAGTGGCTTTTCATGGAAGTTCAATATTGTAGGGTAGAAAGAGGCCAAATCTATCTGAAACAGATATCCAGCTAAGGATATTGAAAGGATGGATCTGAACAGAGCTGAACAAAGAGCCAGCCTGAGTTGTGTCCTACACGTAGTGCAGGATTAGCAATACCAAGAGGCTGAACAACTTTCAAGCCATATTGAGCTGCTGTTATTGAGAACCAATTTAACCACAATGAAAACATATCCTGACAGCTGCTTTGGGGTTCTGCAGGATTTTCTGGCCCTGCAGGGATGGCAATGTCTGGCAGTAACTGTGGAAACAGAGGGAGTATCTGGAGCTGGTGCAGTGATATTGGGTTGTGCCAGTCCACAGGTCAGAGCAGAGATCAGGCTGGACACTGGAAAGGGCTTCAGATAATTTGCCAGTTTTTCACCTCACAGAAAGAAACATGAGTGCAAGACAGCACCTATTCAAAGCAGGAGTGCAAGGTGCCCTTTTTAGCAGCAAGGGGCAGATATAATTGAAATCATTTATCTAGGAGATGGTGGACTACCCTTCATTTTCAGTCTCTGCGTGAAGCTTCACTTCCAAAACACTAAACAGAATCTATGAGCACCAAGCAAAACGTGAAGGATGGTTGTTACTTTTTGGTAATGCTCTACAGAAAATCAAGCAACACGAAAAACACGGTCTTTTCCAGCCTCAAAAGTCCATGAATGACTCCAGAGCCCAGGCTGGGCCTCAAACACTGGCAATTCCTAAAGATACACACGGGTCACAGTCACCCCTCATCTCTCCTCTCCCACACAGACCCATTCTTGTCCTTCCCACTCTGCCCCTTTTCAAATGGGAGTTTATATTGTTTGAAGAGCTCCAGAGGGGCAGGCAGGGGAGGTGTCACAGGGGTGGCTCCAGAAGGGTGGATAGAGGAAGGTGTCTCAGGGGTGCCTCAATAAGGGCAGGCAGGGGAGGTGTCACAGGGTGGCTCGCTCCTCTGCAGCCCCTCCAGCCCCCAGTCCCCCAGTCCCACCACAGCCCAGCCCCCAGTCCCCCCAGTACGCCCCGTGCCCGTACCTGTGGCGCAGTCGGGGCTGCTCCAGGGCGGCTGGCACGCGCACTGCCCCGTGTCCAGCCCCAGTATGCCCCAGTATGCCCCAGTCCCCCCAGTATGCCCCATGTCCCCCCTACCTGTGGCGCAGTCGGGGCCGCTCCCG
>VXBR01000453.1:634702-648713 GCA_013400215.1 Cisticola juncidis
CCGAGCAGCGCTCCTGGCACGCCGGCAGCGCCGCCTCGCAGCCCGGGCCGCCCCAGCCCGCCGAGCAGTGGCACTGGCCCTGCACGCACACGCCGTGCCCCGAGCACGAGGGGTCCAGGCAGTCCTCTGTGGGGAGACACAGATCAGGGCACAATTCACACCCAGCACCACCCAAACACAGCAGGGACTCGGACTGGATGGGTTCGTGCAAATACACAACTGAAACAGCACATAAAACCACCATGGAAATGCAGTCCCAACTTCCATGCAAAGAGACAAGGCAAAACAAACAAAAAGGAAACATGCAGACTGTTAGAGGCCATGTGAATCTCTGGTGGTGGATTTTGTCTCATTTTTAACACACAGATTCCCAGGACACATCTGTTGGTCTAAGGTGGTGAACTCTGTGCCTCAGTAGTAGGGCTGGGAAACAGCTGGAGCCATTAATTGTTACTGTAATTGTGCTTTGTATTTCCATTTGGGTATTTGTGCACTGTGTAAAAGAAAGATTTATCCTTTCACTTCCCTCTCTGTAGCTGAAAATCTGCTACCAAAAAAAGGTTGTCCACTAAGACTGAGCAGTGAATCTCTGACTCAATGCCTGCTGTAAAAAACATTCCCACACATATAAAAATACGTGCTGGGCAATTGCAGGTAATGAAAAGCTCCATAAAAGTCATAATGTACTGATGAACAATTTGCAAACAAAGAACGAAATTTGCTCTCCATTTGTATTAAACTAGTGAAGAACCCAGGAGCTCTGCAGAGGAATTTGGATCAGCTGGTTGGTGCTGTGTGAGCAGCACTCCTGCCAAGGCCCAGCACTGCTGAACAGGACAGGTCCAAGCAGGAGCAGCCGCCCTCGCTGGGGCTGCAGGGCTGGGGGCTCTGGGATCTCTGGGGTGTGAGCCTGGGAACAGTGAGCCAGCAGCCCACCCACGATATATCAGCATCTCAGAGCTCTGGCTGTGCCCTTCTCAAGAATCAGCACAAGAACTGTGTTAATAATTAAACTGTAAACTTAACAAAGCATCCTGTGCCGTGGGAATGGAGAGATGTTTGCTGCTCCAGGAAGGGAAGGCTAAACACCTCAGACACAGAAATTAATGGCCTCCAGTTCATAGGACTCTTCTACCCAAAAATAAAGAAGTAAAGCTTTATCTTTTGAACTGCTTTGCCACCAATTCAACATCTCAGTTCAGGATTTATTTTGTATCTCTTTCAGCCTTCCAGGCTTGTGCTCAGCAGTGTCATTCTGAGAGAGGGAATCTGGACAATGCACATCTTGCTAAGCACAGGACAAAAATACACTGCAATTTTCTCTCATCCTGAGACAGCTCCTTATTTTGCTGATATTTTAAAATTAATAGAGTGCCTCCATTTTAGGAATGATAATCTGGCAGGACAAATTGAAGGGACTCCCCTAGCGATGAGCACATGCAGTTACTGGTGCTCCCTGGATAATACATCTGTTAACAGCATTGCTATAAAACTAAATCTTGTTTACATACAATGAAGTAATCTTAATTCCTGATGGAATTCCCTAACTATTACACAAGTTATGTTTTACAATACAAACTGAACAGTCATGTCAAGGACACACTGTTACAATAAAAACCCACCGTACTTGGTTACACAGGTTTGTTCCATCCACCATATTTCTGTATTTCTATGTAACTGCACCTTTTTTTTAAATTTAAATAAGATTCTTACTATAAAAATCTAATGTTTTCCCACTGTTTGTTTTGAGAGCTGCCTGAGTACATTTATGTCATTTTTTCCCCAAGATTTTGCAGGATCTCATTATGACAAGAAACAAAGCAACTCAAAGCAGCAGTCAGCCTCAGCAGCCACAGGCTTGTTCAGCATCATGGCCTCACTGAGGAGTCTGTGTATTACCTGCTTTTTCCCATTTGGGTTTTCTTGGTTTCTGAAACTACCAACAATTGACTATGTCAGAAGCATTCTCTTGATCCTACATTTAAAAACCATTCCAGGTATGTCAAATCTATCAAATCCATCCTGGACATTTTTCTGACTAGAGAATTCAGGCAGCATAAAAAGCCTCCTGTGTGTGCTACTCAAAAGAATTACTGGAAATCTCTACAGCAGGAAGCACAAGTATGCTGTCAGTAGCTGCAGGCTAAGGGGACCAGTGAAAAATCATCAAATCAGGAAAGCACGAGGAAGGGTCCTGCGTTCTGAGGCTGTGCACAAGGGAGGAAAGTCAGAGCTGATGAGCAATCTCAGACATGCTGAGGGAAACAACTGCCTCTGTTTATAGATGAGGGCAGAGACACATCAGTACCACAACCAGAGAAACACAACAGCTTCTCACAGAATTCCCCACTTTTGTTAGCCAAGCCTTAAAGGCTCCCAGTAAAAATGGCACATGAAAACAGAATTAAACAATATGCTCTGCTAAAGTAACCTGTTTGCTGCCCTTTTGGTTTTATATTGTCAGAAAAATCTTAGATTGACAGAGGGAAAAAGGGAAAAGCTTTTTACATTTGTCTGACTGCACTGGAGAACTACCACATCATGTTTTGTTTAATGGTCTTCTGAATGCCTTACCCTGAGCTTTTGGCCAAATAAAAGAAAATAATTTTATCTTTTCAAATAAAAATGTGAACTTTTTGTGATCAGCCCACTGGACTGTCACCAAGACCTGAAAACCTTCACCTCTGAACATTTTCCATCTTAACATCCCTGTCTGTGAGCCAGCAAAGGCAGCTTTGAGCAGAGCAGTCCTGCTCCCCAGAACGCTGAGCTCAGCCCTGTGAGTTCTGCCTGCCCTACCCCAGGGGGAGGCTACAGACAAGGCTCCCCCCGAGGCAGAGAGGGCAGGACAGACAGACGGACAGACAGACAGACAGGCAGGCAGGCAGACAGACAGATACAGACAGGCAGACAGACAAGCAGACACAGACAGGCAGACACAGACAGACAGACAGACCTTGCTGGCAGATGTCCCCCTTGTACCCTGGCACGCAGATGCAGACAGACAGGCAGACACAGGCAGACAGACAGACACAGGCAGACACAGACAGACAGACAGACACAGGCAGACACAGGCAGACAGACAGACACAGGCAGACACAGGGAGACCGGCAGACCTTNGCAGATGCAGACAGACAGGCAGACAGGCAGACACAGACAGACAGACAGACCTTGCTGGCAGATGTCCCCCTTGTACCCTGGCATGCAGATGCAGACAGACAGGCAGACACAGGCAGACAGACAGACACAGGCAGACACAGACAGACCGACAGACCTTGCTGGCAGATGTCCCCCTTGTACCCTGGCACGCAGATGCAGACAGACAGACACAGGCAGACACAGGCAGACAGACAGACCTTGCTGGCAGATGACCCCCTTGTACCCTGGCACGCAGATGCAGACAGACAGACACAGGCAGACACAGGCAGACAGACAGACCTTGCTGGCAGATGACCCCCTTGTACCCTGGCACGCAGATGCAGACGCCGCCGATGCAGGCGCCGTGGCCGGAGCAGGTGGGGTCCAGGCACTGCTCCTCGGGCACGTCGCACTCGGGGCCCTTCCAGCCGCCCCGGCACACGCAGTGACCCCGCTCGTACTCCCCGTTCCCACTGCACAGCACCGGGCACGAGTCTGCCAGGGCAGAGACACCTTCATGGGCTCACACACCCCACAGGGTAACATCCATTGTTATTACATCCATTGTTATTACATCCATTGTTATTACATTCACTGTTAGTAACATTCATTGTTATTACATTCATTGTTAGTAACATTCATTGTTATTACATTCATTGTTATTACATTCATTGTTATTACATTCATCACTCTGTAAAATTGCCCTTCCATTCCAGCTCTCAGCTCCTCATCTGCTTCAAGGGTTGGAATCTCTGAACTGGGCAGTGCAGCAGGGCCACAGTGTCCCTGTCTCCTCGTGTACCTCAATTTTGATCATAAATGGGATAGGTGAGAATATAAAAACAACTCTCCCCTTGATTGGCCTCTGCGGAAAACTTGCAGGGAAGCCTGATTTTCATGAAATGAACCAAGGTCCTGCCTTTTTCTTTTTTCTTCTAAGAAGACACAGTATCATTGAAATTGTAGCCATTACTGATCTGTATGTTAACCAGCAATGTTGAAGCTCACTTTTACCATCCAGTACCGATTTCTGGGCCGACTGAGCCTTAAAAAACCAAGCCCAACATTTGAGGAGACCTTGGAAATGGTGAGAACTTCTGGCCACCACATGCAGCAGATAATGGACAACTGACAGAAATACCTGAGACAGAAGGGAGCTCACGTAACAGGGCTGTTTTGCCTGGATGCTGGAAAACCATCTCTAAGCTGCTTTAGGTTTCTTATCTACACCCTACTCAGGTTAAGCCCACAGAAGCATTTGATTTACTTATGTTTTCTCCAAAGTGAAACCGTTTGTCTCTTTTAAATAACAGATAAACATTATGCTATGTTAACACACCTATTAAAAATGTATTTCAGAATTACAGACAGGATGCAAAGGTGGATGGAGGAACCTATTAAATTTGAAATCAGGGAGGGAGAAGTGGTTGATCCGTGTTAACTCGAGTACAGCATAAGAAACTCTGCACATGTGTGCTGGTACTGTATCTGCCATCTGTCTGGAAAAAGGGATTTAATCTCCTTTAATCACTTTGAATCTTTGCAAGCCCAGCAGTCACACACCATAGCCACGATCTGCCATGCACCGTGGGTCAGTTAAAATGAGATTACCTTTTGCACAATCAGGACCAAGGAATCCCGGGAAGCAGTGGCAGTGGCCCGAGATACATTCTCCATTCCCATTGCAATTAGTGGAGCAGTCATCCAGGACTTCTGTTTATTCAGGCAATTGTGCACAAAGAAAAACAGAAATTGGTTGAATTCAAAATGAATGGCATCTTCACCTCACGCTGCAGGACACATCTCAACACACAAATAGGTGCAGAAGCAGTAAAAAGCCCATTTTCATTCATAGGGAGCATAAACAAAATTCCTGTTGAAGCAGCTTACAAATATTTATTAGATTTTTTTCTTGACAGCTTTGAGATAACAGGTGCATCATTTATATGACACCAAAAAGCTTTTAAAGTAAGTGTTCATGTAAAATTTACCACCATTAAAAGCACTGCAGGAACCTGAGCATTTGCTGAAAAATGTCCACCTTAAACACTTTCTTTTCTTGCTGAAGTAATTTGTTTGAAACCTGTTTATAGAGTAAATTGCCTTCTATGGTGTTCATTTGAACCATGTGAATTGAATCCCTTGGAGAAGGGCAGCATTTCCACTTCTATACAATCAGATAAACAAAAAAATAATCTTCTGTACAGCGATGAAATTCGATGTGATAAAGAACTAAGAACTAGATTTGAAGGGAAAAACCCACCTTCAGTTCTGATGTTAAACCTGCCCATGTTTTATCACACAGCTTTGGATATTAAACCACTTAACCTCCCCCATCTGAGGACAGGCTCCTGTCTGTGCCTGGATTTGCTGTTCCAGGGTATTTCCTACAGGGATGCAGGGGATTCACTGGTCCAGATGGATTTTCCACCAAGGAGAAGAGGTAAATTCCAGCTCAAGTGCTCCTGTGTGGAGCAGGGCCTGTCAGAGCAGCATGGTAACAGACTTTTCCCCAAGAATGTCTTTTTGCAGCCACTCTGAAGTGAAGCCCAAGGATCCCTGCCTGCACTGTGGCTCACACGCTTCCCTCCTGCATTGTCTCTTCTGCTCATTGGCCACACAAGGGATGGACAGCAACTTTTTAATGACATGTAACGTGAATTAAACTCTGGCAAATAATTTCATTGGGGGGGGGGGTGGGAGGGAAGGGGGGAAGTAGAAGTGATGCTACTAAATGAAATTATCTAAACCCTCCTGTATAAACCCTGCTGTTGTACCACAGAAATAAACAAGGCATCAGGAATTTGGATACTGGGCTGGGCTGGAGTTTGGCCAGGCTCTATGGTCTTTGTAGAGCATTTGCAAAGATGCCTCATAAATTGCTTGAATCTGATTTTCTCAGATGGAATTGAATAATAGCATATATTCTTGCAGAAATTCAACTTTTTTGAACAGAGCAAATACGAAATTTTACACCAGTACCAGTCATTACAACTCTATCTCAATTTCTAACTTTTTTCTTTTATGCAGCTCCTTCAGAATGCTGGTATTTGAGTCACACTGTCCTGCTCTGCAAGGTGTTTGCCACAGAGCAAAAATAGCATCCCCTTGTTCTGAAAGCAGATGGCCCAGCCATTGCTAGTGAAGACATCTTGCCAAACATATGGTGAACAGGTGAAGCAAAGGGGCCGTGGGCAGAGCCCTGCAGCAAACCACAAATACAGCACCCAAAAACCTTCTCTGAAACTCCAGAGAGCCCTGCAGCAAACAAATACAGCACCCAAAAACCTTCTCTGAAACTCCAGAGAGCCCTGCAGCAAACCACAAATACAGCACCCAAAAACCTTCTCTGAAACTCCAGAGAACTCCACGTGTGAGGATGCTCACCCCAGCACCCACATCTGCAAACAAACCCCCAGAGGAGGGCAAGGGCAGGAGAATCCCCTATGGAATCTCCCGTGGAATCTCCTGTGGGATCTCCTATGGGATCTCCTATGGGATCTCCTGTGGGATCTCCTATGGGATCTCCTATGGGATCTCCTGTGGGATCTCCTGTGGGATCTCCTGTGGGATCTCCTGTGGGATCTCCTGTGGGATCTCCTGTGGGATCTCCTGTGGGATCTCCTGTGGGATCTCCTGTGGGATCTCCTGTGGGATCTCCTGTGGGATCTCCTGTGGGATCTCCTGTGGGATCTCCTGTGGGATCTCCTGTGGGATCTCCTGTGGGATCTCCTGTGGGATCTCCTGTGGGATCTCCTGTGGGATCTCCTGTGGGATCTCCTGTGGGATCTCCTGTGGGATCTCCTGTGGGATCTCCTGTGGGATCTCCTGTGGGATCTCCTGTGGGATCTCCTGTGGGATCTCCTGTGGGATCTCCTGTGGGATCTCCTGTGGGATCTCCTGTGGGATCTCCTGTGGGATCTCCTGTGGGATCTCCTGTGGGATCTCCTGTGGGATCTCCTGTGGGATCTCCTGTGGGATCTCCTGTGGGATCTCCTGTGGGATCTCCTGTGGGATCTCCTGTGGGATCTCCTGTGGGATCTCCTGTGGGATCTCCTGTGGGATCTCCTGTGGGATCTCCTGTGGGATCTCCTGTGGGATCTCCTGTGGGATCTCCTGTGGGATCTCCTGTGGGATCTCCTGTGGGATCTCCTGTGGGATCTCCTGTGGGATCTCCTGTGGGATCTCCTGTGGGATCTCCTGTGGGATCTCCTGTGGGATCTCCCCTGCTCCTGTATTTGTGCTCTGCTCCAAACCAAATGGAGCATTTGAGTAACTCCACAAAGCAACAGCTTCCATCCATCAAACAACACCCACAAATCCACAAAGACCTTCCAACTTTCAGCTGACTAAAATACTGGAAATAAGAACTTAAAGCCTGGAGAATTTTTGTAGGATTTATGGTGCATGTAAGGAGAGGGCAGATATAATCTCGTTTACTTGGAAAAAGATAACACCAGAAATCATTCAAGCATTTAAGCCGGCATATAAAAATCTTAGCACATGAAGACTTCACACTTAATTAATCTGAGAACATCCATCTTTAATAAATAAATGTTGCTATTTGTCTAATACTGACTTTAACACAATGCTGCTCCACTGAGGTTAATTAAACTAAACTGAAATAAAACACATTTAAGAGAATACTTAAGAGGAGCTGGCACACATCAAACACATCTTTGCCATGCAATAATCAGAATAGCAGTGTGACTGTTCTCACCAATAGCTGTGGTTAGCACAAACACTTGCTCCACCTTCTTGCCATCGTTGTAGAATGCCATGTGCCAGGCTCCCTGGTCCATGTACTCGATGAACCCTGTCTCCTGCAGGGAAGTCAGGATCAGGTTCCTGGGGGCTTGCTGAGGCTCCTCTGAGGTTTTTGGTTCCTGTTTAATTAACTGTTTTCCATCCATCAGTTTTACAAAATCAAACTGAAATAATAATGAGCAAAAATTAACCACCTAGCAAATATTCATGAATCTATTCTGCATGTCTCCTTTGAACATGAATAAACAGTTGAAATCTTAAGAGGAATTGCCTAAGTATTCACAGTGTGGACAGCAATTGCATAACCCAATCAATCTAGCTTCAGTTTGCATATAAAAGCATTATTGTAGGTCAGAAATATGGCATCAGGACTGGCACAGCTGGCAGCATGGCAGGGTAAAACCAGACTTGCTGCACTGGATACAGCAGATTTACTCCAAAGATTACATCTCTTTAATGGGAGTAATTGCAAAGTTCCCAAGGTGTGGAGCCTGTGCTATGCAGCTATTCCTCTCAAAAAATCATTAAAAGATTGCAGCATTTTCCAGTGACTTGGAGCTCCATGCCCTGCCCAGGAGATGCTGGATCCACGCAGAGGACAGGGTGTGCCTGTGCCAGCCCAGCCTCCCTCACAGCCACATCCTGGGGACCCAGCTCTGCCCTGCCCTGGCACTGCCCTCCCGTGAGAGAGCAGGGCTGGGGTTTTACTGGAGCTCAGAAAAAGGAAAGCACACCCAGACCATGGCTCCTGCCCTGGCACTGCCCTCCCCTGAGACAGCAGGGCTGGGGTTTTACTGGAGCTCAGAAAAAGGAAAGCACACCCAGACCATGGCTCCTGCCCTGGCACTGCCCTCCCCTGAGACAGCAGGGCTGGGGTTTTACTGGAGCTCAGAAAAAGGAAAGCACACCCAGACCGTGGTCACAGCCAGTCCCTGCTCCCTGCCCTGAGCGTGCCCTGAGCTCTCCTGTCACCGCTGCCTGCAAACACAAACAGAACAGGACCAGGCCCATTTCCATTACCTGGGTGTGGGTAGGAGGGATGTTCCTTCTGCCATAAATGCCCAGCAGGGAGTCCTTGGCCAGGGAGATGTTGAATTTCAGGTACACGGGGTGGTGGATGGTGATCTGGAAACGCCAGAACAGCCCCGGGGGAATGGTCTGCATCACCTGCGCTCCAACCTCCACCTCCCCCGTGTCTATGGCCCGGCCCTTCTGCAGCACTGGGGTCACAGACAGACAGACAGACAGACAGACAGTCAGCTCAGGATTTACACTGCGTGAAGGGAAGGTTATAAGGGATAAACGTGCCTTAGATAAATTGGAATATACAAAAATCCATTTCTAACACTGATAACTGCAGTTTTCATTCAGCAAGTTGGAAAACTCAAACAAACATGAACAACACTTCCAACAGGTGTCAGGGGTATTTTTGCCATGATTTTTGCTGGAATTCTCATAACACTTTACTGATTATGAAAAGGTGGAACTGCTGCTGTGTAAACCACATGGTCTTTCCCCATCAAGTGTGCAAACAAAACACATTAAACTACATTCAACTGTGAATACAGAGTGAGGATGGAGGGAAGTTCTTCCTGTGGCACATATTTCACATTTCTGCTGAAGGGGCATTGCAGCTGCACAAATGGACCCCAGTGAGGACAGAAAATCCATCAAACCTGGCAGGTCAGAGCCCCTGTCCAAAGCCTGGATTTCTATCAATCACCATTGCTAATGGCTTTACTATGGTGGTGTTAATCTAGTCCTGGCAAAATAAAGAACATCTGTTCTGGCTTGGTCTTTCTTCATGAAAGTGTAATAAATAGGGGCATGAGCACAGGAAAGGCACTCTGAAGGCAAAGCTGGCATAATTTCAGAGTGCCCAGCAATAAATCTGCAGACACCTACAATGTGTGACCTCACCTGTGGGTGTGAGAGCACAGAAAGGAGAGGGGAGGTGTGAGGGAGACCTGGCCAAACTGAGCTGGGCTGGCTGGCTCTGCTGCTTCTGTCACCTCCTTTGTGTTTTACTGCCTGTAGTGTCTGTGGCCAGCACTGACACGCTGCAAAGCACAGCCCAGTCCTGCCTGCATTGGAGCTAATCCCACTGAAAGGTTTATCAAACTCTCCTGACATCTCCACACTCTGGAGTGGAGTGGAAGCAGAACAGTGTGAGGCATTAGAGACTGAATCCAGCAGCAATGTCCACCCAGGTTTCATTTCATTCCAGAATCACAATGAAAAATAACGAGGAGCAAAGAGACTGGAGCCCCACCTCTTACAATAAATGTATACAAATATCTAATCCAACATAAAGTTTGTGGAATTTTCTAAACCAGCCCTGGAAATGGAAACAGCAGCAAAGCCAGGCCCAGCCTGTGCCTGAGTGTGTGAATAACACAGACCTCAGTGGGACCTTACAGGGGCTTTAAGCAGCACAGGAAGTACTTAGCATTCTTAATGAATAGAAAATTAATTTGCAAGGCAGGAGCAATTTTCAGGGTACCAGATCTTCCAGCTTTACAGCTGCTTTGTGTCACCAAAGCCACAGCAAGAATGAGGGGCAGCTTATAACAGCTCACCATGTAAATACATCTATTTTTACAGCAGAAACTTGTGATCTAGTACCCTAAAAACACACCACTTACTTAGTTTGTGAGTTAAAATATTTCCAAACTGCTACTTTAACAATGTTCAAGGTGAGACTACTTCTGCCCAATTTGCTTCACAGAAAAGATCTTGAATACTGAGAATTTTGAAAAGAGCATTAAACTTTCCCTGTTGTACAATGAAAGTGGATCCCTTTCCACCCCAAGACATGAAAGATCCTCCTTGGCTTATGTACATTTAAAAACCTTTTCCCCTATTTCCAATACTCTAGAGATATTAAATCTTAATGATTCTTTGCAAGCAATTACCCTGGGTTAAGTAAAACCCTATGGTACCTTTGGATGATATTGACACATGGTAATTAATATGATTCAATTACCAGAGTGGAGCACTAAGTAAGAAGTCCAGGATACAGTATCATTTTTGAAGCTACAGGCATTATTGGGCAGGGTTCAAGGCCTTTACCATAGAGTAACTACTCCTTGTATTTTTGGTGAGATCTGTTTCCTATTGAAAAGAGAAGGTGTCATGTCCTCAGTCTGGGTGGGTCCTCACTAATTGACATTTTCACCTTGTGCTGAGACCTGCCTTGGGGGTTCCCCACGTTTGGCTGGAAATACCTTTCTTTAGCAATAATTTACTATAAATTTACAGATTCCCTTAGATGCACACCCATCCCTCCCCTGGGAAAGGGCTGCTGCTCCCAGTGCTAATGGGAATTACACTCCCTGCACCCTGCTGGGGGATTTGCAGTGCTGGCTTTGAATTCACCCAGCCACGGGGCATGGAAATGCCCCAGTCTGAAATGGGAGTGCTCACACTCACTGAGCCACGCTGCTCTCTGCACAGAAAATTCCTTTAGCTTTGTTTCTGTGGTTAGAACTGAGCAGGTGCTTGGCTGTACACAAAGGCCCCTGAAAACAACTCCTCACAGACTGTCCATCCTTGTGGGCTTTCTTGCTCTTGCTTGAAAAGGTCCAAAATAAGCTTTTAAAATTACTGCACTGCTATACAATTCTACTCTTGTGGTAAAAACATTTTTTGTATGACAAAGTATCATTTAAATTTCTATATTCAATTCCTTGTACACTCCCTATCTTGCCAGCTAGGGTATTAATTCTCTCCTATGCTTTCCAAGCACACTTTCCTCAGAAGTCTAAAAAAGAAGATAGATTCCTAATCACAGCTTTCTCTTGGCTTCAAGAAAGAAAACCTCTGAACAGTGTGGTGCCAATTACCTCCACAAAAATATACCCATATGCTTATTATTCCTGATCCTGAAACAATCAATTTCCTTGTACTCCCCTGGTAAATACCAGCATCAATAGGATATCTGACTTTTTAATCACATTACTACATATTAAAATGTTAACTCATAGCTCTGGGTCAGAAGTCAGTCAGACTTCTTGAAGAAATCTGACTTGCTGGTTTAGAAACTGGATTTTCATTAAAAGATTAGTTTAAAATACATGCTTGCAAAGTCTGGAAAAGCATTCTAATTAGCACTCACTAATTTCAGTGAGAGTTCTGCTAAAGGAACCCAGTTGGTTATGGGCTCTTCATACCTGTTTTAGAATTACAGCCAAGAAGATGGAACCTGAACTGAAAACCCTGTGAAAATGCAGAGAGCACAGGATGTGAACAGCAGAGATGTTTAACTGTTCACCATCTTACACACACTCAGCTTCTCAGTCACACATACCTTTTTTTTCTGTTTTATCTGAGGCTTTTCCTCCAATGGGTGAGTAAGTTGTGTCCATGGACTCTATTCCCTTATTTCCTTTGCTAACTCCATTTTCATAGAGCTGCCCTTCCACAGGCTGTAGCTGCCAGGTTAAACCAAACAAGTGCACTGCTGCAAGAAAATGAACACAATTAACTGATGCTAAACTACAGCACCTTCAGTGCAAGAATGCTGTGACCCAGTTTCTGCAAAGTCAAGTACTACTTTATTCTGTTAGTAATAAATCACAATTTCAAGGGGGCTAACGAGCAATTGACCATTTTACCTTAAAACTCAATGCTTAATTAGTTACCACACTTTCTTCTGGAGCTCAGCCAGGTCAGGGTGATGAATTTCTGCAGCAATTAATGGAATTATTTGCAATTAAAAGGACAACAATTGAATAAATTCAATACTGTTTGACAGATTCTAATGCTATATCAGTGCTGTCCCTCAGCTTCTGACTCTCAAAGATCTCAGGATTTGTTGACACAGGCAATGACATCAGCTCAGACTTCTCACATTTCCAATCCAGTCTGAAGTGAAACTGTGCCCACATGCAGCAGTGTGCACTGAGAAGGCTCTGCCCACAGTGGGAGCCCAAAAGGAAATACATTTATTATATAAATTGAATTTTTATTTTATTATATTCCAGAAGGAAATATATTTGCTCTCCTGAACCACGTAGGAACCTCAGAGCCTCCCAGGAGAAAGAAGTGTGATCTAGACTGGGCCTTGCATTAACAGAGACCATGGTTTTATTCTGCACTTGTACACACTTCAAGGAAAAGACCTCAATACAACCAGGAAACTCGGAGTCCATTTCCCAGGAGTTTGGTCACAGGACTCCCTTGCATGCTGAAAAGTTAAACTAAAAATTCAGTGAAATCCCAAGCCTTGTATGGATTCCTGTCAAGGGCTTGGGAAAACTACTCCAGAATGCCAAGCTGCCAATCTACAGCATTAATTCCAGATCTGTGCACTCCAGGGTCACCCTGGGGACCAGAGACGTGATCCAAACCAAGGCAATGAGAGCATCACTGCTGAGTTAGGGAGGGGACAGCACTGGGGAGGAATTTCCTGCATCTCAGACCACGGACCCACAGCAGGTCTGGGCTCTGGAGAACGGGCAGCACCAGCACATTCCACTCCCCAGGAGAGCCATTAGGAGGGAACTTTTGAGCCTTCTGGTGTCAGCTGTGAGACCTCAAGCCTGGACTGCTTCATATTCTGTGCCTTGAAATCATCCAGGGACCATGACAATACTTTGGAAGAGTCTTGCAGTCAGATCACAGAGCTCAGGTCTGAGTTTTGAGATTCTGAATGTGGGACAGGATCACTGCCATGTACAACAAAAGCAGCCCTGACATCCCCAGAGTAAGGGCTCCTGCTCCTGGCTTGAGCTTCTGCACATTATTATTATTTAAAGAGTTATTAACAACAAAAGGGAGCACAGTTCAATGAGTCTGAAAGCTAATGAATGCACATTTCATTTATACTAATGCAAAGAACTATATGAGCACTTGAAACAGATCACTGGAAGCAAAACACAACTGCACACATCAATAATCAGCTTTTAGTGGGCATGAAATCCTGACTATAATACAATTGCTTTCTTGCACTCTTCCCATGGTTGTTATCATTCATTTCCAGGACAGCCCTGGTGTGTGCTGCAGGGGACAGAGCCAGGGCTGCCCCTTTCCCTGGGTGCATGCCTGTGTCACCCTGCACCTGTGCCACCCTGCACCCTGTGTCACCCTGCACCTGTGCCACCCT
>VXBR01000453.1:648829-704211 GCA_013400215.1 Cisticola juncidis
GTGCAATCCTGCACCCTGTGCCACCCTGTGCCACCCTGCACCCTGTGCCACCCTGCACCCTGTATCACCCTGCACCCTGTATCACCCTGCACCCTGTGCCACCCTGCACCCTGTTTCACCCTGCACCCTGTGCCACCCTGAACCCTGTGCCACCCTGTGCCACCCTGTGCCACCCTGCACCCTGTGCCAGCCCCATGCTGTCCTGGCCTTGCCTGCCCCAGCAGGGGAGGTGCTGCTGTTCTCACAGCTGGTGCCAGGGCCTGAGAGCTGCAGAGCTCTCTGTGACTGTGCTGGAAGCAGCCTCCTCCTGGGAACACCCCGAGTGCCAGCTGGGATGTGCCATCCCCGGGAGGTGACAGGGCATGGCCTGGTGCTGAACCAGGGCACGGCTGGGGGCAAAGCAAAACACATGGCTGTGGAAATAACACCTGAAAGAACTGATCTGAGAGACTTCTAACACTGCAGAACCCCAGCCACCTTTCAGTCTTAAATAATTCCAATTGTTACATTAATTACAGCTATTGAGGAATCACCTTCAGACCCAGGTGTCACTCTGGGCCCAACCAGACCACAAACAATTCCTAGAGATGCCTTTTTCAGAAGCTCTCCACAGGGAATGCTGCTTATTTAGCAGACACAGAGCCCTCTCTGACCTCTTCATTTTCTGTGATACTTTTCTTTTACCCAGGGCATACAAATTTCCTACAGAGCTTTTTTGCTACAACGTACGTACGGCACGTTTTAAATACACAGTTATTTCACTAAATAGGATTACATAAAACTTTCAAATCTCCATCTCTCAAATCTCCTTAGAAATAAATAGGCATGTACTGAATTTCATTAAAAGGCTCAAAAGAACTTCTCTTTTGAGCTGTTCTCCCTTTGATTTTTTTCTAGTGGATTTCTGGCATTTACCAAAGGGGCACAGAGAACGCTGTGCAATTCAAGTGTGGGCCACGATGTCACTTCCCACAGCACAAATCCATTTGCAGGGCTCTCAGCTGCATTTCCCAGGTGCAATGCCCGGGTGTGAGATCCACTGCACAGAACAAACAGGGGATGATAATCCCTCTGCCTCAGCTCTGGGGAAGGAGGCAGAGTCACTCTGATGGATGTCTCTGCCCTGTCTCAGAGCTCAGCCTTCGGGGGGCTCTGCTGAGTGACAGTGCCAAGGCCACCACCAGCATGGATGCACTGTGTGGTGCAGCTCAGGTCCTCACAGAACAGCCTGGCAGCTTTGATGACCACATTGCTGTTACAGAAGAGCAAAAGCCCCTCTGGCTCTGCCTACTGGCATTTGGAAACACTTGTGCAGTCACACCCCTGCACCTTCCAGCACCTGGAACAGCTCAGGTGGTGTCAGTGAGGTCACTGCTGAGCTGCTGCAGCTCAGACAGTACTCAGGGACTGGCAGGGAAATGGAGATGAAGGGTTTTGGGCTGGCAGGATTGCAGAATTCCTGCTGGGAGAGCTGTGGTGAGGCAGCAGGAGCACCAGCCCCACCTGCCATACCTGGCCCAAGCAGGGCTCCCCCCTGCCTGCTGAGTGCAGCATTGCCCTGCTGGGAGGAACTGCACTCACCTGAAAAGATAATTCCAGTGTGAGCCCCTGTCAATAATGACATTATTGCTTCCCTCTGTGCCATCTCTGAGCTGCACACTGCCATGACCAGAGCTGCACACTGCTCTCACTGAGGTCATCTGGAAATTTCACCCTCTTTACATAATGCTGGGAGACAGGGCTTACATGAGGGATGCTACCATACCTATATTTCATTTGTATTTTATTAGATAGCCCTTTTTAATTCAAAGTTTCTGATCAAATTCTAACACAAAAGCAGACACAGATTTTTTTGTTTGACATGCACCATGGATGTTATGGCAGAAGCTAAATTTGGAGGAGTCTGTAGTCAGTGGATTTGAAGAGACTGGAGGATGCCACAGGATTATCACAAACCTAAATTTTTTCCTCAGCCACCCTGCCCTGGCCAGGCCACACAGGGGAGCTGTGCAGGGTAATTTTAAATGACCTCTCTTCTCCCTCTCCAGTACAGAAGATCCAAGTCACAGTACAGAGCTTTTCTCAGCTAAGTTATTATGCTTCTAAGTGAAAAAAAAAAAAAGGTACAAAACAGATCTCTTGCAGAAAAAGAAATATTAAAGTCCTATATAACAACCTTTCTATAAATTCCTTTCATGGACTCTCTCACCAAAGAGATGAAAAGGGAGTGTAACTGTGCTGCCTAAGGGATTTTCCCTCCTCAGGGACAGGTTTTTGTTGCTTCACTTCACTGCTGTAAGTGAAACCAGCAGGGCCATGTTCAGGACAAAACCTTGGGTCCTCACCTCTGAAATACTGATCAAATCCCTTCTTTTGTTCAAAATTTAAACAAAACAAACAGTTCCAGACTGCCTCAGTGCCCACAGTCCTGCTGCAGACCCCAGTAAATGCCCACACAGTTACAAGCATTTTTTCAGCACTCTCTCTGTAAGCTGGACCGAGGTGCCATCTGCTAGGGAGCCCATGATCTAATTTAATTTATTCCTGTCTCCCTTCTGTGTGTGCACAGCCTGTCAGCCCCGTGCTGCAGGCCTGGCACGGGGTGAGGAGGAGCTGCAGTGCCACAGACACTCAGAGGGAGGAGAGTCCAGGTCCTGTGCAGTGAGTCCTGACTGCTGCCAGTGAATCCCAAAGGACAAAATCCTGAGAATGTGCAGCCCCTCCAATGCTGACCCCACTGCAGGCTGGTTCAGCTTTCTCTGCTGTTTCCAGAATCTCAGTGGATCATCCCCTGCAGCCCAGACTCAGAGGAGCTGCTACAGAACCAGCAGCTGACACTCCTGCTGCACCTGCTCCAAGTGCCAGAAAATGATTTGTTTCTGTAACTGCAGGCAGGTTCTGCTTGTAACTCTGGATTTCACTGTGGCACAGATGCATCAGTGCCTCAGTTCCAGTAAAGGTGAATTAATGAGGAGAATACCTGGACACAGAGCCACAATCAAAGATCCTGACCTCTAGGAGAGGTGATCTTCTGTAAGCTCACTGTACAAATAAAATACTATTTCATTCTGCTGTAAACAGATTTCAGAATTTGAGACTTTTCATATTTGATCCAGTCTTCAGGGTATTTTTTAGAATCGATATTAAAGTGGTAAATTGTTTTGATCATCTAGGGCATTTAATGAAATAAGGACTTCTTCCAGGTATTTGTTACAGCCATCTGAACTCAGCTCCTCTTTCTCAAGAAGTCTTCTCTTCATGCCTAACATTTTTATACCTGAAAACACAAATACATTCCCCTCTCCTGCAATCCTCCTGGAGGGAAGATGGTTTCACTTTTCATACCCAGTCACATTTTATACTTGGGAACAAACAAATCCTGGTTGTGGGCACCAGTCAGTGTTTCTCCCCTGGGCACTCAGATCTGTGCAGTGTCTCCTGTAAGGCCCAGGAGAGCAGGGAGCAAACTCCCAGCTGGGACCCTGCTGTGTCTGTCCAGTGAGAGCTGTGCCAGGGGCTCAGGGCATTTCAGGGTCTGGATCTGCATCACAACCTTTGCACCACCCTGAAATACCCAGCAGTGTTCACTGGACCATTGTACTCTCAGTGTGCTGCAGTTCACCTTCCCCTTCACCCCTCTCTGCATAATTCCCTTTTTTGCTGCTGTTGTACATTGTCTAAAGCAACACAACCAATGCTACAAATCCACACACTGAGATACACAAATCCTTAAAATCCAGCCTGGCCCTTCCCAGTGCTGGGACCATCCCTGCCCTCCCTGCAGGTGGTTGAGAAATGTCACAGTGAGAAATGCCAGGTCACAGTGCCAGGCAGCACAGGGGCCCTCACCCCTGCCCTCTGTGAGGGAATTTAACACCCAGCACCACCTCCAGAGCTGCTCATAAATAGTGATAACATCGTGGGGACAGGGAGGACTTCATCCTCATCCTGAGAATTCATTTGTGTATAAAATTGTCATTTCATAGTCAGGGGTGGTTAAACCCAGAACATGAGATGCAACTTTCAGAGGTGCTGCACATTTGCATCACCTGCTGAAATCAATGGAACAGCAGGAGTTTGGCACCTTGGATCAATAGCACCAGTGATTTGCAAGTCCAAATCAGCTGCTGATAAAATGGTAAAGCATCATGGAAGAAAAATCCCACTCATTAATGGGCTAAAAATAACCACTAAACGAGCATCCACAGCACCCACGGTATTGGGCTTAAACGAAATGATGTGGTGCTGCAAAAAACCAAAAAAAAAATCTTATTTCTTATTCTATCTCTTGCATTTGCCTCATTTAGTCTTAATCTTCTTGGCAAGGCTCTCAGCAGAGCAGGAGCTGTCCCAGCTGCCCCCCTGCCCCACCTGGGTGGGCAAACACAAAATCCCCTCCCCAGATCTACAGGACTGACATTTCTCAGCACACAGGAAAACAGAAAATGAAAAATAAAACTATGTAGGACTTTTTCCTTAGAAAATAATCAAATGCATTTACAATTACATCTCCCACAGTCTGAAGGCCAAACATGCACTTTATGAAATAAGGTTTTTTTGAAGTAACTACTATGACTTGAGAACCTATTCACAGAAATTACTCCTGTTGAAGTGAAAATATGTGTTTTTCTTGATAAACTAAAGATTTTCAATAAATCTGCTGTTACACAACCACCAACAGTGTTCTATAATTTCCTTACTGTCCATAAAACAGTCAAATTTATTTCAGAAAGCCCAAATAGTAAACACAGTGATTATAAACCAGAATAGGATTAATGGAGAAACAGTAATTTTTTTTTAACTGAGTGGTAGTTCAAGGGAGAGAAAATACAGAAGAATTACATGTTCTTATGTAAAAGCTTTGCTATTGAGTCTCACTGATAAGAGGGAAAGGCTGAAAAATAAAAGAACAACAACATTTTGCTAGTTTACCTTTAGATTGAAAAGAAATCACAGCTTAGAGCGCCCTGGCACAGCTCTCAGTTCATTACAGATGTAAGAGCCACTTGTCAATTTTCATCTTGGAATGAGCTTCATGTCTCTTAAGACTTTGGAGATGTTTCACTTGAGGCTGAGGTTTGGGCGTCTTTTTAAAAGTAATGTGTAGCTCAAGCAATAAATGGCAGTGAAAAATACTTGAAAAAGAACATTTAAGTTCTTAGATTAGGAGAAGAAAAAGCTTGATGTTAAATTTTGATCAACACTCCTTCAGCCTGAAATTGTAGTTCATGGTAAGTTAATGCAGGCTACGCCAAAGAATACCATGATGAAAACAATTTTCCCTTTTAAAAATCTCCCTTATTTTTCCAATAACAACTGCTGGGCTAATTACAGGTTAGGTTTGGTCCTGAAATTAAAATGAGTTTTGTTTTAAAAAGTGGGCTCATGTCTGCAGTGATTGCTCAGACACAACTTCCCAGACTTGAAGCAATCCTGGTGGAGTGAGGGATCTGCACCAGGGCGAGCACAGAGAAAACACCTGGGGGAGTGAATTCCAACTTCAGAGTGTTACACGCACTCTCAATTTCTATATCCAGCCACTCGCTTAAAACATGCACATTTAAATTTTTGATGTGCAAAGATATGCAAATATGCCAGCCCACAGAGCCAGTGAACTCTGGAAACAGTTTATATGCTATGAATCAAATCTAGCAAAAGGGAAAGAAATAAAGGATCTGAGTCACAGGAAGAGACCATAAACTTATTTAAATATTGAACCAACCAGAGATGGGCAGAAGGAATACTCACTTGCAATAAGCTAACTAATATTACCTGAATCTCTAGGAAAGCTTATGCAACTCAAACATTTCTGGGAAAACAAGACCAAATAGTGGCATCCTGAAAAAATTTCTGAATTAGAGCTCCTGATTCAAAAATTTGTATTTTTTCCATAGCAAACATCAATACAAATAGTAATAATTTATCAAATGCAAAGACATCTCCATTTTATCTGCTCCTGCCTAACTAAAGCAAACATGACACACCCTGTGTTACCCAGATGTGGCAGACACATCCACAGGAGAGTCACACTGAGCTTTTAATTCCTGGGGACAGGGAGAGCCTCCAGCCTGTGACACAGAGCAGTATCCCCAGAAAGTCACAGAAACTGCAGGCAGGCTGGAATCCAAGCAGGGATGAGAGGCAGTGCCTCACCCAGATAAGATCTCAGTGGGGTGGGAGGGCTGGAATGAGCAGCAAACAACTGAGGCTGCAGAGACACAGCCAGGCTGAGCCAGGGCAGGTGCTCAGGCTGAGCCAGGGCAGATCTCAGGCGGACCCAGGGCAGATCTCAGGCTGAGCCAGGGCAGGTGCTCAGGCTGAGCCAGGGCAGATGCTCAGCAGCATCTGGGAATCTGCAGTTAATGGAGCCTGCACATCCTCAGGTGCTCTCCCATCACCAGGCACCAGAAATGCTCCAATCTGCTCTCCCATATGCATTAGGTGAGGATGGCAGGAAAAATCCCTCCTGATGAGCCTCTTGTGACAGTAACCAACTCTGTCACCATGGGACCGAACAGAACCCCAGTGGGGAGCAAGGAATTATGGAAATTTATGATTTTCGCTATAGATATGTTTATTCAGAGAGTATAGAAAATCAGTGCCCATTTATCAGTTTGGAGGTGTCTGCACTTGTATCTCTGACAAGTTTTACCAAGTATGAACTGCACTTCCAGGCAAACCTGGGACTATTCCCATTCCAGCTACAGGGCATCAGGAATACTCCTGCCCCTGTGAGCTGCCATCTAAAACAACAGGCAGAGTGTGGGTGAGACAGCAAAACCAAATTAGATTTCCCCATGTTCACAGAAGCCACAGTCACATCCTTAAATTCCACACATAGAATGTTCTTTAATATTTTCAATTCAGAGTGAAAACCCAATGCAATAATTAAAGTTCAGGTTAAATGTTACGAAGGAAATCACAAAGATTTGCTCTCCTAGGTATGCCTGTAACCACACAGACTTCAAGCCACTCCAATACACCTGTGCTCCTCCAAAATAAAACCAAAAACAACAAAAAACAACCCCCAAACCTGAGGCAGCCCTTTCTAGCTCCTCTGATAAACCAGTCCTACGTATTTTGCTAACAAAGGGTAAAGCTGGTGCTATTTAACCCATTTCTTAAACATAAATTGAATACAGGGATAACAAAATCCATCTTAGACTACATGGTACAAAATTATTTGTAGAGCTACTTGTTATTCTATCAGATGATGTAACAATTAGGAGGAATGCCATGTAAGATTTAAATGGTGATGACACTGAAGATATTAACTAAGGGTAGCAAGGCAAAACACAATTAAACATTACCAGTCTTTCCCAATAATTCTGTAAGAGCAGCAATGTTGTACGGCGTAATATGAAAATCAAACATTCAAGAAAATATCACAGCAATTAAAACCAGCAGGAGTCCTCTGCCAGTACAAACATGTAATCTTGAATAATATTTCTTTGTCTGCCAGGCAGCACCAAGGCTAACAGACAGAAAGTTAAAGAGAATTAACTTCAGCCGTTAGCCAACGCAGCGTTTTGTGCCAGGATTTAAAAGCACCAATGGATTTAAAAGCACCAAAGGCAAATCTTGCAGGTGAAAGCTGATTTGTGTGAGTGCAGAGGGACAGAGGAGCACAGAGGGGAGATGGAGATGAGAGGAGAGGAGAGGAGAGCAGAGGCTGAGCTTACCGATGACATAGGCCAGCAGCAGTGCCAGGGTCACTGTGATGGCAGTGGCACTCAGGGCCGTGCACTTCCAGTTGCAACACCTGTAAGGTTTGTGAAAAGTGAAGGCAGGTCTGGAAAAGGTGCTTCTAGGAAGAGGCCTAGGAGGTGGAGAGTAAACAGTATTGGATGTTAAGGGATAGTTCTGACTGGCAGCGCTGAAGATAGCTGAAGACCCAGATCCATGCTTAAACAGGAAATGCCTACAAAGAGAAGACAGAGAAGGATGTGAAACCCTCTGTGATGCAAAGGCAAAAGGAACTACACAAGCACTGCACAGAACATACTGCATATAGCACAGAAAGTATCAGAGACAGGAAAATGTGCATTTGAATGCCCTCTGCAAGCTTTTTAACCACACCACAAGATGCCCAGCAAGGTTTCAGTGAAACAACACAACATACATAAATTCTAAGCTGATTTCCCTTTGGGAAGGTTGTTTCTCTTCCGAGATGAGCAGCCCCCGTGTGCCTTTCCACAGGTGGGACAGACACAGCAGCATCCCCTCCACCCACACCACACCTAACTGATTTATTCACCTGGAATACCCAAAATGCCACTGTGAACATCTACTGTTTACCACGAAATATAGGAAATTAAAAACAAAAAAGTGACTACTTAGTCACCTGATCTATAAGGATAATCCATTCTGAAGAACTGTAATTATTACATAGGTGAGCACAATTTCTTTACTTCTTAATTGAGCTATTTTGAGAGTAGTTTTCCTTCAAATGCTTTTGTCTGCTGCAGTGATTCTCAAACATACTAAGAAAGAATTCATTTGGAGACCTATTTCAGCACTCTTTGCAGGGCTGATTGCCTTCAGGAAAAAATAGCAAAGACTTACATTAGCACAAAAAATAAGGCACAAAAATTTGCCTTGCAGAGCAGGCTCTGGTGGAGAAGTACAGAGTAGTTTTCTCTAGGAGGAAGGATGGATTTTCAGGACTGACAAGGGCTCTCCAGGAGAGTTTAGGAGAGGATGTTGAACATCAAACAATAATTTACTGTGGTATGTGCTCAGCACTGTGGCAAGAAGGGCCAGCTCAGGGTGCCCACAGCAGGCACAAGCTCTTTTGGAAACCCCAGCTGTCTCTGGTCCCTCTGGCCTTTGTTTGGTCTGAGGGAGCAAAGTTTCCCCAGTGCCTCTTTCCTGGCAGGTGCAGCTCCCAAACTCACACACAGTGAGCACCCAGGGCAGCTCAGGGCACCCTGGTGCTGCTGTGCCATATATATACAGCCAGGGACCCTGCCAAGGCACAGGGTGGGTTCCCAAGGGCACACGTGCATCCAGCAGTGCCTGCTGGCAGGATTCCTCTGAGGAATGCACGGCAGGATGCACCCAGCATCAAACACTGGAGGGCATCAAACACTGTCACACTGTGACATTTGACTGCAAGAATGTTGTAAATACATGTTCTGAAATGGTAATTGCTCCAATGGAGTAATGAGTGTGGTATTATGTATTTCCATTGTAAGGTTTTAAAAGAAAGGTTATGGTTTTCAAAGTGCCAGATTATAGGAAATAAAAAGGTATTGCAGAGCAGTTTTATCTTTCAAAGAGCCCTTTAGTTACACAAAAAAGAAAGCAAAGGAGAATGCAGGTTAGCTTGCAGTGCAGTGCACAGGGCCTGTGTGTCAGGAGCCTTATGACTGAACCACAAGAATGAAATTTGAGTATTGGTTACTTCTGCCTCACAATTATCACCCACAGGAGCTGCACTCAGACAAAGTCACACCTGACCCTGACTGAGCAACTGGCAGTGCCTCACCCAACAATCCCAACTCTCCTTCCCACTGACTCCCACCAGAGATGCACACATTGGAGACAGCCCTGCTCTCCCACTGTAATTCGCCTCTTTTTTAGTTCTAAAGACATAAACTCATATACAGCAAAGGAATAAACTCAACTGAGGTAATACAAGTGTTTACAGACTATATAAACCTGCCCCCTCCTATCAGGCCACGAGAGCACAGCTGGTTATTTTGGATTCCATTTGTTGTCACACATGAAAGCTTTTTTGAGTATGAGACGTTTTTCTCACTCAGCAGTTAACGAGATACAGAGTCACACAGACTTCTGGTAGGAAAATATGTCATGGCAAAACTCCCACTGATATTCAGGGAAACAAGCAGAATCACCACATAAAATAAGATGTTTTTAGATATAAGCATATACAAATGAGAAGTACGTATGCATACACATACACACACACACACATATATATATATATATACAAAAATATTACAAATATAAAAATCAAGTGTTCTGTACATGCTTTAATTATTCACGATATAATGACAAAACCCTACTTATTTGGTAATGCCTCATTTAATTTTTTGGAAACTGTCTGATATTGACAGCATTGATGGTCCTTTATGGTGCACAGCTCAAAGGTATCAGAGGTGAAGAGAAGGAAATGCCAAACAGAGAATTGTTACTATGAAGGCTCTAACAACCTGCAGTCAATAGACAGGGATCATTTCCCACCCTTGCACAGGAATTTATAAGAGGGTGACACAGCACTAGAGTGCAGAGGCATTTCTCTGTTGGCAGCAGAGTGCACAGGACCTGCACCCAGCCCTGCTGGACAACGACTCCACTCACACAGAACTGACCCTGCTCTGATCTGAATACAACACATTCTGAAGCAATGGCCCACTGAAACTGAGCTGCCAGTGAAATAATGCTGAGAAAATGTTTAAAAACCCAACTGTTTACAACTTCCATTTCTGGGAGTGTATATTGAGTACCCAAAGACATTTCTATAGAATTTGAAAAACACTGGTGGCACAAAGACGGATTTCCAAAGCCCGACTGTGACTGTGTTCTCATAAACTCAGCTGACTCCTCATCTGTCTGAGCACACCACGGCTCCCAGGGGATGGCAGGACATGCTAAACTGTTGCTATCAATTCTATAAAATCAGGCTCTCCTTCTAAAGAGCAAAATAATAAAGCTTGCAGTTCAAAAGTTTAGATGTGACTGCAGCCTGATGTGTGCTTTAATATTTGATCTAAGAGAAAAGCTAAGGCCTGTGGTGGTTTGGGTTTTTTTGGTAAACTGAGAACACAAGAAATTCAGAGCATTTACAATGGTGATTGATAGCACCACTCCTTTCAAGTAGAGAAAACTAAATGTTCACAAAAACATCCATAAAGAAGATGATAATATTCCCTTAAAAAGAGAAATATAGGACATAATCTGTAAGGCATTTGTTGGTGAAATAAAAATCACTTAATATTATTACACTGATAACTCCAATCCATAAATAAATCTTAGAGGCTCAGTAACATCCACATACAGCAGAGGCAGTTGGAAAGCATTCCCTGTCTGAGGGAATGTCTGTGGCTGTTCATCCATCTGCTCATCTCTACAAATGTGAGACTCCTGAACTCTGAATCCTCTCAGGAGAGGTTAAAGGAGAGACAAAGCTCCTGCCAGGAGCTGCAGGGGAGCAGCAGGAGGTTCCTGTGCCCTGTGCCCAGCCCTCCCTGGAAGGGAGGGGATTGACTGGGAGTTCAGTGCCACAGGGGCTGAAATCAGAGCTGCCAGCCCTGCAGGCAGAGCTCAGCCCTGCAGAGGTGCCAGCCCTGCTGCTGGCACAGCCACTGTGTGCCCTGGCAGCTCCTGTGGCTGCCCCAGGTGCTCCTGCTGACCCTCCCAGGAATGGCAGAGAACTCCCAGAGCACAGCTCGTACAAGTGATGGACTCCCAGCTAGGAGGAGGTTAGAGAAGAGCTCCTTTCTTTGTTTTTATTTTCAGGAAAACAAACACAGCTCACCATACCCACACACCTTAAATAACTGTAACATGGAAAGGAGTGATTCCATCCATGTGGTGATTCAAAAGCACTTCCTGAACTCCAAAACTCTCAAGGTTTTCAAGTGTTTAGAGATGTAATCAAACTTCAGGGCTCTGAAATATTGCTGAGCTGTAACTAAAAGTAATAACTGTCTTGAACCCCAAATATTCCTCTTATTATTCCAGCACTTCAAAGTTTTATATAAATGAGTGATAATTGAATCTTGGGTTTATGGTCTGGTACCTCTGCCCCTTAGAGGAGGCATTGCCATGGTGATCCGATTGCTTGAATTGAGCTGTCTTTTTGCACAGGACTGGCTCATTGCCAGCCCAGTGAAGGGAGATTTCAGCCCATTCAGCACAGCATTAACCTTCCTGCCAACACTGCTAAATGGGCTACAGCAACCAGGAAGAAATTTGATTTAAAAAAGCAAGGAACAAGGAAATATCTGAAATACCAATGCACAAAACAGGACTAAAACTCCCCTTTAAACAAGATAAAAATTAGCTAAATTTTGAGATTTAACTCAGTTTTCTGTTTTTTTAACAGAAAACATAAAAAATCTAATGCTTTTATAATCTGTGTCAAAACTTAACTCAAAATAAGTGTGACCAATGGCTTATCCATGAGGGATCTGTAACAGACTATAAGGAGGGTTAGAAAAAATTCACATAAAAATCCCTTCTTAACACCTAGACTTTACTTCTTCTTTGGGGATTTGACTGAAGTGGGAAAATAAATAGCAAACAGCAGGGGAAAAAAACAAACTAAGAAAGCTAGATATGGAAACAAATACTGAGTTAACTAGAAGGGCACGGAGAAAATGAAAAATACTCCTTGGAGTTATCAGGGCTTAATGCTTACTCCATAAAAAGCAGTAAGCTATGTTCAGTTGGGGCTGTCAGAGATAATGACAATCTATTACACCGTAAATCACAAGATTTGAAGCATTAGAGCAAAGTATCTAGGAAGCTGAAAAAACAATTATTTTAGTGGAAAGCAAGGGAATAGGCAAGAGGTTGCAGGTGCTTTATTCTGGGGGAGAGGGGAAAAAATCAATTTTTGTAAGAGCCCAATAACATTATCCTAAAAAAGAGAATCAACGTTTCCCATGTTTTTATGTGGTGTTAGAGATCTTTGCAGCCTTTTTCTGGCAATGCTGAACAATTATTTCTCTGTGTGATATGAAATTAGTGCATGTTCATATGTCATTTTAATAGTGGCTGTGTTTGTTTTCCTGTGTGTGCATGCACAGATGGAGGCTGCGCTTGCATCTCTGGGTGCATGGCAGTGCTGAGGCTGCAGCTGCTGCACCTCCCACAGCCCCAGCCCTCTCCAATCCCCTCAGCAGCAGGGGCTCAGTAACAAGTCCTCTGGAGTTCTAAAGCTCTCCTTAATTCTCATTTTGACTTGGGTTGCTTATAATCAGAGTAACTGCCAGAGTTAATAACTGCCAGGGAGCGCCTTGGCAGCGACACAGACACTCCAATTTTAGCTCTGACAAAAGCTGCTGTGAACTCAACAAGTGATTCCACCCTTCCAAGCCACTCTCATCATCACAGCTGAATCAGTAAGTCAGGCCCTGACAGGACTGCTCTGCAGATCAGTGCGTGTTACACCTCGAGGTGAGCACAAAACAACATTTCTGACTTGCCCTTTTCTATGGAAATGTAACCAGGTTTTACTGCACCAGGAGACTCCCAAACACACACACCACAGTGTCTTCACTGCAGCCCTTTGCCATCTAATCCAGGGTTTCAAATTCTCATTATGTAAGAGTACATGTTTCATGGACTCTTGAAAATGCAAACATTTTCACAACTAGAGAATTTGCTTTTACATAAATATGACAAATCATCATTATGAGCAGACTCATAAACTTGCTTAATTTCTGTCTGTCCAGAGTGAATAGGTTTTACAGTCACATGATTAGTTCTAGGAAATCTTCTCCTGTCTGAAAATTCTCTGCTATTCCATGGCAGTAGATAAAACATCAAACACATGTTCTGTTTATGGATTAGCAGGAGATACAGTTGGGAGAAAAGCTGAACATGTGTATTCTGATTTTTGCCTAGTTGTTACAGTAGGGAATACATTACTGTCTAAGTCTTCTTTTTGATTGCAAATGTTCCAAATGAAATAAAAAAATCTGCTTAGCTATATTAGGTAAGTAGATATTAGCTAGATTTGGAGCAGAAACATATCATTGCAATGTTTCTCTATTTTGTTGGATTATTTTTAATGGGCAGCTGAACATTACTGGAGGAGGAAAGCCAGGGAGCCCAGGTATTAGGCCAAGCTCAGTTGTGGCAGGATCATTCCCTGGTAGGGGAAGGAAGCACAAGCTGCATGCTGTCACTCCCTCTAAGGCTGCTCTGTGCCCTCTGGGCAGTGCTGATGAGGAGTATTTTGTGTCACAGTGTCCCCCTGCTCTAGCCCTGGTCTGCACAAACTGCAGACACATCCCGGGCACACAGACCCACACTGTCCTCATGGACCGGCCAGCCCTCCCGGCAGCTCTGAGAGCTCCTGGGAGCGCCCAGGGCGCAGGAATTCAGCTGGGACACCCAGGGAAGGGTCAGAACTGGAAAACCCCAGACTGTGACTGAGTAACGTGAAGCCCAAAGGCTGCTCCCGGTCTGATTCCCAATCCTCTGCTGCTGGCGGGCGGGAGCTGTTCCACCTCTCCACTGCCTCGCCCTGTGCGAGGCTGGCGCTCCAATGAAGCCCAGGAACGGCTCCCGCGGTCCCGTTGGGGACACCCCTGAGCCCCCGGCCCTGCCCGGCCGTACCTGGTCTCCAGCGGGATGTTGCTGTTGAGCACCCAGCTGTTGTGCAGCTGCACCGAGTCGTGCGCGCCGGGCGCGGGCTGGCTGCGGGTGGTCATGGAGCGGCTCTGCAGCGAGTCCCCGGGCGCCTTGCGGGCACACGTGCACGCGTGCGGCGGCGGCGGCGGCGGCGGCAGCGGCCGGAACGTGAACTGCGGGTGCGGGCTGCCGGCCACCTCTGCAACGGGAACACGGGGGGTCAGCGAGGGGGGCAACGGGGGGACACAGCCACACACAGGGGGTTAGCGAGGGTGTGCAAGAACGGGAAACACAGCCACACACACAGGGTTAGTGAGGGTGTGCAACGGGGGGAACACACAGGGTCAGGGATGGTGTGCAACAACAGGGAAACAGCCACACACACACGGGGTTATCACTCTGAGAAAAGCTCTCTGGAGCAGTAACCATCCGGAGCAAAGCTTTTATGGCAGCTGAGGGCAGCCGAGCTGGCAGGGAGCTCCAGCCACTGCGCCAGCCTGGGCCCTGTGGGACCCTCGGGCTGCCCACAGCCCCCAAAGGGCGGTGGTCCCTGCACAGGGCCCTGCTGGGCTAACAAAGGCTGCCACAGCTCCGGGTGTCTCGGGCTGCCCCCAAAGGGGTATTTTTCTCCTGCCTGTGCCAACAAAGGCTGCCACACAGCTCTGAGTGCCTCAGGCTGAGCCACTGAGCTCAACCCTCTGCAAAGCACAATGAACACACCAATACAGGGCAGTGGTACTTCTGAGGAACAATAAAACCTGGCTTTCTCTGCTTCCCCAGAGTCTCCAAAGACTCCCAAGACAGCCACATACACAGCTATGGACAAGAGCAAACACTTGGTGAAGAAGACAGTGGTAAAAATTGCTGCCAGGCTGAGTGATCTGCCAACTTCTGACCCTGAAACTCCTCCAGCTGCTTCACCTCAGTGTCTGACGCAGCTCTATCCCATTTCTGTACTCACCCTCTCTCTCCCTTTAGCAGCTGTCCAGTTACATTTGCAGAAATCCAGCTGGAGTGAAGCTCTGATGAATCTGCAAAACCTCCCTGCAAGGACCTGCTGCCATCCCTTACCACACAGACTTTCTCTGCCTTATGACACGATGTGCTTCAAGGCAGGAGACAGAAGTGGATTCTCTCCCTTCCTGCAATGGTTTGTGGAACAAAAGCACCTTTTTCCCTGTGCCAGTCCCAATTTACCCCATCTGGAGAAACAAGGTCCTTTAGTGCTCCACATAAGCGTTTCAGTGCTGTGCTAAGCAAAGCTGTCACGGATTTGGCCCAGGCTTAATCCTTTTAATTTCATTGATCTTTTATCAAGGCAGCATTCCTACAGTTGCACTAAGGTTTATGCTATAATATTTGTTTGCATACACCAGAAAAGCATTTCTAAGCATATTAGAAAACTGGAGACCTCAGTAAATTAAATCACTGGAGTCAACAGTCCAGGGCTCCAAAATAATCTGCTAAGGCACCTTCATGTAATAATTAATCCAGGTAAATCCTGGATCCCATTATTTTAGAATTGAAAGCTACCCAAATTCTGCACATAATATTTGATGTCCAGCATCCTTATGTACTTGATCAATGACATTTTTTTTACTTAAGGTATCATCTCAAATCCACTTTACAGAAAATTTGCAGGGTTATTATACAACCTGTACATTTGCATGCCAAGCCATTTCCATGGTTGAGCCCCTGTCCTGTTAGAAAAATGCTGATTTTTGCCAGCACACACAGTTAGGCTCTACAAGGTACATCAAGAGCTGTGCAGTAAATGCTGAGGTATTTGGGAAAAACCTGTGTAATCTATATGGCAACACATCTTTTAGTTCCCTTCTGCATTTGCCAGTAATTATCACTGCACATCAGGATCGTAACACTGCTGAGCTCCATTTCTGGTAAAATTTCCATTAGTGGCATGAAAAAAGGGAAAAAATACTAGAGATCTCAGTGTTTCCAAAAATAAATTTTGAGTGTTTCGAAAGGTCTCTTTTTCTTGACTTGGCTGTAGAAATGGGGAGAATTTTATCAGGCAGAAGAATGGAGGTTAGAACTCATTAGAGAAGGACAGGCAGTGATTTCTCTCTAGGGAACTATCACATGGCCACCTTTTCCAACTCTCTGGATAGGATTCATTTAATAATATTCTGTCTTTCAGGACTCAAAAAATTCTGGCATCTGTTGTCTTTGTACTGTATACTTAACTTGTCAGTTTTACTTTGCACAGTTCTTGAAAGGGGACTAATAAACCCTGTTCTTAAGGTGTGTATGGGGGAATGTTCCTGCTTTTTCTGATGACAGAAATGTGAATATACTCAAACCAAAAGAAAGGCTTCTGGGCCCAGAGCTAGCTCCTTTTCCTCTGCAGCTGTATCAGAAAGACACCACCTTTCCTGACAAACCCTGCCTCACTTTAGAGCACTCATATCTGCAGAGCATTGGAGCTACACCAGCACTACTCCTCCTTAATTAACTCCATCACTCAGTGTTTTAACTTGGGACCTGATTGCTGGAGTAGAGTCATTTTGGTCATAAACATTGCACTATAAAATGTGTTGCAGTTTGTAACCTGAAACGAGTTTGAGGTTATAATGCTGTGTGCTGTGGGTGAGATGCAAGTTTAAATGTTCTCATGCAGAAGCACCTGACAATATAAACACGCCGATGTGTGTTCATATAAAATTAACATTGCCAGAGGGGAATGAAGAGCAACAGTTCCTGAGGTGCTTTTATTCTGCTGAACTGCCTGAATTATAGCTTTGTTCTGTGCTATTTCTTCACATAGCTGTTAAATACTAATGTGCTCCATGTATAATATTGATGTGAAACACATTCCATTTATGTGAAATGCTCACATTTATGTCAATTAATATGAAAAATGTGCCATGAAACCACCACTCCCTGCCTTCCTCTCCTGTGCTGCAGGTGCTCCATCAGTCAGGTTTTAGTGCCCACCCAGCTGGGCCAGGCTCCCTTCAGTCACTGCAGCCCTCGGTGGCTGTCACAGAGGTCAGGACAGAACGGGAGGGAGCAGAAAAGCAGCGCTGCAGCCCTGAGGAGTCTGAGGAACAGCCCGAACAGCAGCTCAGGCTCCCGGGGTTTGTTTAGCAGATCAAGCAGCTGCTGGCACAATTAACATCACACAGCATTCAAAGGACGGAGCGAAGATTGACAGCTCCCAGGCAGCTCTAAAGGTGATGTTTTCAGGAGAAATTGTAATTCCTGCCATTACTTAGAAGTGGTGGGTTCAGTCAATATCACGAGTTGTAACTTCTATCAGTGGGAACTCACAGGGGATAGCACAATCACTGTTCTGAAACTCGGAACAAAGTGGGAGAAATTATAGCTTACAGACTAAGCCTATCATCTAGGTTTGCAAAAGACAGGCACTTACAAGTAGCCTGGCAGCAAATATTTGATGACTTTAGAGGTGAACAGATTTTGATTAAAGAGCAGTTTATGATTGGTAAAATGGGTTGCAAGCAGTCATGGTTGTAAAAATTAATGTTTCCGCAGTTATTGATGGTTTTCGGCAGTGATAAATATTCAAGTTTTGGCCCTCGTGTTATTAAATTCATTAGCAGTGAGGGCTTTCTGAAAGGGATCTGTGGGTAATGGAATTAGCAACCATAAATCACACTGAAACACCCCGTGTATTCAGCCCCATAGGTCAGTGCAAATATCATGGATACGGACATATTAAAGCACTCTGTCACCCCTGCCTGCCGTGCTCCTGCTGTTCTGCAATTTGCAGGAAAAGCCCTGGGCCATGCCCGTGACAGACCCAGCCCAGAGGCGCCGCAGACCCGGGCTCGCTGCCCTGCGGGGCTCAGCCCCCTCCGGAGGGCGCAGCCCCCTCCAGGGCTCGCTGCTCTGGCCTGGGGACAGCGACACCACCACGGTTCCTTTCCCGGCAGGGAAATGGAGAGTTTTTGGTGAAACCAGCAGGGCTTTGATCTGTCTCTTCCCCAATGGCTGTGCCTACATCCCAATTGTTATGGGAATTAGGAATATCATCACCTGCCCTCCCTCAGTCAAGAAGAGATTTCCACTTCATTTCAGTGGAATTTCATTTTAGCCACAGTTAATAAGTTGACAGGCAGCAAGCACGTGTGCTCAGTACTGCTCAAGAAATATCATTGACAACACCTAAAGAAATAAAATCCAAGTATGTGTGTCCCTCCCTATCCTCTCATCAGAGCATCTGACCTATAAACCAACTGGAAAATAAAACATACACTATGGCAGGACAGATTTTTCTCAGCAACTGTAACAGTTCCCTGCTGGCCAAGGCAGAGAGCTCACGGAAACCAGAGACTTCAACTTCACTTACATTCTACTTCACAAACTTCACTTGAGAAATTTCTTACAGAAAAGTTCTTTAAGACAAATTACAGTTTCAAAACATATATTGTCCTTTTGAAGTTTTGTTTTAGAAGAGGAAAGAAATTTTAAATGGGCATTTACTGAAGATTATATTCTAATGATCTATTTAAAGAGTGAAATATTGTTTTTAAAAAGGGAAACAATTTTTTTAGAAGGAAGAAGAATGGTAACCTTAGCTGTAGGATAGTTAGCATCAGTTTTTTCTCGGTAACCCCTGGAATTACAAGGGACCATTTAAGAAGGCTGCATGTAATTGTCAGATAGCACAACAGGCCATTCATTGCTCACCAAATGCTTTGACATGGTATCTAAATTACACTACATTAGTGTAAGGATGTACCTCAGTGAAGAATTAGCTGATTGACTACTCCTGCCTTTTATCCCTGGAGGAGGTTTACAAGTTCTTGTCTCTCCCAATGCACAAATAAAACAAACACTTCTGCAGAAAGATCCATGCCTGCATTGATGTTTGCTACCATTTTATTTTGGCATACTGACACTTCTCCTTTAGTCCTGAGCTGGTGGGGGGAGAGACAATGGGACACGTGTAACTGAGGGTAAACAGCAAATCCATGATTTTCCAAAGAAAAGCCAAACTTCTGCAGGGAAAGAGAAAACAACAGCACAGGAACACAGGTTCCTGTACACAGGTAATGTAATGCCTGCAAATGAGTATCAGACAAGGCCACAGCTTTCAGGCCAGTCTCTCCACAGCACATTTGGGCACTCAGAAGCAAATGAGCATTTCCTGAAATGTGCTCTGACCTCCCCACCGAGCCGGGGCTGCACAGGACCATTTAACACCTTAACTGCTGGCTGCAGTGGGGCTCTGCACTCCTGCAGCACCTGCAGCTCCTCCTGCTAGCATGGCTCAGACTCTGGTGCAATGCAAAGGGAACAAGGATGGAATATTCAAGGATGGATTATTTCACACCATCAACAGGCCATCAAAGTTCTTTGTGGCCGTATCCTCAGCTCACCTCACCAGACATTTTTTGTGGTTCACTCAGAGCTTATCCATACACAGTTATTTAAACTCATTGTAAATAAGACACATATTTTTGAATATTACTAGAAATTACGCCTATAAAATACTGAATAAAACCTTCAAAACAAATGCATAAAGAAGTATCAAGGGAAAAATACTTTTTCATATGAATCTACCCAACAAAGTATTTTAATGAGCGCAGATCTATTAAGAGAATTCTCAGGATACTGTAATTATTATTCATTTTCTAGAATTGTTTCACCATGAAGCTTTATGCTACTATGGGGACTTTAATGTTTATGTTTTGTGACGGCTGCGTTGACTATTAAAAAGCAATTTGGCTGACATTTTAAGTCTTTTGTTGCCAGTTTTAATTGGATTGTTCACCAAGCATCAACTCCCCCGTTAACTGCAAAAATTACAGGCCGACGTCAGTTTACAGTAATGAGTGCTTAATGATTTCCTGCTTTCAGCACGCCAGCTTCATACAAATGCACGCGTGATCAGCTTCATAGCAAGACCTGTAATTAAATCATTGAAACCTCAACGAAAGAGAACAGCAAATGGGAAGACATCCTTAATAAAGACTCCAAGATTTATCAAAACGCTCATTCCAAATTAAAAGAATCAATATTTTGAGGTCAAAAAGTGCAGGAGTTGGTGCTAAGGTAAAAACTTCTCTCACCTTTTCCTACAGAAGAAATTTCCTTTAACTGATTTAAAGTCTGAGAGATTGATGCAGTAAGTATTTGCACAGCATTCTGAAACCTAACTCCAAATTATTCAGAACTCATTATTAGATATTTTTGTTTACTTTCCATACTAGGTGAAGCTGCTTTCATATTAATAATAATAATAATTATTATAAGATATAAAAATAATTATACCTCAACTGAAACTTACAGTACTTACAACCAAGGAAAAACAAGCCCACCGACTTCTCAGGAATTCAGGTTCTTGACAGAAAACAGATTATTAGTCTTTGTTCAGCCCTGAATCCTAGGCCAAACTCCTACATATTTCAGAATTTCAAACCGAGAAAAAGCGGCTTTTAGAAGCAAACTCTTTGGAAGTGTGAAATATCCATGAAAATAAAGGCAGAACAAAGGCCCACAGAGCAGGGCCAGGCACCAGTGCCTCCTCACACTGCTCAGAGATTTCACACCTGATGGGTCTGGGCACTTGACATGGCTGGAAACTTTCTGTAGGCAGCTCAGCATCTGAATTCTGAAAAGAACTTGGGATTTCACACATTTCTATACTTATCAAGTCCAAGTGAAAAAAATTACTGACCAAGGGCTTTCACTGTCGTAATAAAAACAGTGAACATCTACACTGGAAAATTTGGGATATGGTGCCTCTTTAAACTGTGGATTCTGATTAATTTTACACCTCTAAAGTCAAACACCAGACTCCATTGTGTCACACAGTATTCAGGCAAATTTCTGCAATTTATAGCAGCTTCAAAGAACTCAGGTTAACGTGTTTCAGGCTTGACTTTTACAGATTATAGTCACCTGCTAGAAAACAGGAACCTACTGGAAAGGCTTTTAAGGCTGCCTCATTTTTATGTACAAAGCTTGTGTCTCACAGAATCACTCATTTTCCTTTCATTGCCAGGATGATGGTTTCAAACCTGTTGTGACCAAACACCTGAGCAGAGGGCCTGATCTGAAGGATTTAGGGGTCAGTTCAGGGCCCATCCCTTTCCCAGTGCCAACAGCCTGATCTGGAATTCACCAGCAGCTCAGTGGTGCAGGGCCTGTGCCAGCACCAACCTCTCTGTCCCACGGAGCACAAAGAACATCTGGGCTGAAACTGCCCTCGTGGGAGCATCTCTGCCATTCCAGAGCACTGTAGGATTACACTGCTGCATCATCTGTACTAAAAACACTGCTGCACACCCTGTGACACAGGGTGTGTGCACAGCTAACGCATGCAGGTTCGCTTCATGAGCCCAAACGAAGTGAAAGAAACTATAGTTGACATTTATGGTATTGATCGGGCTCCAACATTAATACAAAGTAAAATGGTTTGGGAAGTTTATTCATCTACTGATTAGTGATTCACCCCCTCCCAGATGATCCCTGAGGATGACAGCATTGTCTATGTTGTGCTCATCTTCATTGTGAAGCATTTGCTTCATTTCACATGCTGCAAAGGCAGCACTAAAATTATCGTGATTTAACTATACAAAACCAAGCACGTCATCCTGCTCTCCAAATGACTCTGCTTCCCTACAGAAACCCCTTCCAATCCCATAGCAACAGCAGAGGCTCTGTGTTTCCTACTGAAAGCCCTCCCATAGGCACTAGTCAAACACAAAGCTGCTCTGTTAGGTTATATCACTAAAAGAATCACTGAATGGCTGCTCTTAAAGCAAGTGACATGTCCACATTATCACTGAATATGCACAATCACCTGGAAAATTTCCAGAACTGATTTTTTGAGTTATGAGAAAATCCTGAGCCTGGACTGCCTCAGATTCCAGAGCAGGACTGCTTGAAGTTACAACTGGAAGTACACAGTGAGCACAAGCAGTCCCTACGTGCCACCAAAAATAGGTGGCAAGCTCCTATCATTAAAGCCAGTGCTGCTCCCCACCCAAAGCAGGAATGGAAAGGCATAAATGGAGTGAGGCACTGCCTTATTTTCCTTTCACGTTAGCCAGGTACATGCAAGGGAACTGCCAAGTGCTCTCCCTTGATGGGCACAGCAGCACATCCCCTCTCAGTCTCTGCTGATGCCTCCACCGGTGCAATGAAGCCCTTTATTTTCTGTCCCAAGTTCTCACTGTCAGGCAAAACTGAGCAATGAATGGGATCCAGTTCAACTGAGAGCAGTGTTTGATTTCATATTCCTGTAACACTTTGAACATCAAAATGCACTCTGGAAGTGCTCAGTCTTATTAAGCCTGGCAGTGGTGACTGCAGGGTGACAAGTTCCCTGAGCCCTGACAGTGGCTGAGCAGGCTCCAGTGCAGGCAGGCACTCGAGGCAGAGCAGGGAACACTCCAGGGCAGGAGGCAGAGCAAACACGACTCCTCATGAATGCAGAAGCCAGGCTCTACAGCCTCCAGCCCAGCACGGGAGGCTCAGCTTTATTATTTATATGCAGGGCAGCAGCTTCCAGAGATTAGAGAGGGAAGGGAGAAGCCTGACTGTGTACCAGGGCACATTTGGGGATCCTTTGCATCCCCTTCCTCACCATTACCTGGCTCTCAGGTGAGTGTCCTGACAGCTGCCTCTCCTGAGAGAGCCTCACTGATGAGGAGCTTCCCTCCAAACAGAGATCTCTGCTCTGGGGAAATGTCACTGGCACTGACACATTTCCTGAAACGTTCGTGTTTCAGCACACATTCAGAGAAAGGGGATTTTACATTTTAAAGCTTTGCCACAGAGATCCAGGCAACGCTGCAGTGCCAGGCAGAAGTCAGGGAAGCAGATTTCTGTGTCAGGGGCTGCCCTCTGAAGTGGGGGAGCTGCTCTGACCAGCACCAGGGCTGGGCTGGTGCCTGGGGCAGGGGTCACCAGCACTCTGTCGTTTATTTCTTTACCTACCAAGCCAAGTAAACAAAATGTAGCCTAAACAGAGCCAACAGGGGCTTCTGTTCATTGCAGTAGAACCAAGGAGAACTCTGTGCATAACTTCAGTCCGTTTGAATAACCAATTCCCCTTTTCTTTCATCTGTAGGAGAGAGGCTGTGTGGATTCTGAGTGTATGCACGTCCCCCTGATGCTATAGAAACAGCCCAATGAAAGAGCAGATACCTGGAAATCTGCCTCTTTGTGAGGCAGCACTTCTCATCTCACACAGGGGAGAAGAGACAGCACGGAAAGCTAAAAGGACAGCACTTTATCCCTTTGCTTGGAAATCTTCAATAGACAGCATTTAAAAAAAAAAAACCAACTAAATGAGTTCTATTCAAATGCAGCACGACAGAAAACGGTGCCTAGTCCAGGCTGGGCACAGTGACCTGCCCTAGTTTGTCACTTGAACAAAGGCATAAAAGCAAATGATAAATTTCCATTTTGTTACACAATATTTCATTAGGGAGCTAATTAAACAAGCTCTACTCAAACACAGCATATAAACAATATTATGCTGGAAGGGGGGCATTTCTCAGAAGATATTAGCTGATAGCAGTAACACAAATGATTTAATTTTTTTTTCTTTTCTCAACAGTTAGGAACAAAAAGCTTTTTTCCCCATTACCTCATCCCAAGTAGTTGTGCAAATCAAGCCCATGTTCGCATTCATGCTGTCACTGATAATGGATCTTGTGTCAAATAAGAAGAGAGTAAAGGACCTGATAATAAGTGCAATTATAAAACATCAAAAGTGGTAGATCAAAGTGGATTTCCTTTATTCCACTGTGTACAGTCACTTCAGAGCTTTTCAGTGTTCCTGTCATGCAGTCCTGACAGGATGTATTAATTTTCTCCATTATCCTAGCAACAAGTATGGCACACTTCAGAAGGCAGCTGACAAATGCAGCCCTTCATTATTACTCTGTCTTACTTTTATTCATTTTGTTTATAAAAACACTTTTTAAATCCCCTTCTCCCGAGAGTCTCAGGCACGATGATAGCCATCAAATGGCTGATAACCTTGTGATAAACAAATTCAGGGACAAAGTCTCAAACCTTCCAAGTACTGACACTCTTCAAAAAAAGGACTGAAGTTTACAGCCTCCAAAAATTTCAGTTCCACTGAGCTCATGTTAGATGAGCTGGAAAACCTCACCTAAATATTGCTGGTTTAATTCTCTTGGAAGACTATCAATTTCTGCATAGTTACTAAATTCTGCATGGGGATTTATGGCATAGATTGGCAATTTAACATACAAATTGTCTCTGGAAAAAAGAAATAAAGCACAGGAGTTAAGCAGACGAGCTCAGCTTCATCCCCAGGGGTGCCATGACTCAAGCCCTGGTGTGGCTGCTCAGGTTCACCCCTCCACCAGCAGCCAGGAGCCCCTGGGGTGAAACGTGCATGACAAGAAAGCAGATCCACAGCATCTTCCCACAGGAGGAAACCAGGAGAGAGGCCCTGAGCTGGGGTCTCCTCAATAAACTCTGCTCAGCCTGGCAGGCACGTTTGCTTCTGAGCTGATCACAAAATGCTGCAGCTGCTATTGCCAATATCCAGAGGAACACGGACTCCAACACGACAAAGCAAAACAGGAATCAAGGAAATTGCACAACATAAACAAGTGCATGCAAAATGAAGTCCTGAAGCAATATATTGTCATATAAAACTGAATATCCTTGCTGAAGCCAGGAAAGCATGACAATTTGCACTAAGTGAGAAGATAATATTCACACAAAACTCTAGTACTACTATATCTGACATCCAGAATTTCACAGGATAAAATCTACTCCATGCATGCTAATGTGAAGTACCATGTTCAAAAAGTATACAACGCTATTCTGAATTTAGAGTTTACTTCACTGGCATTAACTTCCATGACTAGTTTGAAAAATAAATCTAAATTCATTAATTCAGTTGCCTATGACACGGCCCTGCACAGTTGGAAATAAACTGAGGAACTCCACCATACACAAGGAGTATCTGTTAAATACCAGCACAAAGGCAAATGCAGCAGTTTCCCCTCCTATCACATGAATATTATGGCAATGATGCGTACAAGTGATTTACATCTTCATTATTTCTAGGCTGCAGGAATTGCCATTGCAAGTACTTTGCAGAGTCATTTGCTAACATTTAAGCAAGTTATGATTAATGCAATTTGAGTAGAATACATATTGGACAGATAGATTATAGCCCTGCTGACACTGTATGTACAATAATTAGTGCTGTGACAACAGCTAATTATTTATAATTTTAAAGCTTAAGGATTTTATCCATAAATATTGTAGTTGAAGTTAATAGATTGGTTCTTTCCATAGCCAAAAGAAGGTGACAGAAATTATGCACTAAATAAATGAACGATTTCTTATCAATATTTAAAACTAATGGAATGCAAATCAATAACATCCCTAGACATTCAAAGCACTGCTGCAAAGTATTACTGCCAAAATTAGTACATAAAGCACCCACATCTCATCCCACCTGCTGTGCTGTGCAACACAATGAAACTTATTAACAGACAATTGAAAACATAAAAACTTCCTCCTTAAAATTGAAGAGATCTAAGATACCAGTGTGAAACTCTGCTCCAGCTGTATGAAGGGCCTGTGCAAGGACTGGAGTGAACAAACAGATTCTCAGATGGACTCCAAGGGAAATTCTTCACTGATTTCAATATTGCTGCTCTAGAAGAGCATGTCCCAACTGCCCAGCCTGCAGCCAGCAGCAGCACCTGCCCTGCCTGCCCATGGCCAAAGTGCTGCTCTGCACAGACACCTGAGGATTCAGGTACCAGAGTGCCCAGCAAACTGTGAGGAGTTCACTCAAAATGGGCACAGAGCCTCTTTCTTCCTTTGGGAAAAGAGATTTGAAAGACTTAAGGTGATGTGGTTGGGCTGGGAAGGAAAAGGTGTTTTGTGACACGTTCAGATGATGCAGGACTTGCAGCAGTCCCTAGTGGGCACTGAAGGATCTATTCCAATACATGTGCCCCTCTCAGTTACCTGTGCCCCAGGTACAATTTGGGAGGGCAGAACAGCACTGCAGTGATTGCTGCAAGCATCAGGGCCTCCTTTCCTACCCCTGCAAAGCCCATTAATCCATTTGTGCACAAACAGCTACTGGCACTGCAGTGCCCAGCAGGGCAGGAAGCCCAGCACAGGTAAGAGTGGGGCTGAGCTGCTGCCACCCTGCAGGGCCAAATCCCAACACTATAGTGGTCAAATCCCAACACTGCAGTGGCCAAATCCCAACACTGCAGTGATCAAATCCCAACACTACAGTGATCAAATCCCAACACTGCAGTGGTCAAATCCCAACACTACAGTGGTCAAATCCCAACACTGCAGTGGCCAAATCCCAACACTGCAGTGATCAAATCCCAACACTACAGTGATCAAATCCCAACACTGCAGTGGTCAAATCCCAACACTACAGTGGTCAAATCCCAACACTGCAGTGGCCAAATCCCAACACTGCAGTGATCAAATCCCAACACTACAGTGATCAAATCCCAACACTGCAGTGGTCAAATCCTGCATCCCAATCACCAACACCATATAGGGATGCAAACAGTATTTATGACTGAACTGTACAGAAGTAATGACTAAAGCTCCAAAAGGCAAGGTACAGCTCTAAATGACGAGATTTCCTTAATCTCTTTTATGCATTTCCCTGTGAGTGCCTTTAGGCCCACTGAAGTAATTTCCTGCTTTCCCACGAGTGAGGAATGCTCTGTTACTGGGAACAAAAGCTGCAGTGCTCCCAGTGCTCCCAGTGCCCTCCCAGCACGCCCAGGGGAGCAGGCAAAGCTGGGGAAAGCTCAGCCTGCAAGACCCTGGGTGTGCTCGTTGTTCTCTGGGATTGGAGCAGCATACTGATTTTCTTTCAGCTCTTCCAATTTTCCAGCATTACAAAACATTAATAATTGATGTTTCATTGATTTGATTATTTTCTTCAGAAAGCTGTCCAGTTCCTCCACAGCTCAGAGCTGCAGAATGCTCTCAGAGGCATTCACATTTATCAGTATTTCTCTGACTCACTCAATATCAGTTTATTAGCCTTAATTTGTACCTTTGTTTTTACCATCAAGGAAGCTGCTTTTAGATTGACTCTGAAGAAACAATCCTTAAAAACAGAAACTGAAACAAAAGCTTTCCCAGCAGAACAATTTTTAAAACTTAATGATACTTGAACAAACTTCTTGGTTTCATTTAGTTGGGTAGCAGCTGCTCAGTGCAACACAGAAGCCATTTCAACAGAAGACTCATATCCCCGGCTCCTTTAAGTGCTTTTGGTACCAGATTAAATATTAATACCAAACAAACTGTACCGTTCAACCACTTTTTGCATTACTGTTCTGTGAGGGATCACACGATGAAGCAGATACAAGACATATGTCAATATTAAATGTACTTAGCATTCTTTAAAGTCAATGTATCAATTTACACAAACAAAGGTGCTCATCTTCCACCTCTCTGTTGTTGAACATCTGCATCTCATCAGGAGATGAAAGAATTGGTCAGAAATGCACTGAGGCTGAATTACATTAGGAACAGAAGAACCTACAGGCAGACAACTGTGCCTCCCCACTAGCTTAATAAGAGATCTGACAAGACACAAGAAGCAATCTTAATTTCTAGGTACACTGAAAAAGAGAGAAAACAGAACAAAAGATTCCCATTTTAGTTGTTATTACATTCCTGCCACAAACATGTATACATGCAAATATCACTACAAATACCTTATTCTGTTTTATTTAGCATTCACCATATTTTATCTCATAGGCAGAGAATGATGAAAAACCAACTTTTTTGTTTTCTAAGATACTTAACACACCCTCCCAACAGCATGCACTTAAAGAAGCAGCAAGATTTCCTGTCACAAGTGGAAAGTAGGGAAGAGGAAGTGTAAGGAGGTTATCCAAGAACTCAGCTCTACCAGGGACCAGGACAAGCTTCGGTGGAAATGCAGTCCAGGAGAGCACCTGACACAAATTCTAGACCCACTCATTAGGATATAATCAATATTAGCTTGCCTTGAACTCAAATGAAGCATGCAAAAGTAGCCTATAACCAATATCAGTAACAGCTACACACCAAATACAAGCATGTATTTGTTATTTTATTAACACACGTGGGCAGTACAGAAAGACAGAACCTATGACTGATGATCAGCAAAACATGTAACTGGTACCAAGGAACAGAACTGAGGAGGTAAAGGAGGGTGTGTGCAAACTGACAGGACACCCCAGCAAGCAGTGTGCCAGTCCTGAGTAAGTCCAGTCAAGCTTTGTTTGGGATCTCAAACTGGGGGATCAGATTTACCATTCTGGAACCCATCCCCACAGCCGCACCCACTGCCTGCTGTGTTCACACTCACACAGCCCCCAGCAGATCAGATTTACCATTCTGGAACCCATCCCCACAGCAGCACCCACTGCCTGCTGTGTTCACACTCACACAGTCCCCAGCAGATCAGATTTACCATTTTACCATTCCAGAACCCATCCCCACAGCCACCACTGCCTGCTGCACTCACACAGCCCCCAGCAGCTGGGAGCACCCCAGCTCCCCGGGGTGGTTTGCAGTACACCTCATACCCTTTAGTTGTACAATAAAATAGAGAATTAAGTGATCAAGCACAATGTGACCTGAGTTCCTCTTTCTGCATTATCACCCAGAGTCTCTTCCCTTCACACATCCAACCCGCAAATGTCAGCTTGAAGCACGACCCTAATCAGGCTGAAAGTGAGAACAGATGCCTGAAAATGAAGTAAAAGCAGGAAACCACAAAAAAGTACGGGGTGACAAACTGTGTTCCTGCAGATTTTATTGTTTCTTTTTAAATCATAATTGGCCCTAATTACACTACTTAAACGTTAATGCACAACACCTGGCCTCAGCTGCATAGAGGGAGACGAACAATGTTCTCCTCTCACCTCACTGACAAGGAATTAAATAAAACTCAGCCCTCCAAAGCTGGGCTTGCCAGTGTGTGCTGGGCCAAGCTGTGCCAGGGCACTGCCCAAAGCTGGGCTTGACCCAGCTGAGCCTCCCAAGCACAGGGAAATCTGCACAGGCAAAACCATTTGTTCCTTACTGTACCCTTTGGAGCTCTTAGTAACCACAAAACACAGAGATTGGGGGGTTTTCACTTTCTAAGAGCATAACTCAGCCAATAAAACTGGGTATCAAGGAAGTTTTCTCCATTTGTCTGGTCACTAAGTGGCAGCACATGCTTCATTTCATAAATAATTCAAGGTAATAGGAAGTCTTAACTTTGAGGTAATTATTAGCAAAAATAGTGCTTTCTATAAGAAGCACAACCAGCAGCATAAACAAATACTTGTTCTCTTGGGAATAATTACATTTACATTCATTAAATGCATATTTTTCAAGGATATCAGTGCAGATAAGCATGGGTTAGGGCATAGTATTTCTGGCAATTTGCATATGATGCTGCATGGAAAAATGTATTTGGCTCAATCACAGTTTCACAAAAGATGAGACATGCTCCAACAGAACTACACATAAATCCAGACACATCAGCAATAGGAATTAAAAGTCACACTTTTGCATTAATTTATGTGACACCACTCTATAGTGCTCCTGAATAAAGTTGATTCCACCAGGAATGGATTATTTTGTTCCCCCCCAGCTGTTAGGACAGGTTCCCTGGAACACTGCACTCCTGAAACCATCGAAAATGCATCAGAACAAACGAGAGCAATCCAAACAAACGGGCCACACTCCCTGCTAGATCTGTGTGTCATCCACACCATTAATAAAACAGGACTCTCCAGAAACTCTGGGTGATGCTTCATTCACAAACCAGGCCATACTGGGCACCATTTCTCTCAGCTCTCCAGCAGAGCAGGTGAATTATCTGGGTTTACATAGCACAGCTGAAACCTTCTCATTCATAAAATGTATGGATTAGTCAGCATATAAATGATAGCAATAATTAATTTAGCCACGTGTATTTACACATAATGAGTGCCTTTGCCACGAGCTATTATTAGCACTTTTAAGTTAATTCATAATAAGATAGCAGAACTATGTCTGATAATGCCAGCAGAGTGCTTGAATTTTAGAACTTCTAGAGCACAAAATCATGTTCTGTTCCTGTTGTGGCAACTGGCTCAAGGAATGTCAAACCACACAGCCCTTGCTCAGGTCAAACTCCCAGTTCAAACAGATGTTTTTGCCCAAGGAAACAGCTCAGAAGGCAAATGAAGGGCTGCTCCTTTTTCAAGCAGAACCAGTGGAGACTGGGCTGGGCTGGGCTGGGCTGGGCTGCTGGGGTGCTGGGATGCCCTGGGAGTGCCACAGCCCCCGGGGGCTGCGCTCGCTGCAGTCACTGCAAACTGCGCTGCAAACAAAACCAGAGACAGAGCTGAGTCCTGGACCTGGGAGAGAACAGCCAAGGGTCAGTGTCTGCTGTGCCTCGGTGTGGACAGGGCAGTCAGGAAGGGAAATGCTCCAGTGGGAGACAATAAATGCCTGCAGTGCCTTCCTCTGCCTGGCTACATGCAGCAGTCACAAATGCAATTGATAATGAAAGGGAGGACAGCCTTCTCCACACACAAAATGCTTTGCAAATGTATTTAAAAACACTAATCTATTGCAGTAAAGTTAATATACTGTTTTCTATTCAAATATTAGTCCAGTTTCTCTGGTTCTCAATGAACAATGGCAGCACCTCATTTACATTTGTTTCAAAGCAATTTGACTTTTCCCAGTGGTCTCAAAATAGCCACATTCCAGCCCACGGATAAGAAAATCACTGTTAGTTCTGTTCCAAAGAAACAGGCTGCAAGGTTTAGACAGGCAGAATTCTCCTCAATAATTAAAATACTGTGGAACCCTCCACAATAATTTTCAGTGAAGGATTGCCTCAAAGCAGGTGCAGGATTTTGCACCCGGTCCTGTCCAATTCCATGAGGTTTGTCAGGCTCAGCCCTGCAGGCTCTCCAGGTCCCTGTGCGTGGCATCCCCTTCCTTCATCACCCCACAGCCCGGTGCTGCCTGCTGAGGGTGATCCCAGCTCCACTGCCCTGCTCTGACCCGAGCATTGCCACCCCTCCTCACTGGGCAGATGTTGACCAGATGTTGATGATTTCAATGTCCAGCGTTTGGCAGATGTACAGACAATGCTCAGGAGATTACACCACATCTCCAGCTCCAAATTCTCCAGGGCAGGTACTGAGCAAAGCCTGCCTCTAAGAGAGGAGATGTAATTACAGGTGAGACACTGCACTGATAGACGCTTTGCAGATCAGCCACTCAAAATGCAAAGTGGATTAATTAGCAGTGTCCACCCCATTCGAGAGCCCTAGGAACCGAAAAATTAGATCTGGACCCATCAAAGGACTACAAACCAACTGAAGCAGAAAAGCCAAGACACTGGAATAGAGGAAAAACTTTAAAAGAAACCGACCCTGCTACAGCTGGAATCAGAAGTGCAAACTACACAGGAGACAAAAAGCTGTGATTAACACCTTGTCAGGGGAGGGCAGCAATGCAGCACGATAATAAAGGGAAGGTTCTTGCTTAATCCTGGCACAGTTTGATTAGATGTAGATTTCTTTAATTTCTCTGCATAAATCTTTAATAAACACTTGCCTCTTTGGGTTACCATAAATATTTTGACCTGTATTCTACCAGAAATCTCCTTTATTTAATAACTAACTGATTACTGCACAAGTCCTTCTGTGATGTGTAGGCATCACTATTTTACAAATGGGTCCCACCAGCTCGTTCTCAGATGTGTCATCTTCAGATTCAATAAGCTTCCTGCATAAACAAGAAATTGAATGCCCTTTGTCCTTATTAGCTAATAGAAAATGAATTTTTTAGTGTTAATTTTTGGGCTTGGGTCTTTGGCCAAATTAGGCAAAAGGGTGTCTGTTTAGGACACCTGCTACACCCACGGACAACAGACACCAGTCAGAGATGGAAAGATCTGCTGGGTTATTTCCTTTGACTCCAAACTGATGAAGAACAGCAATCAATAAATAATCACACGCTTGTCACGTCCTCTGCAGTATGTACTCAAATGTGTCAGCTGGTTTTAAACAACTGCAGCCACAAACCTCTACCACTTCATTTACTGCATTTACTGCTTCACACTCCTGAAGAACAGACAAGCTGGAAGGATTTGATAGTCAATAGAAACGCAACAGCTTTACAGAGGCAAAGAAGGGTCCAATGCACCCACCCAGTGTGATCTCCCTCAGTCAGAGCAGGCTTCAGCCTCCCTCCCTCCCACCAACCCTCCCAGCCACGGGCTCCAAGCACTGAGCACGTGGCAGGGCATTCCCTGCCCTGACCCCCAGTTTGGGACTCTGCTCTGAGCTGCTCTGAGTGCCAGCTGCAGCTCTGTGTGCACCAGCTGCAGCTCTGCAGCTCTGTGTGTGCCAGCTGCAGCTCTGAACACTCTGCCAGCATCACCCACCATGGCAGAGCCCTCAGAGCTGCTCCCCTGCACCCTCCTGCTCCAGTCACCTGAGGAAGAACTTGGATTATCTCCACAGATTCAGGCCCCTCAGAATTCCCTTTCCTTGAGTACCAAGGCCCAAAGTCACAGCTGCACCTTGTGCTGCTCTGAGGTTCCCTGGTTTTACCCATCCCTGCTGTGGCAGGGCTCAGTGCCCCATCTGAGCAGTCTCAGTGCCCCATCTGAGCAGTCTCAGTGCCCCATCTGAGCAGTCTCAGGCAGTCCCAGTGACAGCTGCAATATTTCAGTTCCTGACAAGACCCGTGCACAGGCAGCCCACAGCAGCGTTTGACTCGCTGGCTCCGTTTATCTCATTCACTGGCCCTTAAGGCCCCTTTCAGCATCTCTGCTTTCCAAAGTAGCTCCTATTAAATATTTTATATTTGGTTACTATCCCCACACTGAATTTCATTCCATTTGCAGTGTATCCTTCTGGATCTTTGAAATGTTTGGTATCGACTTGTGTGTCAGGGATGATGTTTTAATGTCCGCAGCTTAAATATCAGATAAGAACCACATTTCTGACACATTTCATACAATTTCTCATCAATATTTTTATGTCCCTAACACTGTGTCATGCTATCATCTCCATATTTCAGATACTAAAAGCCCAACCAGCTAAATTTTAATGCTGTAATAAACACCTACATTTTTATGATTTAAAAATTGAAAATACTCTATTTAAGTATATTTGGTAATTAACGTTTCAAAACATAGGCAATAAAGGCAGCAAGTATCTCTTTTAATGATCTGTTTCATTTCCCTGTTTCAACTTCTATGCTACAAAATACTACATGGGAAACCAAGGTTTCAATAAATTAAAAATATAAAAAACAATTATCCTTGACACAGTAAAAGCCTTCTTCTGCAGAAACTAAACAGCTGTGCAAAGTCTGACCTGATACCACCTGAAAAACAGATAAGAATAAAGGAATTCTTCCCAGTTAATAACAAAATTCTTTACTAAAGAGCTTTATGCATAGTACAGGCTTACAATGAACCTGTGGAAGAGATAAAATAATCTCTCTCTCTCTATATATAAATATATATGTATATAATTTGGGCTCTTCAGAGGACTGGCTCATTTTTTAACTGTATCTGAATAATGGGAAGTTATGTAAGTCTTGATTTTGATGAGCTTTCTTTTAGTTTCAATACTAAAAACCCCTGCCTGGAAGCCTTGTTTGGGAGATTAGAAAACTGCCAGCTGATCAGGTTAACAAAGTTAACTGAGTCTTTGCTTCTGTGCTGTGTCTGTGACAGAGCATTACTCTGATTGGGTTTATTTTTTTCATTTCCCCACTATGTCATTAACTGATCAAAGTCCCCTGCACATGCTGAGCACAGGTAAGCATTTCCAGCAGCACCAGAAATCTGGTGTAAGGCACACACAGGGGATCTGCAAATCTCTGAATCCCACCCAGCAGGACAGGAGCAACCTCCAGCACAGTTTGTCACCTTCCAGCCTCTGGAATCTCCGTGAAACCAGGTTTGCTGTGTCTTGGATGTTTTATTTTAGGATGACTGCAGATTTCAGCCACAGTTACAGCTCACCAGAGCTGGGTGACCCAGAGCAGGGCAGAAGCAGCCCCCAACCAACTCCCTGGATGCCCTCATGTTAGCACAACAAGCTGCCTTCAACAGAAAAGCCAAGAAACTAACCCAAAGATGAGGGTTCAGAAATGCCACTGGATTTGGAGGGTATTTATGATCACAGGTTAGACGAGCAGGAGGTTATTTTCTGTTCTGCTGGTCTTAAGGAAATAAAATAGCCAGTAAGAAAAAAAGATTTTTGCAAAAACTCAGTTGCTTTAGACTCTACTTATGCTGGCTCTTTATTTAACATTAATAAGCACTGTTTGAGTTGCCAAGCAAATAAATGTGTTTGTTTTATTGCAGGTACAGCTGTAGCATTGTTTTTTGTCATTATTAGCCACCAAGCAATGTGTAAGATAGCGAGAAGAAAGCTCAAGAAATTCCACTAGAGCTGGCTGGTGAAGTACAGAAAATGCTTTCTATTTGATTTTGTATTAAAAAGAAATTGGATATCACAAGTCTAAAATGGTGATGCCAGAAAGATATTTTGAGAGGTATTGCAGAAGGCTGCCTTCAGAGAAAAGATGTCAACAAAAATGAGTGACTGAAATAATGTGGAGTACTTCAGACACGGACAAGAGGTACTAGGGATCAGAAATGAATTATTACACTCTAAAATGATCCAATAAAAATCGAACTGTAGTGCAGTAATCAGAAAATGTATTGGAAAAGAGATAGGTTATAAAAAGAAAAAGGAGCTTTCAAGTACTGTAGGCTATTAGCTACTGAGAAATCTGGATTCAGGAGATTACATTCCTAAAAAAATATGCACACAACCAAACACAGCTGAACTTGCTGTTCAATAGGTAGTGAACTATAAAAATTAAAACGATAGATCGGAGACAGAATTACAGGCTAAAATAAAAATAATCAATGCAACCATCAATAGGAATTTTGAAATGAGAACTGCACTGGCTGAACACACAGCCACACAGGCTTCAGGAAGAATGACTCAATTATGTTTTTCCCCACAGGCAAAGACATAAAAGATGGTTGTAGACACATGGAGCACATCACAGAAATCATTTGGGCAGTGCCCCTTGCTGCAGAGGAAGAGCTGCAGTTCCAGCAGTGAATAACTGGAGATGCCCTGGCAGAGCAGCCCTGCAGCCCCTGTGCCCCTCTCCCCTTCTGCTGCCACAGGCCCACGGGAGGAGCCTGCCCTTGTCCAGCCAGGGAGGAGCACTGGGACAGCTCCAGCTGGGAGAGACAGGGACTGAGGGCTTCTGGAAAGGGCACAACATGGGAACCCTCATTTCTAGTCACATATGCCTCCTTAAAAATAAATATCATTATCATCTTCCTTATAAAAGGAAATTATGCAATATCCTGGGAAACTTTCTGGCCTCAACAAGAATTTACAACTACACAAAAATAAATTTGGAGACTTTCCCTTCACCAGGAGCTTTCTTGCTTTACAGGAAAAAGCTCCGCCCCCATCTGTGATCAGCAGCATAACCTCAACCTTTCCACGGTAATCAGAAGGTGCAAGCATCCACAAGTTGTTTTGTCAGGAAGAAAATAACTGAGAAGTGTCTAGTGCTGAGCTGTGAATTCTGCCCTGCTCATCAGGCCCCACTGCCACTGCAGCTCTCCAGCAGCTTCTCCTGCTCAACAATTCCAGGAGATTCAAGACTCAGTTCCAGCAAATTCCATCAGATACATTCTGATTGTGTGACTGGAGCGATGTTTGTACCACATTATGCAGAAGAACATGAATTCCAAGCGTGCACTATGACCCTGCCACTCCTGCCACAGTAAGATTTGCTCTCCAAGACCTCAGTGTGAGTGGGCAATAACCAGGTTTGCTGTCTCAAAAGCACTGTTTGGGAAAGATTAATCAAACAGGATGTTCTGAAACCCAAAGTGCCACTTGACACTGATGCTGAACAAAGCAACAAGGAGGGCAGACAAGTCTGAACAACACTTATCATGACTTTGGTACAAGTAAAAGCTGTGCATCAATTCATAACACACATTTACTCAAAAATAATTGTAGGCAGAGAGGGAAAAGCTTAAAAGCTACATTGAAAGATGAGAGTAAAACCCTTTCAATTAAATGAAAGGAGTGATAATTTATATTGCTGCTGCCTCCTTAGGGCACATCCACCATACTTGCTGTATCACACAGGGGAGAAAAGTCAAGAGATTTTTTTTTTCCTGAGCTTTAATGCCAGTTTACTGATTTCTGGAATAAAAATTAGACCTGACTCTTCTCCTCAAGCTTTCCTTCCTCCCCTCCTCTGCCAGCATGAAAGCAAAAAAATCTGCAGGGATAAGAATATTACACACCGTTGTGCAAGTGCACTGATAGTTTTTACTATGCTGTGGGCAAAGGTCATTTAGATTCTGGAATACAGAAAGTATTTCTGCTACATTCGAAACACTGTTTCATTATCTTTAATGTAAGATACTAAATATTGATATTTGTATCTAAATTAGTGTTCATTGTGCTTAAAAGAGAACCACAAAAAAGGCATGTTTTAATACTGTGCACTGATTTTAACAGACCACAGGAAAATTGTAAAGATTAAAATAGCAGACATGCAGATGCAATGCCCCCGTTATCCAGAAAAAGTAATAAAGTAATAAAGTAAAAAAGTAATAAAGTAAAAAAGTAATAAAGATGGTAATTTTAAAAGGCATTTAAATTTCCCCCACAATACTGACAACAAAGTCATTACCTGAATTTCCATACCTAAACAATTTCACAAATGCCTCAAATACTGGGGGTACAGCTCAGGGGTCGCCTGGTATTGCAGCTGTGATGCTGCAGTACCTAGAGCAGCATCTCACCCTCACCCAAAGCCTCACCCACCCTAATTCAGGTACCCCACACACTGCCTGTGACACAGCAACACCTCCACAGGGACCCTCTGAGGCCACCAAGCCCCTCACACTGCAGAGGAGAGCAGGCAGAGAGTCAGGAATGTGCAGGGTCCCCACAGGGCTCTCTCTGCTGCTCCTGCAGGGTNACCAAGCCCCTCACACTGCAGAGGAGAGCAGGCAGAGAGTCAGGAATGTGCAGGGTCCCCACAGGGCTCTCTCTGCTGCTCCTGCAGGGTGTGCAGGGCCCCCAAGGCTCTGCTGCTCCTGCAGGGTGTGCAGTGCCCCACAGGGCTCTCTCTGCTGCTCCTGCAGGGTGTGCAGTGCCCCACAGGGCTCTCTCTGCTGCTCCTGCAGGGCCCCCAGGGCTCTGCTGCTCCTGCAGGGCTCCCACGCTGCCCCTCACCCAGGACCCTCCTGGGAACACGGGCAGAAGAACCAACCCCACCTCAGCACCAAGGGATCAGGAAAACTCCACCACAAAAGAAACAGAGGGCTTTCATTAGGGGAAGGTAAGGGGCCCTTTTCTGTCAAATACCTGAAAGGATCATAAATCAAACATCTGACAAGCTACAGCTAATGAGAGACATTGAAGGAATTTCACCATGGGGGCTTTTGCATTTTATTGATGAAGTTGCCTTAGTCTATTAGGTACCTTAAGTGATCTGATAGGCAGGAGTGTACAAGGAGAATGCAATCCATACCACAACAAAAAGGCAAAATAAAGCATGCAAGGAACAAAGAGAAAAATATTAAATGACACAGAGGGAATGGGATTAAGATCAATATTTACCTTTATATTTTCAAGGCTACTTACACATATTTAACCTAATGGGTCTACTTGCAAATTAGTAATTCAATTTCTTAATTGCACCACTGTAAATAGAGAGTGACAGGCCAGGAGCTAATGGATATACCTCAGTCATCATTATTAGAAACACAATCCTGCACAGAGAGGCAGCCACATGCCCCCTTCTCAGAGCATGTATTGTTATTGTAATGTAGCTGTTGGTAATAATTTCCTGGAGAAATGAGAAAGCCAGAGATCAGCTTAATGCCTGGCTTGTTTACAAAACAACAGTAAATAACAGCAACATCAATTGCAGTGCTGTCACTGTCTTACATTAAACACATGACTTTTATGAAGAGCCAAATTCAAGCCTAATTTAAACAGGTGTGAATTCACAGAAGGTCTGTTGACACACACCATAAATTAAATCAGAGTCTGTCCTTAGCTAAATCCTCCCCATGTCTGCATAGCTCCAGCACTCAGAAAGCTGTGCCTCTCACAGCATCAGCCATTCCAGTATTTCCTTTACTAATTACCTTTATCCCCTTCACAGATACTGTTAAAATACTGAACATGAAGTGCAAAGAACGAAGGTGACTTGTCCAAAACTCACCCAGCTGCCCAGCAATCAAAATGAAAAATCACCAGAGACTTAAGGACAGTCAAAAGCTCTGTTAAATGGATCACTGCTCCCAGGCTATAAAACAAATACTTAGATGAATTACACAAGAATAATCTTACATGTTTCTAGCTCATTAAACTCAGCTTTGATCTGTAACCTACTAAATTCTCTACTACATCTACTTATTATTATATGGCTAATATTATCATCCCTTCTTTGCAGCCTGCTGTTTAAAATGGTTTTATTATTACAAGCGTTGTTTCAAATACAATCTGATCCCACGATTCAGGTTCAATTCCTTCAGCCATCATCCAAACCCAATGCCTTGGGAAGACACAGACAGGCCCAACCCAAACCTCCCTGAGCAGCAAACCCTTCAGAGAGGGTGGAGCAGGAGGACAGGCAGCATTGCACATGGAAATGGGCTGGCACCTCCAAATCAACTGATTCCAGCAACACAGTAAAATCTGATAGCGCAGAGTGCTTAGTCCTCAAAGGAATATTTAACTAGGAACAAGCCTAAAATCTCTTTTTTAACCCCAAGCAGGTAATGTAATGCTCTTGAGCCTACATTGGACATTATGTTGGGCACTGGCAGATATCCAGGTGAAATTACATAATTATGAGCTTCATATTTGATGAATTCAAACATGTAAGTATAGAAATGCCATTTATAATTGAAACCTCGCCCAGTTATATTAACCTTATGACTACAGAGGCACTAAAAGATGTCGTTGTCAACAATGAAGTGTCAATATTTAATAACATCTAGACCTGCCATAACACAGAGCCATTAAACACAGAAATTAAAACATCAGCTAAGCTTGTTGATCTTAAGCATGATAAATTTGTTTACTTACCATACTTTGTAAGGAAACAGAGTAGCTTTTAATCAATTTTAATGCAGAGATTAAAAAATACTGATTTCCCATGTTACTTAATTAAACACACATTTTTCCTTTCTGTGACACACTAAATTGTAGGAAAAGCAAATGAGTAAAAAAATCCTGAATGAGTATTTAGAAAACACACATACACAAACCCCAAATCCTTGTGTCCCACAAGCTCACTCTCCATATGCAGAGAAATACAGAGCTGAGACACAACAAGGACCTGTTCAGTGTGTGCCACTGATGAAGACATGGCTTCAAGTGCAGCACAAGATTAGAGGTAAATAGAGAATTCAGGGCCCCAGGTTGTCTTTCTCAAGTTACCTGGCTGAAAAGCCTTAAAGCTACGTCCAGAAGGCACAGGAACAACTGTATGCAAAGTGTGATATAAATGTACGTACCTAGATTTATTTTAGATCCTAATTCATAGGCCACCAAATTCAAATGAGAAGTGTCTTATGACATAAAAATGAAGAATGTGGTAGAGTTACTCATCTCTAGAGAAATGATGTTTGAACGAGGTCACTGCTTCATTTTTTGTCTTATTTTCAGTCTAAACTGTAAATACAATACACACAGCCAACAGTCCCTTCACCTTACATACAGGGATGTAGGAAGGAAGGGGGGGAAAAGAAAAAAGAAGAGAAAAACGAAGAGCAAAAGGCAAGCAAGAGAAGCAGCAAGCCGTGAGTGACTTCCTGCTCGCACTGAGCCCACGAGAGGCGTTTCCCGTTACCATTCTCCCCGTCCGATTTCCTGTCGGGGTCGGTGTCGGTGAGGGACAGCGCGGAGTTGGCGCGGCTGGACAGGCAGGAGCTGTGCTGGGACGCGGCGCCGATCCAGGCGCGCAGGGCGCGCTCCGGGGACGCGGCGCGCTCGCTGTCCGTGTCCGAGCCCCGCTCCGCGGGGAAGCCGCGCTCCCGCTCCGCCGCGTACCCCGAGCACAGCATGCGCGGGGCCTCGCAGAACTCCAGCTCTGAAAGACACAAGGCGGGAAAGGAGCCGTGAAACCCGTGTCGCTCTGGTTTGCTTTGGAGCTGTTTGGAGAATTAACGCTGGTCACAACATTACAAGATGCTTTATGGTCAGTGAGTCACTGTCTAATCTACTCTAAGGGTAATACAACTAGAAGGATTCACAGTAAAATATATAGTGCTGCCCTGTAATTGTGCCTTTTTGTCTGATGGAAATGTGTATTATAGCTCAAACATACACACCCACACACTGATAGGTGCACTTCAATTTACAGCTGAAGGGAGCATCTGCAAACACAGACACCTTCTCACGTTTTGCCAGGAAGGGAACAGCTCCAAACTATTCTCAGTAGGTTTTTATCCTAGGACAAGTGTAGCGAATTTGCCAATAGGGAACTTACAGAATAACATTTAAAATATTTGGTTTACCACCAAGACAAAGAAAGGGCACTTACCACGGGCTTGCCCTTTGAGAGTGCTGTCCTTGCATATTCTCACCAGTGGGTTTGGCTCTCCATGCTGGTGCCTACAGAGGAGCAGTGACCACTAGGGCAGTGCAAGGGCCCCCTGGTGACCCCCAGGCAGCCGGGATTTGGGAGCTGCTCAGTGCCACCAGTCACTGCTCACCGCAGCTGTTGGCAGCAGACACCCAAGGACAGCAGAAGGTGGACAGGACCCGGCATGTGAATATGCAGAGGAAACATTCTCCAAGAACTACAGGTAAGCAACACACATCAGCAAATTCGCAGCTTCCCTTTGAGGCAGCCTCTGCATATTCTCACTTGTGAGAATCCAATTACAAATGCAACTCACAGGGACCATGACAGGGAGTTCTAATTAAATAAGGATTACAGAACTGCACTCCCTAATTGAACATCAGACCTGGGATGCCATCTTGAGAGACTAAATACTATATCAAATATGCATACAGTATTTCAGTTTCTAGAAAAGAAACGTTAGAGACAAGAGTCATTGATCAAGACTAAGGACAAATACTCTTTTCTACTGTCATCCTAACTAAAGCTTTAATCCGCCAAACGAATCCACTTACAGCTAGTGAGAAGAATGGTCCTGATTTTAAGCACTCTCTTGAAGTAACAAAATGCCCTAGAATTTTTTTTAAGGTACCAACCACAACCTACAAACCAAATGCTAAGATGTGAATTGAACCACCTGAGGAAGCTGTAAGTCATCTGTCTCTCTCTATCTTTCTTTTGCCAACCAAAGTTCCCGAAGGTCTTGGTTGCAGTCTTGGCTTTGAGCTCAGGGAACAGCAGCACCGCTAGTGAAGGGCAAGGGAAGAAGGCAGACAGCAAACAGAGAAGGCTGACTCCAGGGCTTGATGGAGATGGCTGAGAGAAAACAGCCAAAATGTTTGCAAGCAGCTGTGTAGGGAGTATTTGGCATTTGAGCTTTGTCTGCCCTACAACAGGTGTGACTTCAAGAAACACCATCTGATCCTTCCACCCCTTTAAAAGAGATCTTTGCTTATGCTCACCATCTGAGGAACTTCCCCATAATTAAAACTCTTCCCATAACTTCAAGAATCTCCCCAGCTGATGCCAGCTCCTCAGGGGACAAGGATGCAGGCATTTTTCCATGGCTGTCCCTCCAGGCAGATGTGTGCCATTACCAGCCTGGGGCCCACGTTCTCATTTGGATTTGCATACGCCAAGGGGAAAATTCATCCCAGTAAATCCCACAAAATGCTAATTAGATTACACATTTTTAAGGACAGAATTTACCCTTCAGTCTGTATGTTAATTCCTTTTTTGTTGTTGTTGTGAAGCGAAAGAGAATTTTTATACTACAACTCCTGTTCAACTCAAGTTTAACACAATCTATTGCCTTAATAGCCTATTTCTTAAGTATACAAGCCTTTGCAGGATTTTAACTCCCACGGGATGCATTTTCTGAAAAGCTTTTACAATGGCAGAAGTGGCTGCTTTTAGTCTGCATCTCTAACCTTTTTACCTAAAATACTACATATTTCCACAAGGAGATAAAGTTCAAGTAGATTCATAGCTTTGGTATTACCACAAAGACATACTCACAAGAGTAAGGAGAGAACATTAATACAAAATTCAAGTTTTTGCATGAACAGAGGACAGAGGAAAAAAAAGTGGCAGTTATGAGGACGGTGAAAGGATTTTCAACTCTGGACCCTCATGGAGCCCGTTGTAACACAATTGTTACAAAAACAAGTACTTTGTCTCACACTGATACTAATTTAGTTTTTCAGGAAGTAATGCATGAAGAAATAGAAAGTACCCAATGATCAAGAAAAGGAAAGAAGGCTTTGTTAAAAAGCAAAACAAAAAAGAGATTTCTGACGGCTTTGGGCTGGTTTCCCCTCAGGGAATGAAGACAGGGCAGTCTCAGCAGCCACTGCCCCTGGTCTGTCCCAGTCATCCACCAAACATTGCCCAGCTCCAGGACAGGGAACACTGCAGGGTCACACACGGGTCTTTTCACACCTTGGAAAAGGATTATGGCAACATCAGAACAATAAAATGTTCTTTTAAAATACAAATCCAACTTCAAGCTTAAAAAGGCATTTATTTTTTCTTCCCCAGCCAAGTTGTTCAAAGACATGAAACTACAGCATCAAAAACTTTGATAGGGACAAAAACAACGCCATGCACAAGCCTCGGGAGTTTCTCAGAGGTTTTTGTCTTGGCCACAGGTTGAGAGTGGCCCCAGGGCTCACCACAGGCCCTGGGGGCTGTGGGGACAGATCCTGCTGTGCAAGGGGTACATTTAACCAGCACGTAGCCGTGATGGAACCCAGCCCACTGTCCTGCCAGCCCTGAGAAAACGAATAAAAATCCAGCCCTGGCTCCAAACAGCAAAGCAATCAGGAGGGCAACACCACGGGCATGGTCATGAACACACTGCTGCACAGGGGCACCAAGCCCAGGGGCTGGGTGCTGGTGCTGAGCTCAGGATTGATGCTGAGCTCGGCGTTGGTGCTGAGCGCTGGTGCTGAGCGCTGGTGCTGAGCGCTGGTGCTCAGCTCGGTATTGGTGTTGGGCTCTACCTTTGCTATGAGCTCGGTATTGCTGCCAAGCTCAGCACCACTGCTGAGCTCAGCACCACTGCCCAGCACCATTAAGGAGCCCAGCACCATTAAGGAGTCCAGCACCCCTGCTCAGCACCACTGCTGAGCTCAGCACCATTAAGGAGCTCAGCATCACTACAGAACTCAGCACCAATACCGAAACTGCGCACTAATACTGAGCTCAGACACAGCACAGGCCATCTCCAACACTGAACTAAACACCAACAGCTCAACACCAACACCAACAGCCCAACACACCAACACCAACAGCTCAGAGCCAAGGCAAACCTGACTTCACCACCAGTACTCAGCACCACTGCCGAGCTTAGCACCACTGCTCAGCACCACCGCAGAACTCAGCACCATTGCTCAGCATCACTGTGGAACTCAGCAGCAATAACGAACTGAGCACTAATACTCAGCTCAGCCATGGCAGAGGCCAACACCACCATTGAACTAAACACCAACAGCTCAACACCAACACCAACAGCTCAGAGCCAAGGCAGAGCCCAACACAAAACCTGACCTCACCACCACTGCTCAGCACCACTGCCGAGCTCAGCACCACTGCTCAGCACCACCGCAGAACTCAGCACCAATACAGAGCTCAGCACCACTAACGAACTGAGCACCAATAACGAAGTGAGCACTAATACTCAGCCATGGCAGAGGCCAACACCACCATTGAACTAAACACCAACAGCAACAGCCTAACAGCAACAGCCCAACACCAACAGCTCAACACCAACACCAACAGCTCAGAGCCAAGGCAGAGCCCAACACACAACCTGACCTCACCACCACTGCTCAGCACCACTGCCGAGCTCAGCACCACTGCTCAGCACCAATACAGAGCTCAGCACCACTGCAGAGCTCAGCACCACTGCTCAGCACCACTGCCGAGCTCAGCACCACTGCTCAGCACCAATACAGAGCTCAGCACCACTGCAGAGCTCAGCACCACTGCTCAGCACCACTGCCGAGCTCAGCACCACTGCTCAGCACCAATACAGAGCTCAGCACCACTGCAGAGCTCAGCACCAGTGCTCAGCACCACTGCGGAGCTCAGCACCACTGCTCAGCACCACTGCGGAGCTCAGCACCAATACAGAGCTCAGCACCACTGCGGAGCTCAGCACCATTGCTCAGCACCAATACAGAGCTCAGCACCACTGCTCAGCACCAATACAGTGCTCAGCACCACTGCGGAGCTCAGCACCACTGCTCAGCACCACTGCGGAGCTCAGAACCAATACAGAGCTCAGCACCACTGCGGAGCTCAGCACCACTGTGGAACTCAGCACCACTAACGAACTGAGCACTAACACTCAGCTCAGCCATGGCAGAGGCCAACACCACCGTTGAACTAAACACCAACACCAGCAGCTCAACAGCAACAGCCCAACACCAACAGCTCAACACCAACACCAACAGCTCAGAGCCAAGGCAGAGCCCAACACCGAACCTGAGTTCACCACCAGTACTCAGCACCACTGCCGAACTCAGCACCGCTGCTCAGCACCACTAAGGAGCTCAGCACCACTGCTCAGCACCACTGTTGAACTCAGCACCAGTAACGAACTGAGCTCTAATACTGAGCTCATAGCCACACAGAGGCCAACACCAACATCAAACTAAACACCAACACTCAGCACCAATACCGAGCTCAGCACCACTGCTCAGCACCAATCCTGAGCTCAGCACCAATGCCGAGCTCATTACCATTACCGAGCTCAGCACCAGTACTCAGCACCAACACCATTAGCCCCGCACCAACACACTTGGATATAATTTTTGCAGCCCTAGATCTCTTTAGTTTCCCTGCCCTTTCTTAATGAGAGCTGTAATTCTTTTAAAATACTAAATTGCTCCTTTAGACCTTTGCCACTCGTTTTAGCTATTCTAGTCTCTGTCTTTGAAACCTCCAGCCTAAGATTTAACCACATAGAGTTTTAATCTTTTACAAAGACACAGCCATATAATTCATAGCTGGGAAATGACAAGTCACTGATACTGAAATGGGGTTTCTTGCTGTTGACCATCACAGGCAGGCACCTACTCTGATGCAAATCACAGGTAGTGCTGACTATCCATAACTAAAACCAAATCCCCTCCATCACCAAATAAATGGATACAAATGTATTGCTAATGAGTGGAAAGATGACTGGGGGGCTGACTACCCAACATGAGAGAGCTCAAAGTTGTTACCAACTTTTTTAGACAAATCCTAAAAAATGAAATCAGAAAGTGAAATAATTTATATCTTCACAGGTTGAAAGCTACATGAAGAATTACCTATCGTATTGCACTGCCCATACAATCTGCTCCTAAAGCTTTCCAGTATCTGCCTTTCAAACATTTTGTCTGTGGAACTGGAGCTGCACAGTGGTGACTTTCTTCATAGCTAACATACCCCGGGTTCTACAGCCAGGAGCTCTGTAATTCTTGGTTCTGCAAAGATGCTCCAAGAGTCAAAGTTAAGAGCCTGCACTGCAGCTGAGACTAACCCAAAGAAAATAAATCTAACAGAAATGGCACTACCATGTTCACCTACAGTGCCTCTGGAAACCCTGCCACGCCCCAAGGAAAGCTTGCCACAGGCTGATAAGCAGAGCTCACACTCTCTGTACTGCCAGAAATATTTTGTGCCTTGTTGTTAAAATATTCACACAGTTGGAGGTGAACTAATTGAGGCAGTGGAGACAGTAACACAGAAGGCACTTAAAATGTAATTAAGCCATGATCAGAAGAGGGACACATAAGGGAGAAAGCTCTGAAAACAGAGACTCCAGAGAAAACACCAGATTCAAGCAAAAATGAGAGCAATTGTATATTAAACCATGTTGAACAACATCAATATGTACTGCTAGAAGAATCTGTGCAGAATTCTAACATGAAGGCCACAGATAATCAGGAAAACCCACAATATATACATCTGGTTTAGAGAACCCTGATGTACTTTCATGCCAAGGGGAAAGGCAGTTTGAGAGGAAGAGGCCCCACACTGACCTCAGCAGTTCTCAGTCATGCTGGAGATGTAAGAACAGGAACGCCACAGGAGCGTTCAGTGTCTCAATTCTTTTGGTTTTATTCTGTACAAACACAGCTTAGCTCTACTGTTGGCTGTTCTGGAAGGACTGCAGCAGCAACTGTTTCCTCTGCTGAAAACTCCAGTTCACACATGCAGCCACCACACTAAGGAGGGAGGAAAAACCCCAAAACTCACTATATATATATGTATATATATGCAACTATGAGCTTCACAATTTTAACACATATAGCATATGCTCTTTGTAATAAACAGTGCACTTTAGAGATACTTAGTGACAGTCTAGAGAATTAAGTGTCTCTTTTTCCTTCAGCTTAACTATTTTACAGGAAAAAAAACCATATCAGAACCCCTCTAAGCTAATATCCAGTTATGTATGGATTTTTTTCAGATCAAGAAAAAAGGAACCTTTGTAAAAGGTTTCCTCGAGCAGATAGCTCTGTGTTAACCAGACCTGAAAACCCTTTTCTATTGTTTTTTCCTATTAAATTTATTTTACGCAGATATGCCGAGTGCAGAGTCTTCACAAAAACCAGTTCCCCGTAGAATGTACAAGTCACACGAGGATTTTGCCTTATTTCACATTTTCTCCATTTAGTATTGTCTCATTTCCCTACCAGCTGCTTCACCATTTCCTGAGCTGCACCATCTCGTGCTGTGTCCAATATTAGACACAGCAGTGACAGAGCAAATGGGAAATAAACTGCACAGCTGAGCAGGACAACTGGCAAAGGATGCAGGCGGCACATCCAGAGCGCTTACAAGTGAAACCCCCAGCATTTGGTGTAGGAGCTTGAACCAGTGATCTTTAAACCACAGCAAGACCCTCGCAGGCTCTGCTGTAATCAGAGCAGGGAGGAGGCAGCCTGAGTGTGCCCACAGCACCTGGACCCAGCTCTGGGGCAGGAGCTGGCACTCCCCAGTGCTGGCACTGCCAGGGCAGGGACAGGGAACGAGGGCTGGGCTGGAACTCAGGGGCTCTGAACATGAGGATGATTCAAACCCCAGCAGGAGGAACACTGACCTGCCACGCAGCAAACGTGAACATTGGACAAAGAACTATTTTTGCCAAGCTAATAAAACATACTTATTTGAATAGCTTGGTAACAGCATACACATTCAGAAGAGTATGGAGACCCCTCAGCTGTCCCTTCCCACATCTCCCTGCTTTTCTTCAACTCTAAATGAGGAATCAGAGGACAGATGCTGGGACAGACACCTAAACTGAGTGAGAAGCAGCCTGTCAGATGCTCTGCTACTGAATAACCCAAGAGACGCTGGCCAGAATATGTCACCAGCGTTTTCCTGTTTAATACAGACGTCCTCTTGCTTAGTCTAGCTCGCTATTATTATAAGGGACAGATTTGTTGAGCGTGTTTCGAGGCTAATTTAAAAAAAATAATGATACAAACGTTGTAAACTGGTGCTGAATGTCGTCAGAGACATCAAGTTTGTAAACGCCTCATTTGCAAACAATCTGCTGCTGAGCTCTAACCAGCTCAGACACACACTGATCTCTTACCACTATAATTGTAGCTATTTAGCACTTTTGTTCATTTTAATAAGAACAATAATGATAGTAATGATACTTAGGAAATAGAAAGAAAACAGCATTTATGTATTTTTTATCCTTTAGTAGGACTTATTAGCCATTAATATATATTTTACACATATAATTCTTCCAAAAAGATCATAAAATTAAACAGAAATAAAGATACTTGCTACCAACATTTATTCCACTCAATTGACAGTTGAGATGAAGCCATTTCTACATCCAGTTTAAGGACTGAGATTTCTTTTAGTAATTCAATCTTGGAGAAAAACTCAAAAATCCTGAAATGCAATGTCTGAACACTCAATGGATCACAGAGGGTATCTGAACTGGAGCACAGCAAACAAACACGTTGTTTGTGGCCACAGTGCTGCTAGCTCAGGTGAGGCACTCAGAGGAGCACAGGCAGTGGTAGGGGCATCTCTTCCTTTTCCCAAAGCACGGCATAAATGCAGAGTTCTCTATGCCCTGTGATGGTTATTTGACCCCAATCTGACAGCCCAGATGAGGGAGCGTTATTAAAGCACGAGGGAGCTCCGAGCTGCCGCAGCAGTGCCAGCAGTGACGGCTGGCGTGAGGAGTTTGGTGTGAGTGGAGCTGCTGGGGATGACAATAATTACCTGTGAGGTGAATACTCATCACAGGGCTGAATGCAAGGCTGGATGATGTTTCACTGGAGGGCTGGGATGAGGTTAGGCAGGAGCTGGCCAGAGTGACACAGCTCCCTTTGTACCAAGGTCCAGTGCAGCTGTATGACACACAGAGGGTGCCAGGACTCCCTGAGCTAGAGACAACCTGCAGCAGGCAGAGCTTCCCCGTTAGAGCTTGTAAATACAGGCTGAAAATCAGCTAAAGGGCTTCTTACTCCTGAATGGATGCCCACCCTACACCGAGAAATACAGTGCTGCTATTACTGCAGCAAGCAGTGAATAGTCTTGAGGTGCCCAATGCCAGCCCTTCCTTTTCTCCACAACTCCAAAATCTCTGTCACAGGACACCTTTCCTCTTTAGAGTAACAGAATTTTTCAGAGGCAACCATTTCTAAAGGTACAGCCAGTCTGTGCCAACTTCTCTGTGAGCAGCACCAGCCTCCAGCCAGCTGAACACCTGGCACCTGCCCCAAAGGCACAGCAGCCACCACACAGGGACTGAAGCACGACACTTTCGGTTTTTAATGTTTGCCTTCTTTTTTCAGTAGATGTTATTAGACTAGGGGAAAATAACCCAATCAACCAGCCAACCCAAAAGAAAATGTGTGCCAAAAGACCTCAGATGCTACCAACGAAGTAGTGGAAGTGTGGGGACGAGCCAAGAGATTCTTCAAAAACAATGAAATCTTCAATAGTCTGACCTAGGAGCTAGGGCATAAAGATGCAGAAATTATTCTGTAAGTAAGACCTTTTCTTTTAATTATCTGAAAGTAGATTAGTTTCCTAAGCATACAATAAAAGTAAACTGTTAGCAATCATGCCTGAACACCAACACTCTACAGATCAATAGCCAACAATTCAACAATTAACTGCAAACTTCTAAGTAATTGCTGCTACAGTATATTTATTTCACATCAAGACCTAAATTCAGAAGAATTTGAGCCTCTTTGTCAAAAGGAAAACTAATTCAAGCTCTATACTGGTTAGGGTACACCCACCCTACTGTTTATCCAGATATGCAGCAATGTCATCGACTCACTGAGCTACTTCTTGACAGTTCTTGATTTTGAGATGTACAAAACCGTCTGACAGATTTATCTGACAGATAAATGAGAAACCCAGGGAAGAAATGTTATTCTGTTTCAGCGTCTGCTCTACAAATGAAGATAAGCAAACCAGATTTCTAGTTCCAGAAAATGACAGCTCTCCTTTGTTCTGAAGAGAGTGACATGAAAGACACACAAGAGAACGTACACTGAGGCAGCCTGTGGGGCAGGGCATGTGCTGCCCCCTGCTCTGACACCCATGTCCCCACTCTGCCTTGGTGCTTGTTCCCCTCTTGCTTTAACTCTTGACATCTTCTTGGACACTCCTAAAGGTTACAGCAAGAGGCTCTATTGGTACAACAAGGGCATGGAACAGGTACAAGCCCAGGTTTTGACAACCAGAATTCCAGAACATTAACTCCAAAGTTGGAGTCCTGCAGGTACTCCATCAGATTTTGCAGAGGTTACTGTAAAGGTTGCTGTACCTCCTAGAATCCTGGAATGGTTTGGGCTGGAAGGCACCTTGGAGATCATGTGGCTCCAATCCCCCTGCCAGGGGCTGGGAGGGCACTCACAAGGCTTTGGGCCCCATCCAGCCCGGCCTTGAACACTTCCACGGATGCCTCCTCCACAAATACCTCGGCTCCTGGGACACTGGCTGCCTTACTCTACCCTTCTGATTTTTACTTTTATAGTTTCTGGCTTTGACACCATGGAAAACTGGTGATTCAGAGAAGAGAATGGAAATTCAGATCGTTTGTATCTGTGCAATGACAAATGGATTGTTAAGCCTGTGTAACATTTGGAGAATGCCTTTTTTTATTCTTCAGATGAGATTTGTTAGCAGGAGATTGGAAATGCACTGTGATCCTTCACTAGTTTATTTCCTCTCTCTGTAGGTTTTTTTTTCCTCACTTTTCCCCTCTCTTGGATACTCATTTTTTAAATCAGAAGAATTACTTATGAGAATAAAACTATTTTTGATCATAGGAGGCATTTTTTTCCCTGAGACGATGGCAGCTGAGACAGGACTGGGAGCAGCATTACAGGAATGGTGACAGCAGGTTCCAGGCGTTTGTAACACGTCTGTGACCCAGGAAGGGAGCACCTCTTCAGCCCCGTGGGGAAAGAGGTGTCTGCATGTTCAGTTTGCTCCTGCACTTTAATTTGATGAAGGGAAGAAAAGCATCCCCCATGAGATTTCAAACGAAGGCACAAACATACAGTTTCCTCACCCAAGTTACTCCAGGGAGAGAAATTTCCAATTACTTGGCGAATCCAGAAGGAATATCTGGAGGGGTCTGAGCCTGGTGCTGCTTTTCCTTCCCTGGGTTTGCAGCTCCTCCCCGCCGAGGCTGCGGTGCAGGAAGCCCAGGACTGCTGGTGGCCCTGCTGCTCTCCAGTGACACCACTGTGACCAGAACAGAGCCACAAAGCCCAGCACACCAGGAACCGCCTGGGCAGGGGCACAGCAGAGACGGCACCGAAGCTCAGGAGAGTGGAGCCTTTTTCTTTGCTGTGATTTTTTTTGGACGTGAAGCTCATAAATACCCAGAGCAGATGGTGTAACATACAGCAACAGGAGATGGAGCTTATTAGCTGTTGCTTCCTTCCGCTAGTGCACAGCCCAGAAATCTGAAGGACCTTTAAATCACCCTCCGCAGAGCCGAGTCCCTTTCAGGAGACACTGCAGGGGATAAACGCTGTGCCCTTACACAGACAGCACTTCTCTATGCCTCAGGTCTCTGCTCCAAAGCACACAGGTACATAACATGCTGAAGTTCTTAAAAGATTTCCTAAAATTAGCAAAATAACCCCAACCCAGCATTAAAAGTCTAAGTATCTGGTATTAAAAAAAAAAAGAAAGAATATCCTAATAACACAAAATATCTCAACTGTTTCTATACTAACCTTATCTAGTAATAGCATGCTACCAGAAGTCTTCTGTTTTTAAAAAATATTTCTTCCTTAAATCAGAATTTCAAGGAAAGTGCTTGCACAAATAATTGGTTCCATTTGTAACCAGCCTGTTTGTACCTTCCTTTCATAGTACCCAGGAATGCTCCATTCCACTGTCCCACAATCACCTTCCACAGCAGCTCAACACACGGCTCTGAACAACTGATGCAGCTTAAAGGTTAAAAAACAACCCCTCCTTCATTAACCAATAATCTCATCATAAAGAGAACACAGGAAACAAGAGAAGTAAGTAACTACACCGAGCTGAAGAGTCCCAAACTGCCTCCCTTCTAAAAGGCTGCATAGCAGTAGTTCTGTTAAGAGCATTCTTTTGAGATTCCTTTTCCTGTTCTCTCAAAGCAAATGATCTCCCTTTCAGCTAAAACCATAAAAAATGCATTTCATCATGTGCTGTTTCCATGTCAATAGCTAGCCAGTGTTATATATTTAATTTTGATTGTCTTTATCACATGAGTACTAACTGGCAGGTGAAGTGAAGTGAACTGTAATACCCTGTTCCACCAGGTTACCACTGAAGCTCTTAATAAATATCCCTTTCTTCATGACAAGAGACTTGGGGTGCCCCCCAATTAAATTTTCCCCTTCACTAATTGCTCTTTGTGGAAGCTTATGAATGTAGAGTCCCAGATTCACCCAGATAAATTCTTCAAATCTCTACTAAAACAATGAAAAATCACTCTACTGGCATTGGTTTCCTCTGGGAAAGCTCCCAAGACCACAGACTTGTGGTTTGTTATTCCAGCCTTACACATAACGGATTAAGGGGAGAATCTAATAAAGACTTTTTTTTAGCTTTACGCGTCATTTAAAAATAAGGGAATTATAACTAAAAGCACATACTACCTACAGCCCAAATTCAACTCTCCGTGGCCCTGGTGCAGACACAAAGCAGATCTGCTGTCTCGAATGGATTTACATAATTCTGGAATCAGAGTAGAACATGGTCATTATGTAAAAAGCTTTTGCGACTTCACAGATGACAAAACCCCACCATGACATTTTCCTGACAGGACAATTTCCTACCAGTGCTTGGCAGCATGCCTTTTATTTATGTCTAGGATCATCAGTGCAGCTGGTTTTGACTGGTCACATGATGTTAACAGTTACATGTGCATAAATCCTCCTTCCTAGAAGCTGAGAATTGCTGGGCTTGGAGCACAGCAGCACAGCCCTCCTATTCCTGCACCTTGCAGCAGTTTCTTCCTTCTGGGGAACTGAAGAGCTTTTCAGCACCGAGACCTTGCTGCTGCCCCTGTGTCCTCGCTATTGCTGGGATGGATCCCAGGGCACAAGGGGAATGGGATGGCAGCAGAAAGCTGAAAAAGGGAGCATGAGCCAGAAGCAGCCTCGGGCTGCAGAGCTTGCTCACACTGAGAAGCTTCACTCTGTGAAGGCAGTGCAGCTTATCTGATGAAGACTTTGAACACTTAGCTGGATCTGTTTGTCTACTGCTCCTGAAGATTATTGTATATGCGCTTTTTAGAAAACACTAATTATGCCAGCAATCTGGAGCTTCTGTCCATAAAGATTTCCTTACTTCTTAATGGGCCAAAAGCAGAACGGGCCCAATCTTTGTGAGGCACTCTGTCATTTCCTGCAATACCAGCTGATTTTCTCACATGGATTTATCAGAAATTATTTGCTGTTGGATTCTCCTGTGAGGAATAGCTCCATTTTGCCTCGCCCATAATGTGGTTCAATATACTTATCTTGCCAGGAAATGAACGTTTGTCTAACCAGAAATTTACTGCCATATGCTCATATTGTCAGCAATCAATAAGCTTTATCATGCCAATGACTCGATCTCAGATGATTATCCTATCAGGAATTCATTCCTCTAAACTAGTGTTTCCTTACAGATCTATAATTAACCAGAAAGCTTTTCTGTACTGCCAGTATTTGTAGAGTACAGCTCCTTTCATATTTGCTTTGGTGGAAACAGAGAGAGCTGTGGGAGAAAACAGCTCTAATTATGTAAACATGTCACAAATCAGCTCGAGATGCAATCCACGTATGGTGCATCCAGAACTTTTTCCTCACAGCCAGGTCCATCAATGATTTGCCTAGAAGAGCAACATTTCTGACAACTTCTGCTAATTCTACTCCATCTCCTTCAAGGACAAAACAGTGTGTTCACCAATTCTTCCAAGAATTAATTTACTCTGTTTGGCAATATCTCCAAATTATATGATATTGGGTCTGCCAAGAATTTACCTTGCAAGATGATCTTGCCAGGATGAGCTACTGCAGGTTTATGGATCTTCAGACAAGCAGGATGCTGAACCCTCCAGGGACTAAGGGAATACATTTTTAGATATACACATTGTCTGCTTAGCACTGACTCTTCAGGAGTCAATGCTCTGTCAGGAGATTTTTGTATCCGCTCACACTGAGTTGTTAGGCCAGTAAAATTTAGTTGGGCTTGAAACAGCCTGTGGTGTTATTTGGTAAATCTTGAATTGTCAGACAACTGCAAGTTTCTGATGCAAAGAACACCAGACACAGAATTCTGCTGGCACTGGGCTCTTTCTAATTTTACATTCAGATTTACCAAATTTATTTTGCTCTTTGAATTCTGAGCACCAGCAGGTTTGTATTTCAAATCTGTGAGGCCAAATATTTAGGTTCACTTTGTGGCAGAGAAAAAGCATGATTTAAATGACTAGAAAGATGCCAGGATGAATCCCTGAGAAGCCAAATGGATGCACTTGGCAGAGCAATTATGGTATCAGTTATGGCAAACTGAATTCTTTGCATAAGAGAAGACAAAATGATAATTTCTAGTACAGGTTCAACTCTATCTTTACAAATCAGTGCATGTGAATAGGGTTTAAAAAAGTTCTGAGGTGAACAACACAGTATTAAATAATAATATACTGACCAACACAATTCAGAGAAGAAGGTGCCTAGAGGTAAGGAAATATTTAAAAGCTGCCCTGCATATTGGCAAAGTACTCTTAGAAGTTTAAGCAAATTTTCTACAACCATGGGTATCAAGTCTCATCCTGCAGTTTGAAGCAGTAAAACACAGTCTTTTGTCCAGAAAGAAAAATATCAACGCTTGAAAAATACATTGAAAAATCTGAAAATTCATATACTAAGTCCTAAATACTAATTTGAGTGCAAAAATCTTGGGACATGTAATTTCAATAAAATAATTATACAACATGAGTGCATAATACTTCCTGGTCTGCACCTCCACATCAGTGATTCCTCACAGGTCACTCCTGAATAACTCAGCTAAGTTCACGCCTGACAACTTCTTACAGAAATGCACACTGATTTGGCCATTCCTCCAAAATCATTAACGCGATTGCTTCCAGAGGCAACGTTCTGGAAGAGTGAATTGCACAGGACACAGGGGCTGGTCCCTCCGCCTGGCAGCCCCGCCCGAGGCGGGGACGCTGCAGGGGGCAGGAGTCACAGGAGTTCCAGTGGCAGCAAAGCCCCGCACACGGAGCACCGGGCTGGGTCTGTGTGGTGCTGCTGGACCCGTCCTGTCACAGCGTCACTGAGGCAGGGCCAGCCCGGCAAAGCCCGGCCCCGGCA
>VXBR01000454.1:32066-52306 GCA_013400215.1 Cisticola juncidis
ATCCTGGGTTTGTGGTAATTAACACCCATTTACATTACCCAAGGTTTCTGAACTTCCATGGGTTGTTAAAGGGTGGAAATGTTCATTTTAAGGTTTTACACTTGTGCTTTGGGAGGACTGGCACCCTATCCTGGGTTTGTGGTAATTAACACCCATCTACATTACCCAAGGTTTCTGAACTTCCAAGGGTCATTAAAGGGTGGAAATGTTCATTTTAAAGTTTTACACTTTTGCTTTGGGAGGACTGGCACAAGGAAGGGATCTCTGCACTTAGGGGCATCAGAGCACTTGGTGGTTTATAGGGAAACAACTGGTTTAACTTCTCCAGAATCCAAGCTGAGGGGATCAGGGCTACACCAAAGCTGTAGGGGACTCCTCACTCTCCACATTGCTGATTTTCACCCCTGGGTTCCCCATCCTGCCCCTCAGTGCTTTATTTCTGTGCTAGGTTATGCTTCTCCCTTTATCCCCAGCTCCTTCCACCTTCCCCTGTGCTCCAGCTGGCCAAGGTTTGGCCTGGCTGGGACTTGTTTGCAGCTCCCTTTGTGTTCCTGGTCAGCTCAGAGCCTGTGCTGATCCCTCCCCAGTTCTCAGGCAGAGGGATCTGTCCCAGCACTGTCACTGTCCTCTATCCAACCCCAAATTCATGGATCCTGCACTCTGGGAGAGCCCCACTTCTGATGGGCTTGGGCAGGATTGCAGGAGTTTTTGGTGATGCAGAGGAGGGAAGGGAGTGAGGGAGGATCTGTGGAGGGGCAGGTTGGCTGCTGAGCCTGGCTTCACTGGGAGAATGAGGATTGAGGATGCCTGAGCACAGGGATAAAGGGAATTTGCTGGGTTCATGTGGTGTGAGAGCTGGGTTCATGTGGTGTAATCCCCCCCAGGTGCACTCTAGGAGAACTTTTGTGTCTTGATAAAGGGATGGGGGGATGAATTATTTTTTTGAGGGGAATGAGGAATGAGGCTTTGAGGATGCCTGAGCACAGGGATAAAGGGAATTTGCTGGGTTCATGTGGTGTGAGAGCTGGGTTCATGTGGTGTAATCCCCCCCAGGTGCACTCTAGGAGAACTTTTGTGTCTTCCCCTTTTTTCTTGTTTTGGGGATGAATTTTGTGTCATGTTAGCTTAAATTAAAATCCTAACATGCTCTGGGGTCCAGTCCTGTATTCCCCAGGGTGTCAGGATAGGGGCTCCCTGTCATGGCAGGGCTGTCCTGCCTTTCCAACCAACTCTTGCCCTCTAGAGGAAACAGGCTGCTTGTCCTCATTATCCAGAATTAATCTCCAAATTATGGTAAACACTGATTATATCAAAGTAAGAAAATTGTTAATGGGATGCCTAATGTAAAATACCAGAGATAGCTTTGGTTTTTAATAGCTTTAAGCATTTATGCATGCAAGGGAGCTTAAAGCATATTAGAGCTGCTCTGCAGATGAGCCTGGACAGCTCAAATATTGAAATTGGATTGCAGGAGTTGCTGGTGATGCAGAGGAGGGAAGGGAGTGAGGGAGGATCAGGAGGGGCAGGTTGGCTGCTGAGCCTGGCTTCAGAGGGAGAATGAGGAATGAGGAATGAGGATGCCTGAGCACAGGGATAAAGGGAATTTGCTGTGTTCATGTGGTGTGAGAGCACAGTGTAATCCCCCAAGTGCACTCTAGGAGAACTTTTGTGTCTTCCCTTTTTTTCTTTTTTTGGAGATGAATTTTTTTTGAGGGGAATGAGGCTTTCAGGATGCCTGAGCACAGGGATAAAGGGAATTTGCTGTGTTCATGTGGTGTGAGAGCACAGTGTAATCCCCCAAGTGCACTCTAGGAGAACTTTTGTGTCTTCCCTTTTTTTCTTTTTTAGGGATGAATATTCTTCCTGTTTAGTGATATGGGAGTTCCTTGTCTCCTTGGTTTTACTGTTTATATTTAAGGGAATATACCAAGAATTAAATTTCTCTGAAACTCATGTCGTTGCATATTTTCAGTCATGAGAATGTTGAATATTCAAATCTTCAGTGGCCCAAATCAGAAATGGAAGACTGGCACTCCAGGGTTCTTCTCCAGCTCAGAACACGGGCAGGGACCTTGATTTGAATTATTTATTAATGTGATACCTTCAGGAGCCTCCTGTTTCTCATGAACTCGAAGCTGCTTCTGTCTGTGGAGTGTTTTGACAAGTGTTTTGTTTTTCTGTCCTTGCTCAGGGTCTCTCTGAAGCTGGGAGATGGCAGTGATGGGAATTGCATGCCAGGGAGCTCCTGATCCAGCAGTCAAGCACAAAAAGGAGCTCACGGCTGCCGAGGGGCTGAAGGAGACAGTGAGTGAAAAGCAGAGCAGCGTTTGCAAAGTAGAAGATTCAAAGAAGGTCATCTTTCACAGTCAGTGGAAAATCCTGAATGATGTAATCACCAAAGGAACAGCAAAAGAAGAAACAGAAGGAGGCTGTGCATCAATTTCTATTATTGCCCAAGCAGAATGTGAGTAGCAGGGCAGGCTGCGCTTCATTGAGAAAAAGGAATGTGGAAAGAGGGATGAGATTTCACTCCCTCGGCGCTCCTGGAGAGCTGAGACCACATCTATTTGTAATCCCCAGTGGGGTGGAGCTGATGACACATCCCAGATTCTATTTAGGAAGCTCATGAAGTCTCCTAATAATATGGCAGCATCCACTGAATAAAGCATAAATAACAGACCAGCCTGAGGTCTGTGCACCTCCAGATCTGTGTGCTGTGGGTCACCTGTTCTCAGCTGACTTCTGAAAGGTGTATAAAAGAGGCATAAAGAGGAGGAAAACAAAGCAAAGCTGTGCTGTGGGAAAGAGCTCAGGGATCAGGAGATGGCTGGGAAACCTCCTAATTGTGGGGGAGGAAGAATGTGGTGTGGGTGGTGTGACATGACTGTGCAGTGATTGTGTGCATCACTCATTTAGCACAGTGCTGGAGCTGTTTAAGTCCAGTTTTTACTAGGAGAGGCTTTGCCTGGTTTAACACAAGTGATGATCCTGGTTTTTTTTTCACACAGGTGAAAACAGCCAGGAGTTCAGCCCCACTTTATCAGAGAGATCTTTTATTGCCCACAGTAAACGTTACAGGTGAGAGACCTCTTAATGCAAACAATCCTTTTCACTGTTGTGTCTGCTGACTTGTCCTTGTTCCAAATCACCCTGGCTCTCTGCACTTAAAATAAATTAAAATTCAAATTAAAAATTTTTAAAAATTAAATTAAAAAAATTAAATTTAAAATTTTTCCAAAAGCACTCCTGTTGGAATGAGCTCTTCAGTCTGAGGTCTGGTAAGAATGTGTCTTTCCCAAAACATCTTCCTATCAGGAAAAAATAAAGTTTAGGCACAAATTTGAAACACCTTGGCTTGTCCTATTGTCAATGCCTGCAGATTTACTGCCCTTGTAGCCTTTTGCCTCTGTTTCTGGATGGTCACATTAATTTTGCAATGACTGATTTTTTTTTTTTAAGTTTCACTGGCTTGAAGTAGAAGGATCCAGGGAAAATTTTCAGACTTTTTTAACTAAACTGTGTTGATGCTTTCGAAACTGTAACACCATCTGCTGAAAAGCTGTGTGAAACCTGGGCTGCTGCTAGAAGGAGTCCTCAGAAAAGGGAACAGCTTAATTTCTTGGAAAGATAAAAGGGGATGAGAGAGAAACTTGGCTTAATGGCAGCATCAACAACAGAAGTGAACACAGAGAAGCTGGAAGTGGTAAAAGGGACAGTGACACTTGTGATGGACAAGTGGAGGCCTGGGAATTGCTTTTCTGGGATCACCTGGAGTGAGCTGCTCCTTCATGAGGAATATTTTCCTTTTGGAGCTTTCCTACCCTCTGGAGCCCTGCTGGGCAGCCCCAGTGCCCTGAAATGGTGACTGGGGTGCAGAATCAGGAGCTGTTTCCTGGTGGTTTCAGACACTTTGTGGGGTGTGTGGTTTGACACTGCCCAGTGGCTTCATTATGTGGTCCCATGAACCATCTGAAGAAATTTAAAATGACCAATTTCTGAGGGGTTTGATGTGGAATCTGGGGCTTTCTGGGTTGTGTGTTCAGGCCTAAGGCACTGATGCCATCAGCCAGAACTCTGCCTGTGGCATCTTTTAGCACTAAAACATCAGGAAANTATGTGGTCCCATGAACCATCTGAAGAAGTTTAAAATGACCAATTTCTGAGGGGTTTGATGTGGGATCTGGGGTTTTTTGGGATGCCCACCAGCTGTGTGTTCAGGCTTAAGGCACTGATGCCATCAGCTAGATCTCTACCTATGGCATGTTTTAGCACTAAAACATCAGGAAAGGATGGAGAGAGTGGCTGTGCCCTGCATCACTGATCAGGAAAGGCAGAGGAATGTATCAGAACTGTTCCAACCAATGGAACAATTGCTTCACTGAAGATCAAAAATCCTGTTTTCTCTTCAAGCTTAATTAAAAAAAAATCTAACTTCTATGATTGGTATTGAATCATAGCATCATAGAATGGTTTGAGTTGAAAGGAACCTTAGAGACCAAATCTTTCTGACCCTGAGTAGCTGCAGGCAAATGCTCCTCCTGAAAGTTTATTTCTTTGTGCAGACCACAGTGGAGTGTTGTGTATATCTGTGCATTCTTAGAAATCATCAAACACCATTCCCCAAGTATTGGGCTTTACAAGCCAGCACATTTTGGCTTTTTGAAGCTGTTTTATTCAAGTGCACTCAGTCATCCTCCTTCTCTGTGCAAAGCTCTTTTCCTTCAAATTAGAGCAGGCACTGATATTAGGAACACATTTATTAATTTTAATAATTTTTAAAATAGACTGCATTTATATATCATCTCTATATTCACTAGAAATCAACCACAAACTGTCTCAGAGCAGCCTGGAGACATGCAAAGCTTTTCCCTCTACTTTGTTATGTTCAAAAAAGAGACATAAAATTGGAGAGGGAATTTGGACAAAGGGGGACAGGACACAGGGAATGGCTCCCACTGCCAGAAGGCAGGGCTGGATGGGATATTGGGCAGGAATTGTTCCCTGTGAGGGTGGGCAGGCCCTGGCACAGGGTGCCCAGAGCAGCTGTGGCTGCCCCTGGATCCCTGGCAGTGCCCAAGGCCAGGCTGGACAGGGCTGGGAGCAGCCTGGGACAGTGGGAGGTGTCCCTGCCATGGCAGGGGTGGCAGTGGGAAGCCATTCCCCCTTGTCCTGTTCCCCTTTGTCCAAATTCCCTCTCCAGCTTTCTTTTATGGCTTTTTAGGGCTTTAAGGTCCTTTCCCACCCAAACCACTCTGTGACTGCACATTCCAGTCTTGTTCTTCCAGGATTTGTAAACCCTGGGACACTTTGATGTTTTGCTTTCCCCCCCCACCCCACCATTTCCTTTATACAATGCCAGAGGTGCTGCTGTGCCTGGAGCTTGAACTCACCCCTGTTAAAAGGCAAGAAGTTGTGTTTTATTTCTCTGTGAGCTGGCAGGGTTGCTGATTCTCTTGGTGGGGTCAGAGCTGTGCTTGTCCCATCTCAGCCCCTGTTGTGGTTCCAGCAGCCGCTCGGACAGCCTCGATCACATCCCCAACAATGTGGCCCACGCCACGGAGGGCAGGATGGCTCCCACCTGGAGAGGGAGGCACAGGGGCAGGGCCAGGAAGAAAAGGCACAAGAAGAGATCCAAGCTGAAAGGACAACCTGTGGCTGCTGGCAGGAGAAGTCCAAGAACTCCAGAACAGGAGAGCTGCACCCCAATTCCTGTCCAGGTGAGAATCTTCAATCTTCCTTTTGTGCTTTTCCTGCAAACTCCCAACAGCTCTTGGGTGAATTTTGGTGTCTATACTGAGGTCCCTGCTCAGCTGTTTGGTTTTGTTTTCTAGGAGGATGAATCCCACCAAAGTACTCTTTACAGAAACAGTTTTTGGGTTCCTGAATTTAACAAGGACTTGGGCTATGATCCGCTGTCTTTTGAGAAGCCTGCCCATGCCCCTTTTTCCATGGGCAAACTCCATTCCCCAAGGAGCCAATACAAAACTGAACTGCACAAGCTGATCAGCCCCATTCAGTGCCTTAATCATGTTTGGAAACAGAGGGACACTGTTCCCCAGCCTGAAACTCTCCATCCCTTTCCCTACAACATCCTTCCCCCCCATTTCCCACGTGTGGACAATCCTCTCCATGCCATGAAGCGGAATGTTCTGGACACATACTTCCATGGTGACCTCAACTATCAAGACAACAGTTTATCTGGCCTAAACTTAGAATATAATTTCACCAAAGGCATCAACCAGTCTGTACAAACCAGTTCAGACAAGCTTTCTGTGGAAGAATATTTGGTAGATGCCTTGAAGGGGAGCGTGAGTTTTGGTGAACCACAAAATTTAGCCAGCTTGGCCAAGACGTGGAGAGGAGGTGGGCAGGAGCTGAAGGAACAATTCCATGAAGAGAGTGAAAATGAAGGCGTGCTGCTGAACGAGGTGATCTGAGCCACACTCTGGGCTGGGGGAGGCAGAGTTTCTCCTTTTTGGGAGAGGGATAATCTGTATCCATGTGCTTGCTTCTATAGCTGTGATTTCTGAATGGTTCTGGATCTGGCTGGAGCTGCCAGATAACGATGCAGAGTTGTTTTCTGCAGGAATTGAAGCCCTGCCTGTCTCAGGCTGCTGGCTCCATGCTGTGCAGGGCTGTCTCTGAGTGGTGGTTCTGTGCTTAGTCAGTCTTCAGCCATGTCCTCTGTTTGCTGGGGAGGAGCCCAATCCCTTCAGCCAGGCTGCAAGATTTATTGGCTCTGGATGAACTGGAGTGTGACAGAAACCAGGGCTGGGTGGAAGGGGAGGTGCAGGAGGCCTTTGCTGGGACCAGCATCCCCTGCAGCATCCCCTGCAGCATCCCTCAGCACCTGGGCACAGAAATGCATTTGAATCCTAGGGACATGCTTCACTTCTGAATTCAGTTCTGTCTCAACACCTTAAAGCCCTCCTGGAGGACTTCCCTGGGGTCAGTGTGACCCTGTCAGTGTGGTCTGTGAGTTTCAAGGTGTCCCTTACCTGCCTGCAGTGTTCACAGTGACACCTGAGGCACAGTCTCCATCTACTGACTGCAGAGGAGCTTTAACAGTGTCTGCATTTAGTCACAGGAATCTGGGTTAGCTGTGGGATTCAGCTCTGCAGTTATGTCCTGCATGAGAAGGGAGGAACACAGAGCTCCAAAGCCATCCACATCCTGGTGGCCTTTCTTTAAAACACTTGTTTAGAACCACCAGAGCCCACAGAAATCAAGTAGTTTGTTCCTGTATGGTTTCATCTCAAGCCTGTGGCAGAAGTAATCTTGTACTGGGTTTTTTAGAGAGGTGGTGTGGTATCTGTCCTTGTGCTGCTTCTGACAATGTTGATCTCTCTGCAGTTCCACATTTAAGTGTTTCTTTCCCTGCTTCATCTTGTTTTCTGTTTGGATTTCCAGAAGCTGAAGCCTGTGGATTACGAGTACCGAGAAGAGGTGCACTGGACCAAGTGCCACGGTTCCCTGGGCATTGGCTCTTTTGGGGAAGTGTACAAGATAGAGGACAAGCAGACAGGATTTCAGTGTGCTGCCAAGAAGGTAATTCTGTGTGAGAGAAGGGGCTCCTGCCAAGACAGCACATGGAGAGAAATCCTTGTACAATCACAGTGAAGTGCTGCTGATGTGTCCAAGGAAAAACTTCAAATAGAGGCAGATAGAGAACCTGTGTGTGCACAGGGGCCAAGCTCAGCAGCCAGAAATCAGCTCATTTGGCTTTAAAGTGTGCTGAAAGGGATCCTGAGTGCTGAGACAAGAGTGGAGATTTCTGAATGATTGTGAGTGACTGCGGGGGAGCAGCAGCCACGTGGGTTGTCTGTTATCTGACTATTCTTATCTCAAACCATGTCTGGTGTAAATGGTTACATGGCAGGTATTCATTTCCCTGTTGGAAAAGGAATAAAGTAGGAAAAACCCAAGGCAGTCAGGAGGCTCTGAAAGCAGCTTTCATCTCCTCAGTTTAGCTGCATTGCTGGCACATTGTTCTGAGGTGAGGCTGCTCCAGATGCAGCAAAGGATGTGTGTTTCTCCAGAAGCTGCCACTATCATTGTATTCCAGGATATGTCATTGTCACATGATGTAGGAAGTGTGAGGAACATAATTTGGATCAGGGCATTGATTTGTGGCAGCCTCAGGGATACAGACAGAGGATAATGCAAGGAGATGAGGAAAATGTAAACTATTTTATTTGAACTTACACTGGAATAATTTCATCACCCCTGTGAACTGATGTTTCTCACATTACTTCACTAGAAAACTTCACCAAGTATGTGGGAAGTGTTTGCCTCGAGTACAAAAATATTATGTGCAAAAAGAACCATAACATGCATTTTTCAATTTAAAATGTTCATTTTTCTCCCATTTACACTGGGCCCAGCTTGCTGTGCTCCCTGTGGAAAGGTGTGAGTGACAAAACAAGTGTGTGTGTATTTATTTAACCACTTCATAACCATTCAGTTGTCAGCTATAGAAATCATGTAGAGAATGAATTCCTGTTCTGCATCCTCACAGTTCAGGTGTGAAATCTTGTGGTGATATGATACAGGCAGCCTGTTTCCTGTCAGTGTGTAGCTATTTAAATGTATTATCCATTTGGCAAATCCACAGTCTAGGGAGAAATAGCTGTTCCTTGTGGGGTGTATTTTCAGGAAGGAAGATGGATGCTGAAAAGGGAAACAGGGAAGTAGGAGAAGCTGAAGTCTTCCAAAATGTCATTTCCCCCCAATTACTGAAGGCTAAATGATGCTTCTCTAGATCAGAATTGCATCTTCTTAGATCACACTCTGAAAGCAGAGAGCTCTAACATGCAAATTGGATACTCTCTGTGCTCTTTTTAATTTTCCATGAGGAACTGTCTCCAGTTCCTGCTGCCTCCCTGAGACAGGAGGGTTCTACCTCACCTTCTTCACCAGATTTGGTGTTGGAAGCACCTGCTCTCCAAATTCTTGAGATGAAATAAACCCAGCTATAGCTGGATTGCTGACAGAGAAGAAATGTGATGCATCTTTTTCCCACCAGAATCTTCATGACTCATGTTTTCCTTCTGGACTTCAGCAAATTCTTGTTTTGTTTAGTTTGGCTGAACTTAGAGAATAAAGTTTTTCTTTAACCCTTTGCAGGATGAGTACCACCTAACAAGGTGATCATGCAGATTTATATTTTGTATTCCCTCCTGCTTTGGGGAAGCTGAATTTTTGCCAAGTGCTGCACTGTCGGAGTCCAGGATATCCCTCTGGCACCGCACCTTAAGTACGGTATCTCTGACCCAACCCCTGTCCAAGATGTATTTTTTATTTACAAAATTTTGCCAATACCTACTACCCACACTAACATGTCAGTTCTACTCTAAACCAATCTCTAAAGTCCAAGTCAGGAAAAGATGGGGGACGAGAGCAAGAACAAGGAGCACAGGGGCCACTCCCCAATTCCTCCATCTTGTCCCTTCAGCCCCATATGCTAAGAATCCTAATTTCTATATTTATATTCTATAACAAACTAGCTACTACTTATTTTTAAATTCTTAGGATTTGTGAGTATTCACTGCCATGGCCAGGGATCAGAGGCAGTGTCCTCCTGGGCTCTGTGTGAGGCTCTGACCCCCCTGTACAGACCCCAGACCCCCTGTCCAGTCTCCAAACCCTCCAGGGTGGCCACAGGGATGTCCTGGACTCCAACACTGCACCATCCCCAGGTTTTTTATTCCTCTCTTTCATAAAAGCAAAATGTTCGGTTATAAAATTATCTTTTTGCTGATACAGAAATTACCTTTCTCCTGAAGGGTACCCATTCTCAGCTGTAATCTGGAGTTATTGCAAGCTGGCATCTCTTGTGTTCAATCTTCATTTCCCTTCACATTCAGGGTTGATCATCCCACTGTTCCCACTGCGCTCCCTCAGTTCTGCTAGGGAAGGTCACAGAATTAAGTTTGGGCAACACCTCCAAGACAACCCAGCCAAATTAACCCATGAGGTTCCTCTGCCCTCACCAAGAGCAGAGCTGTGTCAGGGCTCACCCCAGGCTTTGCTGAGTCTCCTGTTTCCCCAGGTGCAGGTGGAACATTTCCGTGCAGAGGAGCTGACCACGTGCGCGGCCGTCACCAGCCCCAGCGTGGTGCCCCTGTATGGAGCTGTCAAGGAGGGCCCCTGGGTCACCATCTTCATGAAGCTGATGGAGGGTGAGCATGGGGGCACCACTGGCACTGCCCAGAGCACACTGACCTCCTCTCCCCCCTGCCCCAGTATGAATCTGTTAGTCCTCAAAGCATCCAGGATATTCCCGGTGTGAATTCCCGAGTGGGCTGGGATGGGTGTGTGAAATCCCTGCAATGGCCTTGCAAGTGTCTCCCTTCTCTTCCTTTTGCTGCAGGGCTGTTTCTGAACAGCCTTTCCCAGCCTTACTCTCTGGAAGAGCAAGAGCAAATGCTTGTGGGGAGAATAATTCCCACTCCTGCCTCACTCCAGTTCAAGGTGTCTCTAAAACACAGCTGGGATTGGTTTGTGCTCCTGTTGGTTTGCAGGACACCAGTGGAGCACACAGCCCTGGAGAAGGGAATATTTACTGAGCAAACCTAGGTGATTCCATTGCCTGGTGCTCTTCTTCTGGCCAGAACCATGGAAAGCAGGCTGTGAAGATGAGCTGGTGGGCAGTAACACCTAGAAATGCCTGCTCAGATCACAGAGCAGTTGCTTTTGCTCCAAAGCAACACTGTTAAACTGACACTAAGCAAGAAACCCAAGAAACAAGGCCTGTTTTGTGGGCAGCAAAAGCTCTGGGAATAAACAAAAGGAACAGAGTCTTGTGTGGAAGATGATTGCTGTCAGACCTGGAAAATCTCATTTTTTCCATTGAAACAACCAGAAATACTAATGATGTTGGGGAGTATTTAAAGATAAGCTAACATGGACTCCCTGGATTCCTTTCTAGGTGGCTCATTAGGGCAGCTCATTAAACAGAGTGGCTGCCTGCCAGAGGACAGAGCCCTCAGCTACCTGGGCCAGGTGTTAGAGGGTCTGGAGTATCTTCATGCTCAAAACATTCTCCATGGAGATGTCAAAGGTAGGAAGGTGTTTCAAGTACCTTGTTCTTCCCTTTTCTTAGAAGGGGCAAACTGCTTGGAGATTAAATTATGGGGTTACTCACTAAAGTTATGGGATCTACTCACTAGATTTTCAGATCTGTGTTTGAAATTAGAGTTTTCCTTGGTTCTAGACTGCTGGGAATATCATATTTGTCACCTCTTCTTGTTACCCCATGGCTCTGCCAGGCTGCTTGCCCAGGCTGCCTCACTGGGCTACAAGAATCTCCAGAGCAGATAATTGGTAGTTTATAAGAGCTAATTACACCTCTGCACTTGCTTAACCCAGTGATAGGAGAAATAAATCCTTTGGGCTTAGCAAACTGTAGTTCTGTGTGCTTTTGACTGTTTTTCCCCTGTCCTGATGCAGAGGAGACTAATGGAACCCTTCTCGTTGGCAGCGGAGAACGTGCTGCTGTCAGACGATGGCAGCAGGGCCCTCCTGTGTGACTTTGGCCACTCTGCTCACCTGCACCCCGACGGGCTGGGGAAGTGCCTGGTCACAGGTGAGCCTCTGCTGCTGCTCTTCTGAGGAATTGCCCTTCTGACTCATTCTTTATCGTGAACATTTACATGTGGCTGGTTTGCCAGCAATGGCTTTTTCCAGCTGAGCATTGCTCAGGGTGTCTCGTTTGCTGGTATTTCTGTGAGGCACCCACTTCTCAGAGTTACAGCTCCCTGAGATTCTGCTCAGGGCTGCTGTTCCCTGAGGGAATCAGGTTTTTCATCTTCTCTCTGCCCTGAGTGTTTCACACCAGAGCCAGAACAGACAAGCTGAGTCCCCAGTGCAGTTTCCAAGGTTGTTTATTCTTCATTATCTCAGTTCTGTCTCAGCTCTGCCAGGCCTCCCTGGCAGGGGCATTATCTCAGTTCTGTCTCAGCTCTGCCAGGCCTCCCTGGCAGGGGCATTATCTCAGTTCTGTCTCAGCTCTGCCAGGCCTCCCTGGCAGGGGCATTATCTCAGTTCTGTCTCAGCTCTGCCAGGCCTCCCTGGCAGGGGCATTATCTCAGTTCTGTCTCAGCTCTGCCAGGCCTCCCTGGCAGGGGCATTATCTCAGTTCTGTCTCAGCTCTGCCAGGCCTCCCTGGCAGGGGCATTATCTCAGTTCTGTCTCAGCTCTGCCAGGCCTCCCTGGCAGGGGCATTATCTCAGTTCTGTCTCAGCTCTGCAGGGCATCCCCAGCAGAGCAGGACTGGGCGGCTCAGAGAGCCCCACACCTCATGTACAGCACCCCTGACCCAACCCTGTCCAAAATGCACTTTTTATTGACAGAATTTTACCAATGCCCACTACCTATGCTAACATGGCATTTCTACTCTAAACCAATCTCTAAAATCCAACTCAGCAAAAGATGGGGGACGAGAGCAAGAACAAGGAGCACAGGGGCCACTCCCCAATTCCTCCCTCTTGTCTCTTCAACCCCAGATACTAAAAATCCCAGATTCTACATTTACATTCTATGATAAACTAAATACTGCTTATTTTGAATTCTCTCAGCTTGTGATTCTTCACACACTGTGGGCATTCACTGCCATGGCAGGGATCAGAGGCAGTGTCCTCCTGGGCTCTGTGTGAGGCTCTGACCCCCCTGTACAGACCCCAGACCCCCTGTCCGGTCTCCAAACCCTCCAGGGTGGCCACAGGGATGTCCTGGACTCCAACACCACTGACATCCATAATGATCTGAAATTTGGGAGCTGATGGTCCTTATCCCCCAGGCTAGAAGGGTTTTTGTAAGATTATGTCAGATTATTCAGTGTTTTGTCCCTTCAAGGAAACCACACTGAAACCTTAAAATCCTACTCTGACTTGTGTAACATCACTAAATAGTGGAGAAGAGTCCTGACCTCCACTAAAGCAAAATTCCTTTTTTTTAACAGCTAAACTTACTTGAAAGAGAAGGGTTTGTTTTCTAAAGTCAAGCTCATGTTTTGCCTCCCAGATTTGCTTGAAAGGGAAGTTTAGTCCCTGTACTGTGTATAAGAGATGGTTCTGAGAGGGAACAGCTTTTAAGAGCACACAATGCTGCTTTTTGGGTTAAGATAGAGCCTCTCCACTTTAGGGAAAAGCTGGGAGAGCTCAGATTGTTCAGCCTGGAGAAGAGAAGGCTCCAGGGAGACCTCAGAGCCCCTTCCAGTGCCTAAAGGGGCTCCAGGAGAGCTGGAGAGGGACTTGGAACAGTGACTTGGAAGGACAGGGCAAGGGGGAATGGCTTCCCACTGCCAGTGGGCAGGGATAGGTGGGATACTGGGCAGGAATTGTTCCCTGGCAGGGTGGGCAGGCCCTGGCACAGGGTGTGGCTGCCCCTGGATCCCTGGCAGTGCCCAGGGCCAGGCTGGACAGGGCTAGGAGTACCCTGGGACAGTGGAAGGTGGACAGAGGTGGGACTGGATGAGCTTTAAGGTCACTTCCCACCCAAACCATTCTGAGATGAACAAAGCTGACATATCTCCCACTTTAAAAAAGAGAAGGATTCTGCTTTAGACCTCCTCCCAGTGTCCCTGGAGCAGCTCTCCTGCCTGCATGCACTGAGATTTCTCCTGGGTGTTTTAGGGACCTACGTGCCTGGCACAGAGACCCACATGGCCCCGGAGGTGGTGATGGGGAAGCGCTGTGACTGCAAGGTGGACGTGTGGAGCAGCTGCTGCATGATGCTGCACATGCTGAACGGCTGCCACCCCTGGACTCAGTACTACAACCACCCCCTGTGCCTCAAGGTGAGTGCCCAGCCCCTCTGAGAGTGGCAGGGGAGCAGCCAGAGCTTGTTATTGCTGGCTACTGGCCTCGGGGTGGGTGGCTGGGAGCCAGCTGGGCATCTGACAGCGTGCCAGCCTTGATTTAGGAGCTGAGCATTCCCTGCTCTGCTTGGGCTGTTCTTCACCCTGCTCAGGACTTGGGTGTGACTTTTGAGCCATTCAGCTGTGATAAAATTACTGCTCAAGTCTCACTTAATGCTTTCATTTCAGTTGGAAATGCTGTCGGGGTGGGAAGAACCTTCCTGAAATCAAATGAAGCCTCTCTGGTGTAACCTCTTTCACTTCCTGTTTGTTACACAGATCGCTAAAGAGCCGCCTCCTCTGAGGGAAATTCCACCTTCCTGCAATCCTCTCACTGCTGAGATTATCAAGCTGGGGCTGGAGAAGGAGCCTGTGCACAGGGCATCTGCATCAGAGCTCAAAACTAAGACCAGCGTGGCACTGGAGGAAGGTAGAAATGTCCTGATGGAACTGGTGCAGCTGAACTTTCACATTCCCACTGGGAGAGCTGCTGGTGCTGCTCCTTTGGGAAGCAGCAGTTTGTTTTATTGTCCATTTTCACAGCTTATTTTGGGCTGATGGCTTTTGCCTGCAGCCGAGTGTTTGTCATTATCAAATGATAATTTCCTGTGGGCTGTCACATGCTCTTCTTCCTTCTGTGCTGCAGGAGTGAGGTCTCTGTGGGTTTGTTCAGGTGCTGTGCCTGGGCTCTGTCAGCTGCAGAGCCTGGTGTGAGCCCCTGCCAGCAGAGACTCATTGCATCCATAGCTGTAACTCATACTTGTGGTTCAGTCTTGCCCCTGACACCATCACTAATTTATTTCAGCTCAATCCTGCTGGGTGATTCTGTAATACAGCAAGAATTTGTGGAGATGATCTGTTTTTTTCTTTTGAAGAACCTGGGCATTTTATAGCAAATACCCTTCAAAAATTCTTATAGCAAAGAAAAACTTTTACCTCTTTTATTGCTTTATTTGATAATGTTTGTATCCTTTCTGGTTTGTTTTTTTTTTGTAGTGGGAGGTGTGAAAAGCCCCTGGAAAGGTGAATACAGAGAGCCCAGACATTTATCTTTGAATAAAGAAAACAGTGCACAGACATCCCTGTCCCCCCTGAGCCCAGTTTCTGAGACTGGTCCTGACCCAAAACTGTCAGACAAAGTTTCCTGTGCCAGCCCTGTCCTACCACCTCCATCCCTGGAGCAAACAGAGGAGGCTGAGGGAACCCACTGGAATGAGGGCAAGGAGTTTCCTGAGCCCTGTGATCCCCCACCTCTGTCCTCTACTCCTCTGCCCCTGAAGAGCTGCAGCCATGTGGAAAGAGCCACAACCATTTCAGAGCAAGAGCTTCAGCAGCTGGAAATTGGTGAGCACAAGGCTGGGGGAGAAATTCAGCTTTTATTTTTTGCTTGAGAGCAGGATAAAAATACAGCTGCTTTCTCTTGGCTTGTTGACAGTTATTTTTGGGGTTTCAGCTTGAATGTCATTTTGCTCATAGTTCCTTTCTTGTTACACAAATTGCTCAACCTTTCTTCAGACTATTAAAACTAATAGCTCTTAACCAATTAAATGTACCACAAAGGGAGTGAACAGAATTTCCTTCCTCTGAAGAGGGTGGAACCTTCTGAGAGAGGTGCAGGAATCTCTTAGAAAACAGCCTGTTTCAGACTTGTGCTTGTTTGCACTGTGCAAACAGTGCCAGAATTCCAAATTCATCTGGAATTTTAGGTTCAAACATCTTTTTTATTTTTATTTTTAATTGAGGTAAGCCAGGAGGAAAATAAAGGAATGGCAGATGTCAAGCAAAGCAGTGGAGTTAAAATCAGCCTGCAACTGTTTTGTTCTGGGCATTGGAAACCTACAGCCATCAGCCAAGGAATTTGGTTACAACAGCAATCCAGAGTTTGAAAATCAGCAGTAAATTCAGTGTGGAAATCAGTGATTTGTCCAGTTCCATTGCCCCAGTATAACTCTGCATGTCACTTTTTTTTTCTCCCATATTTTCTAGTCTTTTGGAGTGAATTGAAAGCTTCCAGTTAGGAAGGATGTATTTTGAATTGTAATTGTGTCAGGAAACTGTGAGGAATGAGGAATTTTAGGAGTTGCTGATGGGCAGCTTCTTTCTCAAATGGCTTTGGGTCTCAGCAGCATTCTAGAAGCTGGTTATGTATGAGATATCTGGATATTATCAGGAATATTTGCAGTATTTATAAGTACTTGTATCCAGATAAGGGAGTACAAACATCCAGATACTTGTGAGAGCTGAGTACATGAGCTTGACCTTTCCCTGATAAAATGGATGGATCTAGAGTGGCATCTCACAGGAGACATAATGGGCAAGAACTGGTAAATTTGAGTCTCAGCAGCATTCTAGAAGCTGGTTATGCATGGGATATCTGGATATTATTAGGATTATTTGCAGTATTTATAAGTACTTGTATCCAGATAAGGGAGTACAAACATCCAGATACTTGTGAGAGCTGAGTACATGAGCTTGACCTTTCCCTGATAAAATGGATGGATCTAGAGTGGCATCTCACAGGAGACATAATGGGCAAGAACTGGTAAATTTGAGTCTCAGCAGCATTCTAGAAGCTGGTTATGCATGGGATATCTGGATATTATTAGGATTATTTGCAGTATTTATAAGTACTTGTATCCAGATAAGGGAGTACAAACATCCAGATACTTGTGAGAGCTGAGTACATGAGCTTGACCTTTCCCTGATAAAATGGATGGATCTAGAGTGGCATCTCACAGGAGACATAATGGGCGAGAACTGGTAAATTTGGGGTGCTGTTTTGCATGTTGTTGCACAATCCATCTCCTCTTGGCTCAGTTTCCCTGTGTCCCAGTGCTGGCTGTGGCCTCTGCATGGCAGAGTTGTGTGTAGGGTTTTGCTGGCACAAATATTAAATTCATTAAATATTGCTGAAGAAGCTTTGGGTATTAATTGCAGAGCAGGGAGGCATGGAAGGAAACACTGCAAATGTCTCATTTCTCTCCCTTTTGCTGCAGAGCTGTTTCTGAACAGCCTTTCCCAGCCTTACTCTCTGGAAGAACAGGAGCAAATGCTTTCGTGCCTCAGCATCGACAGCCCCTTTGTGTCAGATGCCAGTGAGAAGGTGAGTGGGGATGGATGGGGGTGGCCTCCTGGGAAAACTGGAAGCTGTGACCAATGGAAATCTGGAATTTCTCACCTTTGCTGCTTTCTGACACCAGTTTGCTGGGGAGCAGCTTGGGAGGAAAGCTTTGCTCATGCTCATGTTGTAGCTGTGCTTTGCTTCCCTGTCCACAAGGATCCTTTCCTCCTCCTGTGCTGTATCCTCACCAGTAAGGGTGTGGATACAGAAATCCTCAGCAGCCTCAGCCCTGTCTGTGCAGGAGAAGGGAGCTGGGGAAGCAGGGATGGAGCAGGAGCTGCACCAAGCAGCTGTGCAGGGTCTTCTTCCTGGCCATGGCCACCAGTGGGGGGTTTAGGGAAAGACCAGGAGAGTAGGACAGGAAAACAGAGACCCAAACTTGGGTATTCATTCCCATGGATCTGTTCTTCATGAACTTATTTTAACCCATTGCTACTAATGAATACGTAGTCCTAGTTACTGAAATACCAGTTTTAATTAGATTGGTTTGCTCTCTCTGGTGTTCCTAAGGAAGGGAATACCAGTGAGGAACACTGAATAAGCTTTGTTGGACCAGGGAAGGACAAAGCCCTTCAATCACAATTTTCAAAGACACTGAGTCCCAAATTTCTGCATCCTGGCATCTGCAGGAGTCAGTTCTGATTGGGAGCAGCTTTGTGTCCTATTTTTGTCTCTCTTCTCAGTCTTCCAGAGCTTTTTGAGGAGAACTGAGGGAGTTCTGCTCAGCTCAGCTGTTGACACACACAGTGTGCAGTGTGGGATCTGACTCTGCTTGGTTTTTCCCTCTAACACCTACCCCATACCTTTAACCTGACTTTTGACTGGTTCAGACCACTGTGCTGGTGTCAGATGGACTGGGACAATACAGACCCTTCCCAACAGTGCAGTTTGTACAGTTAATTATTTTCCCTATGTGTTTCTAATGTCAGTAAGTGACAAACACTTTAACTGATGCTTAATTCTCCTGCCAGTCAGTACAACCCCTCTTTTCTCATCCAGCTTTTAGCTCATGACTGATGTAATTATTGAGAATATCTGATAATGTCTGTACACTTGCACTGCTATCCATTCCCTTTCCCAGAGGGCACAAAGATGTTGGATAAGAACCAACCTTAAACCTTTTTCCTCCTCACCTCATTTCAATGCTCATCTCCTGCCAGCCCATTTTCTTTCAGAGCTTTAGACAAACCTGTGCTTACTCCTGCAGAACTCCATGAAGGCTTCTCACAGCCTGAGGGACACGATGAGCTCTGGGATCCATTCCTGGAACAGCCAGGCAGAGGGGCAGAGCTGCAGCTGGAACAACCTGCGGAGCCGCAGCCGGCACACGGACACCCCCAGCTGCTTCAACGGTGGGTCTGCCCCTCCCTGCCTGGGTAAAGGGCCAGAAATCCCTTCCTCACTGTCCACACAGGCTGCAGATGGAGTTTCTGAGCTCTCTTGTCCTTCATTGCTGTGCCAGACCCCCCTGAGGATGGGTTGTGAGCAGCCCCAGTCTGCCCCAGCCACAGATGGGTGGGAGGCACTGGGGCTGTGCAGTAAAATCCAGGGAATTTTCTGGATTCACACACACAGAGTGTGCCCTGCCTCATGCAGCTTCCATGTGCAAGGAGTGTTTTATAACCACAACCATCTCCTCAGAATTTTGAGGGCATATTGTGCAAATTAATCCATCGCTTCAGTTACTTCTTGCTAAATGCAGCTCTGCTCTGTGAGTCATTGCTGTCTGCAGCAAGCTCCATGCTCAGCAAAAAACCTCCATGAATTAAATCCTTAATGACAAAAATGAATTTTTCCCCATGTGTGTGCCTTGTCAGTCAGTTCTGCTGTGGACTGGGAGGTCCCTGTGGCTCAGCAGAGGTTAAAGAATCTCTTGTGCATTGCAGGAGTGAAAATCCAGATCCAGTTGCTAAGTGGAGAAAATTTGCACATCAGGGATTTCCACAGGACAAAGGTGGGAGACATTGCCACGGGGATAAGCAGCCAGGTGAGACACAGACTGGAGTTCAGTGCATCATCTGAGGAATGATTTCTGCCCTGCTGCAACCTCATAACCCCTGAATGCCAGGGAGACCCAGGAGGGGTTCAGGGATCCTTAGGACACCTTTAGAAGCTGCTGTTATGAGTGTGGTACCAGAGGATGTTTTCTGAATCATAGAATCATTCAGGTTGGAAAAGACCTCCAAGATCAAGTCCAGCCTTTGACCAGATCCCAGCAGGCCCACTAAACCATATTTCCAAACACCCCATCCACTCATTTTTTGAACTTTTTCAGGGATGGTGATTCCACCACTGTCCTGGGCAGCCTATTCCAGTGCTTGTCCTAATATCCCTGATATCCAGCCTAAACCTAATACCAAACCTGAGCTGTAAATCAGTGCCAATAGTCACAGTGAGCATGGGGATCTAGATCTTAGAAAGCATCTGTGCTGCAGCTTAAAAAATCCTGCTCCTCAATTATAAACTCTTTACCCTGTTCCTAAAGAATCATTATATAGCTTTTCCATCATGAGCTGAAATGGTGAAAAGCTCAGGGAAATGAGCTGTGTTTGGCTGGGGTGCTTCCAGCTTGTTCTGCTGGAGATGTTGGCACACTCCTGTGAACCTCACTGTGGGCTGCTTTGGCTGTTCCTGAAAGAAACCCTGGGGTGTCTGTGGGGCTGTGACTCATCTGAGTGTAAAATGGGATTGTCTCTAAAACATAACACCAGCCCAGAAAATATTCCAGTGGTGCCAGTTATCTCTAGAATCTGCACTTGTGGACATCACAAAGCAAAATACCCGGAGGGGAGCTCGGGTGCCCAAACTTGGGCAGCTCAGGAGCTCCCCAGAGCTCAGGGAAGCATTTTGCCAGCAAGGTGGGCACTGCCCAGTCCAGTTCTGAGGTATTTTTGTATGAGAGGAGTTCAGGGTGTTCCTGCCAAGCACCAGATCCTCCCTGGGAGCTGTTCTGGGTGTGACAGAGGGCTGGGATGTTCTGGAGGTGTCACTGAGCTCTGTGTGTTGGGAGATCCCCCCTGGGAGCTGTTCATGGGGGGACTGGAGGTGCCACTGAGCTCTGTGTGTTGGGAGATCCTCCCTGGGAGCTGTTCTGGGTGTGACAGAGGGCTGGGATGTTCTGGGGGGGGTGACAGAGGGCTGGGATGCTCTGGGTGTGACAGAGGGCTGGGATGTTCTGGGTGTGACAGAGGGCTGGGATGTTCTGGGGGTGACAGAGGGCTGGGATGTTCTGGGGGTGACAGAGGGCTGGGATGCTCTGGG
>VXBR01000455.1:0-33882 GCA_013400215.1 Cisticola juncidis
GTAGGATATACCATTCCACACATAAATTTTGCAGAGACTTTCCTTTGTGAAGGGTTCCTTGATGTGTTTTGCTCAGCAGATACTGGTGATTAGCACGTAAATAAATCAGCAACCACAATTACATTGTCAATTATCACCCTTGCTCAGTCCTGCATTTTAAAATATTGTGTAAAAGACAAGTGATTGGACACCAGGATGATCATGTAAACTCTTAAAGCAAGTGCTTTCGTTTCTGCGACTGAACAGATGGAATTGAATCAGCTAGCTTACTCCTTTCCTTCATAATTTCTTCCCTTAGAAATTTCTGATTAAAGCCAGTGCTTCTTTTAATTACACTAAGTAACCCAGTTTCAAGGAAGTCACATAGACAAAAGCAAAGAAGACTTTGATAAAGTCAAATGCATATTACTTTCAGCAGAATGCTTCCCCTAAAACCAACATCTTTTTGCTGCTTTGACCAATGAAATATTTTCTATTAAAATGCATTTTGCTGTTAGAAGCGGAGAGCTGTAGTGATAGAAATATTGGTCTCACTTTCTGTCTAGAAAAATGCTTAAGTATTATTCCTGCCCCCACGCCTGAAGCAGGTGATGCTCCAGGGCATTATGAGGGGCTGGGGGGTTACATCTATCTTTTCAATTCTGCAGGAAAAAGAAATCTTCTGCACTGCCAAGAGATTATGGACATGAATGGTCCCATGGGGTCCCCCATTGCCTGATTAGATTATGATTACATTTTTAAGAAGCATGTTGTAACAAGCAGCAGCAGTGATGTGTTTCTGGCCAAAGCCTTCACTGCACCCACCTGTGAGTGAGAGCACTACAGCAAGTTGCATTGTACCCCTGAACGGGGCTTTGGAAAGCCCCTGCCAGCATGGGGTTACTTTTCTGCTTTTTAGCATTCCTGTCTGAAAAAAAAAAAAATGGGAAGAAACCAATTCTAGATACTCTTGAGTAATAAAATAATCTTGGTGTGCATCTGTCTCTGTCATGTCCTGATGTGGCCTCACAGAGAACTGATGCTGTGATTCTGGGGAAGGTGCTGAGCTGATTTTTTAAGAACTGCTTTCTAACCTGAAGGTAAATTCTGGATTAAACTCTCTCTATATGAGGATACCTTAGCACTCTTCAGAATCCTTAATGCACAAGTGGAGCTCAGATTTTTGCAACTTTCAGATCTAGCTGTCAGTTTTTGTGGATTTACATTTCACTCTTCCCTAAACCTGGATGGGAAGGGAGACATTACAGGTCTCAGAGGACATCAAATAGTAGTTTATTATGACTCTTTGCACTAGCAAAGAAAAATAATTGCACAAAACAGATCAGTCCTGTGTCATGCCCAGAACAGTAGACACTGACTTCATTTTTGCTGCTATGAGAAGAATCCTTCTTCTGTGGTTCCTCTTACTCACAGTCAGGATCAGAGGGGAGCTGCAGACTCCAGTCCAGGAGCTGGGGTGGTAAAACAGAGAAAGAGATAAAGGAAACTGGAATGAAATCTAACCTGCTTTCTTCAAATAATGGCAGAAAACAAACACGAAGGGATATTTAACAATTGTAATAGACCTTTAAGGATTACAATTGCAAAGAACTAGAGACAAAAATCCCCAAGTGGCATATGTGCAGGAGTTATTTTTGGACTTCCAGACTCCATGACATGGGTACAGACTGATACATATGGATCCATCTTTTTGCCACTGGGGAAAAAACCCAAAATGTAAAAAACTGTCTTCATTAGAGATAGGAAAGATAAAAGTAAAACAGGTAATTTTAACATCTAGATTACATTTTTATTTCAGGTGAGTTCTGAACACAAATGAAACATTTCTTAAACTACTCCAAACCAAACCTTTTTGAGTGTAAGTGGTGCATTACTCAAATCTGCAGGCAAATAATGTGAGAATATTTCTATTCATTTGACTTCAAACTCTAAAGAACAATGAATTACGTTACACTTCATTTTTGCCTTGTGATAAGGGCTTTGGGCACTTTTTATGGTTTGGTTGATGGTGGATGCTTGTTTTTTCTGGCATAGCCTTGCACAAGCTAAATCTACTACAGACCTTCTTGAGTAGACACCACCAAGTGCAGTGTCAGATGCTGAAACTCATGTCTTTGTTTCCTTATGGCACCTTCCAAAATACAGAGTTTCCAGAATTCAGAGGTAACACTCACGCTTCTCATCCCAATGCATCATGACTCAGCTCCTTTCAATTTTTCATTTTAAATTATATTAGGATGAGACACTTAATGGAATGGGATGAGGCACACCTGTTGGGAGCACCATAACCAGGGCATTTTAAGGCAGACTGAAACTGCTTCTCCTTTGGGGGAGCATTTGATAGTACCAGCTTTTGACAGCGGAATGATTTCAGGACTTAGGAAGTCAACAAGTGAAATAAATATCAGGAAAACAAGTAGTAGTGACAAAAAGAGTAGGATGACAGAAGTCGTTGCTTTTCTAGTACTGGGCTAATCTGCATAAGTCAGCACTGCAAGAGCCCTTTACCAAGAAACATCAGAGCACAGTCGCACGATTTTTTATGACGTCCTTCTATCTTCCCAGCTTTGCAGCTAGGGCTGCAGCTGCAAAGACCTTACTAAAATAGTTACTGAAGATACTAAAGGGTATTAACAAATGAGCACCAGGAGACTTCTTACTGCTTTCTACTGATGTTTCCTCTAATTGCAGGATGCATTCTGGGTTTTTTAAACCATCCTTGCTAATGGTGTGGGTTTGAACCTCCAAGATCAATTTGGACAGTGATCACATTTATGCTTGTTTGGACAAAGCCACAAAATAGCAGCCACCAGACAAGAGAGGTGCAAACAAGTTATGCAACGCTTCCCAGGTGACTCGCAGGTCCAGTCAGGTAGCTCCCTGCAAACATGCAGTTGTTTCCATACTGGTGGTATTCTCCTTTCCTCAGCATGGGTCAGGCTGGTTCTTCCACATTTCACTTAATCCAGTCTTCACTTCTTGAATCTCAACTGGATTAGCAAACACTTGTCCTTGCACTAAAACAGCAAATCCCAGAACAGCACAGAGCAAGCAGTGCTGCTGGGTAGTCTGCTATAGAAAGATACATTTATTATGAAAGTATTTTCAAAGTGATAAAGTGTATGACACTTGCTTCATACCATCAGTCAGCCACAAAATGTTTCCTGATCAGAAATTAGAATGGTGCTCAACTACTTTCCTCTGCATCCGCCTTACTGTGTTCCAAGGAAAACTCTGACATATAAGGATGAGGCAGAGTGCCCATCATCAAAGGTTTTCAAAATATGATTGGACAGATTGGTTATTTCTAGATAATCCAACCAAAGATCCCTTTACCACAAAAGGTTGGACCAGGTGATCTCTCAAAAGTCTCTTCCAACGTTGTCTGTTCTGTGATTCTATGGTTTAATTAGTAGTTGTGGGAAGATATTAAAATTAACTTTGTGGGATGAACGTTGTAGAAAAGCTATTGAATTTTCCTGGTGGAATTTCTTCAGTTGGAATCAAGTTTTACAGACTTGAGGATACTCAAGTACAAGTTGCCATTTGTTCAGTAGCTTTGTTCCCACATTTCTGTATTCATCCTCATTTGGTATTGGCATTAAGATTTACTGAGGGTGGCTGCAGGCTCGGGAGTGCTGCAGGGATCCACATAGTCTGAGTGAATTCATGTACCTTCTCTGATATATGCATTACAACAGGCCCATAATTGTATCCCAGAGCTGCACCTCATCCCCCAACAGAAGCAGTATTTAAATTGGAAATTATTATCCAGATATAGCAATAGCCAGAAGCAGAGACTGTAACACACCTACAAAGCTTTAAGGGAATAAATTTCCTGTAAAACAGGTTAACTCCTGCTTGAAGAAAAGCGATTTAAAGGCAATTTAAAATGTTAGATAATGAAATGTAAAGAAAAGGCTGTATGGGGACCAAAGTACTGCTGGGAGAAATGCAGGGAAAACAAATCTCACTTACAAATCTAAGATGCCCTGTCCTAACAGATTGTAATGTGAATAGTGCCCAAGTTCATTCTGTAAAATACCAACAGTATTTCCTGACATTTCAGCCCTTTACTGCCAGTCTGCAGAATCAGCTTGTCCTCAATACTCAAGAGGTGGTATACCCCCTCTGTTTTTTACATCACTTTATTCTGCTGTCCCAGGAAATTGTGTAATGATGGAACACTCAAATGCAGCATGTGCAGACCCAAGACAATTTGCAGTTCTAACAATAAAATAGAAATTAAAAAAACAGATACTGGTGACTCTGATACAGTATACTTCAGCAATCATGGCACCAAGTCTGGGTGAGACCTGGCTAAAGATTTCTCGTATGCAATTATGTCAAAATTTGACTTAGATGTCTATCACATCTACCAGTCAAGCCAAGCATGAGGACCTGTAACTCATAATTATAACTGCTTCAATTAAGAAGTTTTTGAGTGTATTATCTTGGTGCTGTGGAAATATTGATACCACTTAATTATGAATGCAAAATCAGTGACGGAAGTATATACTAGGGGTATTGATGGTTCTGAAGCTAAAGAATAATTCAAGTGTTTAAAGAATGGAATTAAATGTTAACTGCAGTAAAATATTTTGCAATTTCAAATCTATCAGCTTCCTGGGTTTCTCTTAACTCCCCCTTTTTCTTTTTACTTCCTGAATTTCTTGTTTCTCCCGGTAGCACTTGGATGGGTGGTATTTTTGTCTGCTGCTTTGTGAAACCAGGAAGTGCTCCTAGTGACCCACATCAATTTACAGGCAGTTTGTCACATTCTGATCCCCTGCTCCAGCCTCCACCTTTTCCCAAAGCTTGTCAGTTTACAGCTACTAAGTAGTTAAGTGTAACAATATTTGCCTCAGGTATACTCAATATACCCAAAGTTAAGGCTGTCCTTGTCAAAGTTTAAGTGTGCTCAGATGTTTCTGTATACTGGAAAATCATGAGTGGAAATTTCAAAAGCAACTCAAGTGTCATCTCTAAGACATAACCAAAAAAAAAAAAAAATCCAAAATAATGGCGTTTGAAGATGTTAACTACAGGAGTTCAGTCAGACCACATTCGTTCATATGATTACAGATCAAAGCATTTCATGCTGCTCTGAATATGAAATCAGATGTCTTCTCACTATGGTAAGCTGGTTTTCAAATGAACTCATAAAAAATAGTGAAAAAGCCGACCATGTCTATTTCAGTGGCTGAAAGTACACTTCACTTCAGGAAACAAAAGCATATGAAAACAAGGCATTTAATTGAGGAAAAAAAGTATCTTACAAAAATTTTATCTTGCTCAATTCTAGAACCCACAACAGTATTAATAAAATCTTACAAGATAACTAATACAGTCTTTATTTAGAAGCAGCATAAGTCCAAACAGTGCATAAAATTCCCAGATGTTTATTGTTACAGTTTAAGTGCATATATTACTTCCATAGTTTTGTGCCCTTCCACAGGAACAGACATAGAGCAGCTACACAAATTGTTCTTTTCAGAAAGATTTTACTACTCTGAAATCTCATTTTGTTGTTGGGTAATACAGTGAAGTAGTTCCAGTAATGAATTCCAGATTTATATAGATTTCAAAAGAGTAAACTCAGTACGGAAGGTGTTAAAGTTTTTTAGTATTCCCATAAAAGGTGACAAAATAAAAAAGTCAATTGAATTAAGAGAGGCAATATACACAAGACACTTGTAAAAAGAACAGATGTTCAATAGAAAATATTCATATCTCTCTACCAATAGAAGAAAAAGCTTTTCATAAGTTAAAAGTAAGGGCCCACACTTTGAATATCAACAGTGAAAGGTTATTATGAGGGTATCTCTAAAGTTTAAATACAATCTATACTGGCTACATTACTTCTGCAGCTTTTGCAAATGAATGATGGAAGACAGAATTACCTAACACAGGAGCCTGAACATCAAAAATTAAATTTCTATTTTTAAATGGTTTATAAGTGTGACTTCCCCAATGTGCTACAAGGATAACATCTGTACTTTCTTTGGCTGAGGCAATCATCTCTAAATTGAAGCCCCAAACAAAATGGAAAACATTTCCACTGTTGAAAAATAACCAAGGAGTATAGTTTGGTTAGAATGCCAAACACTATGGAACACTTCCACGCTTATAGAAAAAAGCATCCTCTTTCTAAAGAGATGAATGTGAATTCACAACTGTCAATCTTTTATTTTAAATTATTTGGTAAGTACCACGGTATTGACAAATCTTCATAAATATCATTATTTTTGAAATAAAGATGTCAAAAAAGCATACAGAAATTATTATTCTTACTGGAACAGCTAGTGAGTTTCTACTTTAGATTTTTGCTTCAAATCTTATGTGTGGATCATCACTTTTAAGAAACCTATTCTCAGGGAAGTGGAGATGGTATCAGGCAACAAGGCTGAATTCTCTCTTCCCTGCCCAAATACCTTCAAAAAGACCTTACAAAGCATAGATAATGAGAAATACCAGAATTCACCCACTTCACCCATGTTACCATTGCCTATATAAAGCTGTAGTGTATTTTGTGTCTTGCTTGGACAGTAGCCACAAGGCTCCATCACACTGATTGACATGGATTAGACTTCTATTTCCAGCTTCTTGCCCTTCCAGATGCTGGAAACTGGAGAGAATAGACACCAATACTTCAGCTCCATAAATGGAGGATAAATTAAGGAATTAAGTGCTTCACCTCACTTGGCAATGACCTACACCCACCTGAGGAGCAGCGAGAGCATTATTAACAAAGCACCTTCCTGAGAGATGCTGATTGCCACATGAGGTTTACAGCTTTAAGTTGAGGTGGAAAGTCCTTCGGCTCTCTGAATGTTTCAGATCCATCTCCGAAAGAGAGTTCAACTGGAACTCTGAGTCTCTGAGCAAGACTGAACATAAATTAATTGCATGCAGAAAACCTTAAACCATTTCAACCCCTTGGCCAGAAAAACCAGGCTGTGCCTGGAAGCACCAGAGCAATGATTATAGAAGAAAAAAGATTTACGGCGTTGTTGTCTAATATAGGTTTTCCAGATATGTGCTTGGAATCTTTTGTTTGGTGGTTTACAACCATGCCAATTGTCTGGTCAAAACCTGGAAAAAGATAAAAATTTCATTTTACAAAGCCAACCAAGATGAAGAGAAACTTTGTAACCAAGTACATACACCTTCCTAGATTTATTTTACTCTAACAGTGTTAAATCTCTGTAAGAAGACATCATCAGACTAAACTAAATTAACAGTCAGTTTAATTTGGGACCTTCAAAGAATGAGGTATAAATGCAATACTTTACATTAGAAGCCACATCTTTTGAGAAGTTGCACTTCTGTCAAATCATCTCTCTTTATGTAATTTCACAGCAAAGAAAGGAATGAAACAAGCTAAATCAGAAGAGAAAAAAGCATCACTCTAAAGCAAAGGATGCTGTTTTGAACAGAAACCACTTATTAGCAACATGTTTTCTGGCAAGAAGATGTATTTGTTTTAAAAGGAAAATTATGGAAACAACATTATTACTTAATCTGACAGCAAACAAGCTTGTTACAAAGGCTGAATTTATAGATTTTATTTACACAGCAATTTTATACTACCAGCAGCTGGAGTTCTTTCTGTGGTAATTTCTTGCTCTGCCTCTGTATTATCAATACTTTAATATTGTGCTTCATTAGCTATTACTGTACAGACACCATTATCCTATGTTTTGTCCAGCTGCACCATTCTGTATGCTGACAAGAGCACACCAATCTAGAATGCTTCATTTTAACTCACACTGTAGTGAAGTGTAACTGGGTATATGCACATGCACATATTTAAGTTAGGAACATTCCAAACTAAATCAGTATATTTTATATTATTTTTTTTCTTCTTACACTTGACTATCTGTCAACACTCACAATTTGGAAATTTCAAAGAAAGCTGCTGCTTTACTAAAAAAAAATTCTGCACCTCAAACAAAACTTAAAAAAAACGAATACAAACCTCCTTGGCAGGTATATAGTTAGTAATACTGTTTTGAAACATACATTTAAACCTGGCCTTAAATAATGCAAAAGAGTTACAGAAAAATCAAATTTAAGTTCAATAGTTTAACTCTCAACACTTGCTATATTTTACAGAGTAGTACTTTTTTTGAGAAAAAAATGGAAGTAGAAGTAGGTAAAGTAACAGCTTTGTTACTTTTAAAAGTTTCGCTCTGTTATTTACAGAATAAGTATAGACCGATAATGTGGGCGAATTTGAATCTTATTCTGCACAGCTATTCAAAGTTTTAATGAATAACTGTACAGGCAGTGGTGGATTTTCTTTCAGAAGCAGTGGGTATCACAGGCTATTGGATATACCACAGCTAGGAATATTACCAAAAGGAAAAACACTGACAGAAAGGATTAGCAGCATATTGTTTTCAAAAAAAGGGACACAATTCTTTATTCCCACTGCCATATGTATTGTTTTTCAAGATGCTGAAGAGACTAGAGTATTCCTTCTGAGCCCACACTGAAAAGGGAATGAAAAAATGGTCTGAAGTAGAGACACAAATGAGCAGCACAGTTTTGCCTGTATCACATCACATACATATCACAATATGGATGTTCAACATAGTATACATACTCCAGCAAGGCTTATGAATTTGTAAAAGAAATGTGGAACTTACATACTGTCCCTGCTGCAGCTAAAAAGGCAGGTTGCTGAGCATGGAAAAAATACATGAAATGAAGAAAAAATAGATGCTGATAAATGCAGGCATGCATTAGCTAGGTTTACTCCATTCTCTTAATGTATCTGCCTTATTAGGAGCTTGAAACATCATCTGAGTGCATTGGTTTCTTGTTTAGGACAGAAACATCTAAAAATTCATCAAATAGTTAAATACTCCATTGTATTTTGAACTTTCATGGAATTAAAAGGAACAGAGCATAAAAAATGCTGCATAGCCAAACCTAGTGTGTCAACTACGGTTTGTAGGTCTCACTGTAATGGCAGACCTAAAGGACTTGTGTCTCTCAGACAGTTCATCTGCACATTCACACTTTGACTTCCAATTAATAAGTATACCAACAATGAAACTTGGAAACTTAAGTTCTCTCTGTAAACAAGCTGTTAAACACAACAGTGTTAGATATGATTTCCAAACAATTTTGAAACACAGGATAAGTTTACAGCTTAGCCTAATGGTCGTCTGTAGTGTTTATTCATAGGGAATGATCCTTTGGGGCAATGAGTAAACACTAAAATAAGTTAGAACCAGCCAGTCAACAATTAAAAAAAAAAAGCATATTGTCTTTCTATTTAAAGTCACAGCTAATTTGTGATAAGCTTAACTTGTCGGAAACAGTGCTCTGTATTATACAGCTTCTACAGGAAGCAGTGAAAAAAACTGGAAGGTAACTATTGCTCAGATTTTCTTATTTAGTTCTGAAATTGCTAAGTGCCCATTGCTAAGACTTCAGAGTTAGGAATGGACCTTCTGCAGTGACAACTTAATCCAAGTAAATGGATAAAATTAAGCTGACATTTTTTCTTATAAAATGTTACCATAATTAGACATATAGAAAAGGAGAGGCCAGCAACTGCTTCTTCCAAAGTAACTTGTTGGATATCTCTGTCTCTTTCAGTCATCAACAAGACAATAAGCTACAATAAACAAATCGAAATGTGGAAAAGGACCAACCATTCTTGCTCCTTTTCCTTACTATGTCCATTACTTTTGCTCCCTTTGTCCATTATGCTGCTATTTCTGTATCCTTTCAATTTAAAAATCATATCCTCAGCCATTTTTTATGTTTAAGTCCAATTTTAGGTCACATTAGGCAAAGGAGGAGGGGGAAAGAGAAAAAGAAGACTCTTACCACTGTATTGCATCGTAGCCCCCAAATACGAATCAACAATTGATCCCAGCAGGCCAGCTGCTGCACCAAACACAATAATGGGCCATTGCGGAGCAGATATCTCCAGATCAGTCACAAAAATGAGTTGAGTTAGAAAGTAGGCTATACCTACTGTCATGCCTCCAAGCAAACTTGAGATCAGTCCCACTAAAGTAACTGCTCCATTAGTACCTAAACCAAATAAAATGTAGCTGATTTACAAACTAGTTTTAAAAGACTTGTGTTAATTGAAATGTTTTATATGAAATCAAAACTGTCCATAGTGATCTTCTCCCCTTAGATCCACAAGGCTCCACTACTGCAGCTTTTTACAACTCCCATTATGCTGCTGAGCAGCTTAACCTGTACCATTACTGCCTGTTACTCCTCCTTTTCTGTCTCTAGGGCTAGTTCTTGAGAAATATTCACCAGCATTAAATTAAATTAAACTAGACAGCACACCTCTCAATGTCACCTGGTGTTTGCTCTGCTTGGTGGTGGGCTAATAAAAGAAGAGATGTGCTCAAAAAAACCAGACTTTGAGATGTGAATATTAAAGCCATGACCTCTTTCAGAAGTAGTATACTAAGACATGCTTCACGAACACATTTAAAAATAAAAGAACCAAATCCATAGACTTGGATAGCTCATAGAATAAAATCTGAAGAATATGAAGCAAAAAACTCCCTTTAACTTCTATCCAACAAGATGTGTACCTCTGATCAACTTGCCAGCAAGACTCAAAGAAGGCATACTGCTTTAAAGCAGCAATGACATCCACCATGGAGACAATGTTTGACAGACAGAAAGTTCACTTTATTCACCCTTGGTAGGATATTAAAAGAAATCAGTGATATGGTTAATAAGTGAATTTTCTGTAGTGTCTCTGTTGAGTACATATGTATTCTACTAATTAAAATAATGCCTGAAAAATATCAGTTGATAACTTGTATTCTTCATATTAGCAATATAAACTCTTTTACCATTATCAGAGATTAGAAGCGACAGCATTCAGAATGATTTTAGCTCCGTGGTTTCTATGCTCATGCTTCTCATCAACAAGATGCAGAAGAAACACAGTTGACTATATTCCATTTCAGAGAATGCATCCCTGGTAACTTTTTCTAATCCCAAATTTCTGATATTTCTTTTTCTATGTCTTTCTTGGAACTTTTCAAGTTTGAGGCATAATTCAAAACAGATTAACAATGTATTAAGAACATGTAAAAGAGGTAACACCTTACCTACTGGAACCTGTTCCCAGGTTGTTATCAATCTTGGTTTGCTTTTACTCAGAACACTACCAATCTCTGAAGCCCATGTATCACCAGCAGAGCATGCCAAAGCTCCCAAAAGGGATAAGCACATCCATGATGCTGTGTATTCCTTTGAAAAGTCAATAGGAATTTCACCTGGTCCATTTTCTATCATATATAACAGAGCCAGCTCAGTAGGGACACCACCGTTACAGAATACCTGAACCCAATTCCTCTGTCCACCTGAAGTATAAAAACTGAATTTTAGTCATTTCAGGCAACAGCATGAGACAAGCAAAATAACACATACATAAAGTTAGATTTAAAATGACACACATTCAAAACAGAAACTGTATGGCAATTTATTAAAAATAAACAGAAGCAAAAGCAAAGTGGCTTGCTAATATTCACAGGGATAGGGTCAAGGAGAGTCTCAACAGTGTTTCCTGTTCTAGATGTTACATCTCATCTGAGTCTTTGAAGGGAACAAGAACATGCAGTATTTATTCTCCCCAAATGATCTGAAAGAATTCAAGTATTTTGGCTTACCTTCTTTGTATTCTGAATCTATTTGCTTCTTTATATCTTTTTTCCACTTCGTAAGTTTTGAAGAAGTAACAAAAAATACAAACAAAGAAGAGAAGAAACTGTAATTTGCAACTGTAAGGATAAATCCAACCACCAGTCCTACGAAGAAAAAAGAAGTATATGAAGTTCCTTCATGTAACAATGGTTGCTTTGCAAAGCAATTAAGTATTTTGAATTTTCTGAATATGATGAGTATCTTCTTGATAAACTTAAGACAATCATGCACTAAGAGATTCTATTGCCAAATTACTAATTTTATTGTGACTGATGAAAAATGTAGTTTTTAAGACCTTTTGCCACAAATCAGTAATACCATGCAAAAATAAAAGTTATTAAACCCCTAGAATCCAAAGAATGCATAATTGAAATTCAAATACTTTGCCTGAAGAATATTGTTATTTTTATAAGGGGCAAATATATAGCTGTGGCTGTGACTCTATCAGCAAGTTTATCATCAGCTTGGGTAACAAATTCCACATCCAAGGTGTTTAAGATATCCTGTAAAACCTTCCTCCACATCTTAGCAGATGCTACTTCTCTATTCTTTTCTTTCTTTTCATTTTTAGTTTCTGATTTTTATTCCACCTCTTTATTTCTGTAATTTTTTAAAGTATTTGATCTCCTTGATGCAATTCATTTTTATGTCCCTGTTCACAGCAGAGGCCTAATTTCACTCCTCACCATGAGATTACAATTCTAAAGGACTGAAAGAAAAATGGGTGTATTTAAGAGCAAGTGCCAGTATAAATTGGCTAGCAGAGCTGTTAAAAGGTCAGAACAGAAAAGCCAAAAAGATTTTTGTCAGTGTAGAAAATGCTTCACTTAACTCTCACTTGACAGAAGATTTGCATGGGAAGGAAGGATTTGAGGCTCTGTTTTACTCCACTGAACACCAATTCAGACCATGTCACAAGACAAGGGTGAGTCACCTCACCCAGAGAAATGCTGCATCGTATTTCAATAAACACTATCATACACTACGCAGGGCTTTTTATCATGTGGTCTAGAAAAACATTTCAGAAACAGTCTTTTGTTAGTGAAGTACAGGTTCAATTTTCCTATTTTTGCCAGGCCAAAAAATGCCTAGAACTGTTTCTATTACAGAAAGGAGAACTGATTTCCCCCCAAGCAGGAAGGCTGCTGACAATATCAGTTTAGGGTCTTTCTAAATTTACCACTACCTCTGCCATTTCTTTGTTTCTCTGTGAATCCTTCTGTATGTTAAACCAAACCATGTGATTTAACTGCATATGGTACTGAAGTTTTAAAGAATCTTCTAGGTTTATATAAACATAATAATATTAATCAAATCAATTACAAACAGTAGCCCAGGATTAACCTGACTGTTTAAACAGGCATGAAGAAAAAAAAAACAGTATGAATTTGAGGTATGTATGCTTACAGTTATATTTTATTATAATAGAACTAGGTAAAGTCTTGACCTTCAAACAAGAAAAAGGACCTTTAGTTTACTGAATGTTTAGCTTAAGTCTGAGAAAAAACATACCTCCTAATGCACCACTGTGATCAAGACTCTTCTTCTTAAAACCCTGTGTAGCAATCATTAGTGGAACCAAGACTGAAAAAAGCCATCGCCATGGAGAAATGGGTCGTAAAGTACCTGATAAAGCAAATAACAGAGTTACAGACGATTATCACAGAGCTTTTTTTATGTCTTCATGTCTGAGAAGTCATTATATCCTGGTATATACTTAAATTTCAATCTTAATAGAGATTAAAACTTTTTATCCTTCAGATATCCTTCAGAAGAAAGACATTCATATGGACACAAGAACAATATATCTGCAATTATCTGCTCAATTTTTCTATCCAGCTATCAAAAGAAAATATATTTCAAGAACTAAAATTAATTACCAAAAAACAGCAAAACGTGAAAACAAATAAATATGATGATATTTTCCATTCTAAAAGAGATTAATGAACTTCAAAAACTAACATCTGAATTTACTGTGAGAAAATTCCACTACCATAAAAAGACAAGCAAGACAGTCTGCTAGGTGAAAGCAGTGTGACCACTTTATGAAACATCAGCCCTTTCAGCTGTTCTGACCCTGATGTAAGGCTCTTTAAAATTACTTTGAGCTGATGACTATCTTGGCAAGATTTGAAGTGACAATTTCAGTCTGAAAAAGCCACAAACTTCTAAAAGCTAAAGCCAATAGTTAATGTACATTTTGAAATTAAAAAAAAATCTTCAGAAGTTATTACATCTCCTATGCAAATACAAGACATCACAAATCCTGCATTAAAGTAAGTCTCAATCTGGTAAAAGAAAGATTTCATACAGGCACAGAGGCTGGTCTTGCTGGAAAGATAAAGAAGACAGTTTTAAACAAGAACTTTTGTGTCATCAGTATCCCAACCTTTGCACAAACACAGGCTCCTCAGTGCAAAGCAGGACAAACATGTCTGTGAAATCAGAGTAAAATACTCACTGCAATGTAGAAATTCACAAGAAAAAAAATTCTCTTCTGTGTACTGAAAAGCCCCAAAGCCATAGTAGGTGAGCAAGGGGGTCTTGCAGCCCAGGGCTGAGTCAGAAATTCAGAATACAAGCACCAGCTGTGCATGAAGAGCCCTCCAGTGTTGTAGCATGGTATTGCTTATCACAAACCAAGCAGCTCTTGATGCAAACGAGTGTAAGCAGTACTAGAACACAAAGGGGTTCCTTTTTCTTGGTTAACAAACAGAATTTTCATCCCTTCAAGGTCCTTTTTATACTAAACTTTTTGGATTTCCTTGTAGGATAGGAAAGTATTTGTATTAAATTACAACTAAATGTAAGCAGTTAAGACTCAGATAGGATCTATAATAAAACAATGAATGTGTTCTTCGACAGTCTGGCTTCACTAACATCTGGCCCACTGTTTGGTGCTTAAAAATTACTATAAACTGTCTATATGCTTCATTCACCTCCTTGAAAAGCCCAGGTCTTTCCACAGTCTCAGGTAAATGAACAACAGAAGTTTTATGTCCTTCTTGTTCCATGGCCATTCCCTGCAAAAAGGAGGATTTGTCCACAGTCTTCTCCTTTCTATCAGGCCCTATCCTGATTCACCTGATCCCAGGCCTCTCCAGGCTATACTGTAAATTTCCACTCACACAAGAGAATAGGGACTAGAATATCCTAATTGTCAGAAATTTAGAGAGCAGACTTTAGAGAGCAGACATACATAAATGAAATTGCATGTTTAAATCCAACTTGGGTAGCTACAAATGACACAAATAAAAGCAGGTTGTGAAGTCTGCTTCTGCATACCTTCTACACATCTGGCATCTCCCTACAAGCCAAAGTAGAAGTATCCAGAAAACACAGATTTATGCTGTACCAGAACTAACCCATCCAAAAACCTGAAGCACTGAAAAACACTGAGCAGAGACATGCAACTGCCTCTACAAAAGTCAGCTTACACTGGTGGGGTATTTATTTCAGCTTCTTCTGGATCCAGGGTGACACTAGGCAGTTGAAGGTGTTCATACTGCATTCCCAGGCACTTTCAGCAATACTGCAATGACACTGGAGCTCTTCCTGCATCAAACCAGCTGGGGTCTGAATGATAAGGCTTTACCTGTCTTGGAACCAGGCTTAAACTGATACTGCAGGCTGTACCAGCTGCTTTTGCAACTGCTGTAAGAATGGTCCTAGAGCTGAAAAGAGAGACTACAGAGAGGACTTGTGTCCCTGCAACTAAGTCACACCCAGCCTGAGCAGAACCCTGAGCTGACAGCACACACCCAAGCCAGCCACTCCATGCACACGTCCCTATCTTCTTACACCATTTCCCGTTTCACTGTTCCTCGACGGAGGAAGTCTTTCTGCACGCCCTGTTCTGCACTTTGCAGATGTTGCTGATCCTAAAACTATTTTGAATGCTGGCGCATTCCTCCCGTGCTGTCGCGTATTTTCCCTGATATAGGAAGATCTCTGTCAGCTCGGTCTGTCTTTTCACGTTTAATTTTTATTTGCTTTCTTTCGGAGAAAGAAATCACAAAGGACATCAACATTTTCAATTGTATGTGATCCCTGGGCGGAGCTGCAAAGTCAGCGGCTGTCAGCATCTTCTGAACCACTGTCACCTACTGTGACAAGGTGAGGTTATCAGCTTATTGACGAAGGAAGGGGCTGGTATACACCCCCCTCTCCCCATTTTTTGTCTCCTGCCCAGAGGGGTCATGGAGAAGGGTTCGCCCGTGGCCGTGCCATCTCAGCCTCTCCCCGGCCTTTGGACTCACCGTAGTACGTACTCGCAGTCATGGACACGATCCAGAACACCAGCGAAATACAAATGAGCAAGTTCAGGATAACCATATTCGCCATCATCTTTAGGTATTCTCTGAAGGAATCCTCCTGGTAATAGGACATGGGAAGCAAGAAGGACAACACCTGGTGGGAAAACACAAGGCGCAGGGCATCAGCGACACCGCCACCTCCTCCTTCTCCTCCTCCTTCGCCTCCCGCCCGGCAGGAGCCGCGGNCTGCGGCTGCCCCGGGCAGCGCCCCTGCGACAGACGCTGCCAGCGGGGATCCGGTTTGCGAAATAAAACCTGGAACGACACGCCTGGGAAAGGCATGAAGGCTGTGGATAATTGGTGAGACCAACGAGTTCGTGGATGAGGTTTGAAACTTGTCGGAGCACTTCGAAGTTCATTAACAGCAGAAGAAAGAGTCTTGAAACGTTTCCTGAAGTTGACTTGGGATGAAAACATGCTAAACCTGCCTGGTGGCTTTTCTTGGGGCACGTCAGAATAGCTCCCAAAACACTCGCGTTGTAAATAATCAGATACCAGACTGCACAGCTCCCCTTTGTACACATTAGAGCCTTTGTCAACAATGCAGAGAAAGGTGAAACTTCACAACTTTTCAAAAACCCACTGTTTGAGGCAGCAGCCTCCAAATAAACGAGAAATAAACGAGACTTCAGGCATCCCAGGAGATAATGCTGAAGAAGCACTCGTTCAGTGGAATGTAGACCAAAACCTTCAAGTTGTACATATGAGTCACCTCATGAACATCAATAACCTCAGGTCCTTTTATCTCATGGACATGTAGCAGCAGCAGCAGAACAGAATACTTATTTAAGTATTCGCAAGAGGCAGGGTAATACAAAAAAGGACAGTAAAAAATCTTTCATATACAACAGAAGTAGTTTTTAAAGCTAGAAAATTCAAGTGAGCAATCTTAATTTAAGAGATGATAATTTCCATACTGAATTTAAGAATATTTCTGGCTTGTGGCATCCATTTATTTTTTGAGGAGTGCTCTTGTATTTTTCATTCAGCATCTGGAGTAGGTTTCTTTCAAGGTGTGAACATAGTCCATGTGTTCTTCTCTCAGAAAAATAACATGATTCTTTTCTCTCATTAACTTGGATATATTTTCGTGTTGAAAGCACTGAACTTGTTTGTGAAAGAAATACTCAGTTATGACTCAGAGCTGCTTCTTCAGATGTTGTCTAAGCTAAGAAACTTAGTCCCTAAAGATTTACAGATAGCTGGTTTTGGCCGAAGAAAGTAGAGGCTAAAGTTAGTACTTGGATGCTTACAATGTATTTTCTCCAGGCACATAGAGACAAAACCTGGAACAGGTTACTTAGACAAAGCTTTATGTTATTTTCTGCCATATTTATCGGTAACAAATGCTGGCACCCAAACACCCAAAATTTATCTCAAGTAGAGATACCTAAAACAGTAATACTAATGTAGGAGTACTGATTTTTGTATCTAATTTTTCTTCTTATCTCCCAATTTTGCATTAAATATCCACTTGAGGTCTGAATTTGAGATCTAAGAATCAGGGACTCAGTAGCTGGGCTGCTTTGTAAGAACGAGACACTCTTCAAGAATAGCACTGACATGACATTGCTTAGGTTCTGCCAAAAATCTAACTAGCTGAGATTTTCAACCAGAACAAGATCAACTGTACTTAAAACTGGTGGCTGAACAAGCAGCTGCTTGTCCTGGTATAACCACCTCCCATAAGCTTACTCATTCAAATGCATCCTTAACTGTAATAAATTGTTTTATTTAATTTATTGCTTACTTTTTGTTTTCTAAACTGTAACAGACTGATCCTGGAATTTCTGGTGGAGAAACAAATGTTCCTTCAGGAATCCTAGAGCTGGGGCTGTTACCTGTGGTTCTGGAAAACTGTGATTAATGGTAACACACATTGTTGTGTAGAGGGGCAGGTTTGTGGAGCTCTAAAGGACTCTTCAGCTTCCTTCATAGGTCCCATACCCATGTGAAGTGGCACTTGACACTGATTTAGGGACATACCAGACTATTGCACCGGTTTATCTACACACCTTGCATCTTGGCTTAAAGTCAAAGGTGCTGCTGCTGCTGGAGTTGACCTGAGCAAGAACAGCAAAAGGGAGCACAGCTCTCTGCCCCTGCTGTGAAAAAGGTGGTTCTGGTCAGGAAATTTCTAACAACCACTGCTTTCAGCTCAGAGTCTTTTGTTAAATGTGGTTTCATACATCCCTCTTCCAGTGTTTCTGATTGCCAACAAATTTCCCTGCAGTAGTTTGGTATACATTACCTGTTACAGGTAGATTAGAAAACAAGAAAGGCATGCAAAATTAGATTTTTCTACATTTGGAAGAAGTAGCTACAGTTTTGAAAGCAATGTCTGCAACAGTTCTGTTATTGCCTTATATATTGTGTTTATACTCCTCTATTCTAGATGATGCCTTTTTTTTTCACTAGGTACTGTAATAATGATAATAATAATAACAACAACACAAACACAAACACCGATTTCAACTAGTAAAAGCTGGGTTTTAAGAAAAACTTAAATTGTTGTCTAGATGCTTACAATATTGTGAATACAGAATGAATGTATTTAAAAAGCCATTCTGAATGAGTCAGAAAAGCATTATGTATATTTAATACATGCAATACATTCATTTCATAATGACTTTTTACTTATAAGCCTCCCCCCATTCCTTATTCACACCTAGTAGTAGTGATAAGCTTGAGAATTTAAAAAAAATCAAGTAACAGTTGCTTATGACAAATAGACCTGAAAGCTTTTCTCCACACTTTCCCATCCAAATTCATACGTGGAATAAGAAAAATATTGGAATTATAATAGGATTATAAGCTACCAAATATTTAGAAGAAGAGTTTCTTCTTACCTTGTACCAAATATATAGGATGCAAAGCACAGCCAGTGCAGTCTAGGAAAAAAAAAAGTAAGTATGATTTAATAAGAAGCAGGAATGTGAGATGATTAAAAGCAGTGCAACAGAAAGAAGATAATAACATGTTACTGTACACAACATCCTACTAACTCTTTTCCTAGGAATTTAGTAGATTTGCCATAATACAGCATACCAATTCTAAATTTTTATGACGATTTTAGAAATAGATTTTTTTGCCCTTTTTTGTATCTCTGAGATAGAACTTTCAATTTCTCTTCACTGTTTAAGACATTATTCATATTTGTGCTTGACAGAATGCATTATGAATAATATAGCTTGAAAGTTAAATACCAATTTAAACATCTTTTTTTCTCCATTGACAATCTTTTTTCCTCAATAACCAAAAACTGATTGAAGACAAAATACTGTTCAATACATGAATTTATAAATCTGTAAAGATTATTAGCATTGTATTAAGTACAGCTGTTCACAAGGGCCTTGAATAATATTTACACTCTGAGAAAAGACAACATAGTAAGGCTGTAAAATTTTATGCTGGTAGTATATTTAGATAGCTACAGAACACAGAAGGGGAGAAGGTTTACTGCAGGAAGGGAAAAGTAATACTGCAGATAAATATTCATCTTAAGTAGAGCATTCATAATTATTAGTTGCCTGTGAAAATACCGAACAAATTGCAAACAGTAATTTTCATACCGAAGGAGTTGCTGTACAGATGAATTCCTAACATTTTTGGGGCAGTTAAGATGTCAGTGCTTAACACTAGAGCAAAAGTATTCATACCAGCATTTGGATTGTGGTCTATAAAGCAGCAAATGAAGAATAAATATCCAAATCACTTACCAAAAAAGAACTGAACCTAGAATGAAGCTTTAAGTATTAAATTTATTAAATATTTGTGTATAGCCTTTCTCTTTATGTTAAATGAATTTATCCAAGGACAATGACACCAATTAAATTTATTCATTTAGTAGCCAAATTGTCCTTTTTCTAGTCATTTATTACAAATGACCCACCTTTTTACTATGTGTTTATGTGGTGTTTTTCTACTTTATCAAGTAATTCAGGAAAGAACCAACATATTGAAAGTAGTATGTGCTCCAGATTGTGATATCTCTAGTATAATTACTTTTTACAGATGAGGAAGTTAAAGAATTAAACTAGAGTGCAAAAATAAATCAATGAAAAAAACCCCAAAGAGTTCAGCAGTGGCTAATTCAGTAATGGAGAAGGGTAACACTAAGCAAGGCAGGTAAAAGCATCTACAGATCTATGCACAAGGAATGATCATCTTCAGTCATAGACTTGCCAAGATGGTAAAGGGGCTTTAAAGTAAAGTTACCAAGGGACGAGAGCTTCCTTTCATCCCAATCCCTTTGGTTTGATGCCAGTGCCCCCGCAAGAGATGCCCAGAACCTGGAGGAGGATCATAACAATGTCTAAAGATTTTTAGCTTCTTTATATAGCTGTAGATTTGTAGATTTTAATATATAGCTGTATAATTTGTAGCACTTTCTTACACTTTAGAACAGCAGTTACACTTTGTCACACATTATGTCACATTCTTGAAATTCTGTTTGGTCTTATTTTCAAGGAAAAGGACTTCAAGGACATCTTGTTTTGCACCAGCACCTGGGAGACATAACAAGATACAGGGCTAAGAACCCCTTGGAGGGACTCCAGTGGGGCAGGTCCGAGGGTTGTTTAACAGGGCAACCAGTCTCCCATTGGATGGACTAGCTAGATATACTAATTAGTTAAACTTACAAAAATTGTGAAAATTTGATGTTATTTGTGCACATAGGGCTAATCTGTGCACCTAAAAGCTTTCATTAGAAGACTGCTCTTTATGTTACCCATTCTAACATTGTTCGGAAAGTTTTTCTTTTGATTTTAGGCAACAATAGGTCAGCAGGAGAGCACCTGAAGAGCAGCACAAAGGACTTCCAGTCACTCCAGCCAGTGAGTTGGCTCCATCGGGGTGGGGAGGGGTGTCCAACTTAAATGACTGTATGTGAACACACACAGCATGGGGAATAAACAACAGGAGTTAGAGATGTGCATATGCCTGCAGGGCCACACTCTCACTGGAACCATGGAGACACGGTGGGATGGCTCATGTGACTGGTGTTCGAATGGAAGGATACAGACTCTCAGACATACCAGAAGGATGCATCTCTTAGTGACAGATAAAAGCCCTCACCTTCCTGAGGGACTTCAACCGTAACAATATCTATTGGAAGGATAGCAAAGCAGGCCATAAGCAATACAGGAGATTCCCAAAGTGTGTTGATGATAACTTCCTTCTCCAAGTGACACAGAAGCCAACAAGGAGAGGTTCTTTGCTGGGCCTTATTCTCACCAACAAGGAGGGACTGCTGCAGCACATGACGCTCAGGGGCAGCTTTGGCTGCCAGTGACCACGGAATGGTGGCTTTCAAGATACTTAGGGCAGCGAGGAGGGTGCAGAGCCAGCTCACTGACCTGGATTTCAGGAGAGGAGACTGGTCTCTTCAAGAGTCTGCTTGGTAGAGTACCACTGACTGGCATCAGAGATGCATCTCTGCTGTATGATGTAGAGGATATTCTATGCAGAATTGCAGGGAACAGGATTGACCGGCTTTTAGACTGAGATAACTTTTAAATTATTCAGAATCATTAAGTTACATTTTTATCCCGTGAAAACTCATGTCCTCTGTTGCTGTTTGCTACACTCAAATGACTACACACTGAGACTTGGAAGTTGTGAGAGAAAGCAGAGCAGAGAAATCTGCCTTTTGTTTATTACATGCTCTTATATACTTTAAGAATGGTGACCATGGATTGGAGAGTGGAATCCCCACCTCTCAACCACATTGATCAAAAGGACCATCAAACAACTTCTCCTGTCTTTGGAGAAGAATGTGAAAACAATAGTAATATTTACAAAACACAATTTCATGTTTACATGAAAGAGCATGAGAAAGTGAGAACTTCTACTTTAATATGAACAGTCAGAAAACTAGGAAATCTCATGGTGACAGTCCTCTACATCTGCCACAGCAAGCAGGTGTAACTTGTGATACATAATGATTCAAATCAGCAGTTTAACTTGTTCAGGCAGGCTGAGAAGCAGTGATGGAACTAGGCACATATATATTTTTCCCAAACTAGTCATAGATTTTACGGCCTTGTTGGTGTTTAAACCTAGTTGGCAATTTAGAACCCCACAGTCACTTATCTCCTCCCCACCCTGGTGGAATGGGGAGGAGAATCACAAGCAATACTTGTAGGTTGAGATAAGAACAGTTTAATAATTGAAATAAAAGGATAAAAAAGAAGTACTTAATAATAACGGCAATTAAAAGGAAAAACAAATTATGAACAAAGCAATTGCTCACCATCTGCTGACTGATGTCAGACACCATCCCTGAACACCAGTTAGCCTCCCTCACAGGTAACTGCCTCAGTTTATGCAACAAGGCAGGATGGTCTTTAGCCTGGAGTATCCCTTTTGCCAGTTCAGGTAAGCTGTCCAAGCTATGCTCCCTCACAGCTGTTTTGTGTTTTCTTGTTGTTTGGGTTTTTGTGGGGTTTTTGTTTGGTTGGTTGGTTGGGTTTTGTTTCTGTTTTGGTGAGGGTTTTTTGGTTGTGTTTTTTTGTGGTTTTTTGTTTGTTTGGCTGGGTTTTTTTGGGTTTTGTTTTGTGGGGTTTTTGTTTGGTTGGTTGGTTGGGTCTTGTTTCTGTTTTGGTGACGGTTTTTTGGTTGTGTTTTTTTGTGGTTTTTTGTTTGTTTGGCTGGGTTTTTTTGGGTTTTGTTTTGTGGGTTTTTTTTGGTTGTGTACCATCTCACTGTCAGAGCACAAGACCAAGAAAGTCCTTGGATAAACACAACTTAGCAACAACCAAAACACCAGGATGTTATCAGCACTATTCTCATACCAAATCCAAAACACAGCAATGTACCAGCTACCAAGAAGAAATTAACTCTATCCCAGCCTAGACCAGGACAGATCTTTGGCTCAAGAACTCTGTCACATTTACCTTTATGTTGTTTAGCAGACAAGTCTGATATATACTTGTTGCATATAGGTAAAAAAAAACCCTACAAAAGAAAGGCCTTATAAATCATGGCTTAGGCTTGTTACTTTGGCTAAGTGCAGCTGAATTAATAGCTCACCTGTTAATTCCCATGAAAAAGAATTATAATAAGAATCAGTTAGCACAACAATCTATCCTTGTAAAAAAGCCATTTGCTCCTGTAAAAACAAGAACTCTATCCCATGAGAATCTGCAAAGAAAATATGTAAACACCTGTGGATAGAGAGAGTCTTAGCATGTACACACACAAGCACCTTCTAACCAATTAACTGAGTGGCAAGAAAGTTACTAACCAATTAAACACGATGTCTTTGAAAACTGTATGAAAATGGGCTGTAACATTAAAGATTGGCTTTTCCTGCATGAAGAAACAAGAGTCCCCTCTGTTTATACTGCAACAAATACTGCTAAAGATTTAAGATTGCTGACTTCCATTGTGGTTAAAATAATTTGTAAGAGATACTGGGAGGTGAGGGCATCAACCAAAGCTACATCTAGATATGGAATAAAATCTTAATAAAAAAATATTGCCTTCAGGTTGTTAGTGACCAGGCCTGGATTCTTACAAGCTTTCCAAGCATTTTAAAATTTTTCTTTTGTTAAAAAAAAAAGGTTTTGTTAATCAAGATTGAATGTATTGAGCTCAAAAAGAGATGTCTGACTGCACACATGAAATTTATCAATTACCTGGAAATCACTGAGCATGTAGAAGACCAATGCTTACTAACTAGTCTTGACTTGCCAGAACCAAGCAGAACAACGATAGAAATTTGATTTGCTATTTTTATCTGACTATTTCAACCAGCAGTCTAATGGATTTTCTAGGGGATGTCTGTACTACAAGAGTTTTGTTTGCATTCTGTACTGAGTTTAGAAGCTTTCCAACAAAAAAAACCCCCAGAAAACATCAACAAACACAAACCCACAAAAAACCCTAACAAAACTCAAACAAACAAAACCCAAAAAATCATTTACAAGTGGTATGTTTTGATATTAGCTCAGCAGCACTTAGCAAAATGAAAAAAAATTGTAGTATTCCTAAACATTTCTTCCTAATAGAGAAACCACATGAACAGGCTATCAAGTCCAACTATTTGTGAATTCATGTTTCCTTGTAGAGGTTCAAAACAGAGACCACACTGTGAGTCACTGGAAGATGAAGAGCAATGGAAACGTGTGGTTCATTTCAAAAATAATCTCCTTAACGGGATGGTAAATCATGCTTTATTTGAACAATGGCTCAAGTACCAAAATACTGTATCTATGTAAATAGTTTTTGACTGAGATTTTTCAAGCAGTTGCTCATAATGTCTTTATCTGCATCTGAAATAAAAGGGCTGTTAGAAGGGTGAACTCTGCCAGTGTAATCAGTGGGTGATAGTGTTTCATCTGTTGCGTTTCCAGTCAGGACATGACTTTGTATCTTCCCCACTGCCTTTTACCAACATTGTTTTCAGCTGCTCTAAGCTATAGTGACTCCAGTTCTCTGCTGTTTCCATGTGAAGAGAATGGGATGCTTTTGTAACAAAACAGACTTCTTGCATCCTGATATGAACCCTTTGTGGCTGTACGATGCTGCAATGTCATGCAAGTCAGGGAAGATGTGGTGATACAATGTGAAGACTGACCCAAAAAGTCAAGGGAGATGATATCAACACCATCAAATGGATTAATGAAACTATGTGATGAATACTGATGGTCTCCTGGTAGTTCTGATAGGAGAAATACAGTAACAATCTCTTCACTTCATCCACTATTGAGTGTAGTCCTCATTTATGTCTGTTTCATTTGATTAAAATTAGAAGCACAGTAGAGGTTACTGCACATGTACTTAATTCAGTTCTGACTAGGGAAGTATAGAAAAATAGTTGTCACACCTCTTTTCTGCAGTTGTATTTCTTAGTTTACATTTATAATCCATTATATCCATTCTACTAAAGCATGTAAAATGCCTCTTAAATCACCTTCAGCTTTATTTCATCTTTTTATGTTACTAAAAGCATGGAATAGTTGAAAGTATAAAAATTAATATGACTATTAGAACTGAATAAAGGCACTATTAGTGTTACATTATGGCTGGGTGTTATATGCACAAGCATCAGCTATGAACACACAGCTTAAATACTGAGTTTATTTTGTTTCTCTGAATTAGCAACAAGTACTTTATGTTTCTATAGCATTTAATCATAAGAAGTTAAAAAACTTCACAAATGGTCAAATTTTAAGGAAGAGAAGTAATATTGGTCAATACCTTCTTCCAGATCACATGAAAAACTTAACAACATCAACATAAAACCAGATGATCTGCCATTTTTTAATATATAGTGAAACATTTTATTAAACATTTTATTAAAATCTGTAAAAGTTGCCTTGAGCCCTGAGCAGAGTCTCTGGATCCTGTAATAAGATAAATTATAAAATCATTCTTCAACTGTTACTCATATAACTACCAAAGAAGTTATAAGCAAAGTTCATAAAGGAAATATCCAGCTGTGGGCTGATTGCAAATTCAAATCCACAGCACAATGGGACTTTCCACATTTAATACAATGTAGAAATCTTGTCTTGATTTGGTCTTGTGCCACAGAAGACCCTACCATTAACAGAAACATTAAAATTTATTATGGACAGCAGTGGTGCCTTATGTTTTTGAAGAGAATTATTTTTATTACATATACTGCAGCAATTATTATTAAGTTTACAATATAAATTAAAACTCATCATTCTTAGATTTACTGTAGATTGTAAATTTCTATTTGTAAGGTTGTATCTAAAAAATTATATATTGTGTCTTACCTGGGTAAATGTTCCGGTTTTTGTTAAACCAGATAAATATTATTCCCTCAGAGAGATAAATGTTAGAGGATAATGCACTTGACAAGTGAACTACAGATTTAGCTGTATTTTGCAGATAGACAAAAGCAGCAAGTACTTGTGATAAATAAACTGGATTTTGGGAAATCTACTTTTTAATAAAGAATGAAATTTGTATCATTGAGTACTTATTAAATCAAAAATTAGGTCATGGAAATACAATATTTTGACTTTGGCAGTACAGAATTTTGGCCCTGGTTCTCACAGGACAAATACCCACACATCCAACTTCAAACACTGCTATGGAACTGAAGACTTCCATTTGTAAACTGGATAATTAAGTATGAAATGTGAAAATATCCTGCAAAACTAAAACTACAGAATAAGGAATAAGGAAGGAAAGTTTTACCAAAAAGAAGCGGCTATAACAACACGTGTTCAAAAGTTAAGCAGAAACATCCCTTACCTTTTTCTCTCCGGTCCAGATTCAGCAGAACTGGTGCAGAAAAAGTATTTCAAAAGTTAGATGAGTTTAAGTCCTATGACAAAGAATTGCAGATTCCCAATGTTTTCAGCAACTGAAGTTTCTCATCAGAAAGACTATTGCATTATTTGCCGTGACAATTTTTTCCTATTCTTTCAGTCAACAACAGTAAAGTGATGGCACAGGAAATCATTCTGTCCCAAAGCAGATTAAAAATGGAGAAATCAAGATGTTAACAAACAGGGTGGAGCCCAACCCACTCTTCTCATGCCAAAACAGCATCAATTAAAGATTTATTTTCTTGTTCTCCTGACTTCAGAGATCCACCCAGTGTCAGAAATTGGTATTGAAGTCCCAGAACATCCTGTCACTGTACACAACACTCTAAGGTAGCATAAAGTTTTAATTTATGAAAAAAAAAAAGTTTTGACAAGCTGTAGGGGGACAGAAGCACCTCCCTCATCTGTGAAAGAAATCTGCATTTATGCCTTATTTTTGTTTTTCTCATAACAAACATAAAACTTAGTGCTTTGCTTTTCAAGACATGAAATTCTTCAGTTTTTTAATGTCTAGAGCATCACAGTAACAACAGGAGGTTATCTTCCACCTGCCAAGTCATGCAAATCATTTATTTTTTCTTGATGGCATTGAAATTTGTAATATGGATGCAGAAATGAGAATGAATAGGATTCAAACAAAATCTCAGAAGAAATCTCAATAAATAAATAAGAAGTAAACATTTTTAATATCCATTATTATTTTAGTAGAATGGCTCATGACTTTTTAAAAATATATTTTTCAGCCTTTTGTCTTGAGACTTTACAAACCTGCTTTTATGTTAATTATTTGACACTTCCACCTGTAAATATATCCAACTGTCTGGAATTCATCTTATATGTTTAATTTCTCCTATGTAAGACACTGATTTAGGTGTAAGCCTTAGGCATGCTGGACCTGTTGTTTTTTTTTTTTTTCCTTCCCCTAAAGATTCAAACCCAAAAGGACATTTGTCAAAGGCTGTGAAAATGAGAAACTCAAGAACTCTTCCAGAGCTGGAACTGCCAAACAGAGAGATTCTGAATTTGTGGTTTGTGTTTTTTTGTTTTTTTTTCCTGAAAAACGATCTTAAATAATCAGGCCACTAGTAGCTGCTGGCTGACATAAGGTACTGAAACGTTTGCAGAAATGTCTCATGGCATGATGTTGAAGAATTGTAGTAGGACTTTGCATATATACAGTCAATGAGCCTATGGATGTCACTGTCCTCCTACTAATTAACACAAGGAGATTGCTGCGATGTATCTCCCCTCTGAAGTCACTTTCCATGAGGGGAACTGAAATAACCAATAAAGAAACTTTTCTTTCTGCATTAACTTAGAGGGAAGATTTTGATTATTTATGCTGCTAAATGAAAAAGATAAATAGCAGCTGGGTGCAGCTGAAACACTCACCTCTCAGTAAGTGACACTGCTTATCTGTAAAGCAACTCTCCAGATGTATTTGGACTGCTCTGAGCAGCCAGTTTCAGGAAATCCTTAGAGAGTGGGCTGCTCCTAAGCAGCAGCTGGTGTTGAGGGATTGAAACTAAGGCCACCTATTAGGCAGAACAGGCAAAGTCAAACACCAACCCTCTGTGCCTTTGTGACTACCATCACCTTCAACTTGTTTCCTTGCCAAGGTAAAGTTCCTGATCTTTCTTGAAAATAGTGTAAAGAAAAGTTGTTTGGAGCTGGACAAAACACTTAAAATTCTTTAATTTTCCTACATAGTCATAGTTCAGATTACATTTAAAAATAACAGTGAAGTGCTGCATGAAAAGCTGAGAAATTGTCCTGACACTGAGGGTCATGTCACACATCTTTACATATCAGTTTAATTCTCTGGGCCTGCAATCCCAACACTTCACAGCTACCAACTGAGAAGTAATATGCATACTCCTTTTTGGTAATATCACTTTTATAATCATTCATTTTTTAAAGTCTGGCTCCCTTGTTGGAATGTTTAATAGTACAAATAATCAGGCAACCTGGTGGCATAGTCCAATGGGATGTCTTTTTCAGCTGGTATTAAAAGACATTGAATGAAAAAAACCTAAATAAAACCTAAACAAAAGAAATCATGGAAGGTCATCACAGCTGTTGGTTTTTTTTTTATTGGAACAAAACCTCACCTCAATACTCTGGTTCTAGGATATCCCCTAACCGTTGCTGTTCCCCACCCTGTTGCAGCCCTCTTTTTAAAAGACAAAACTGCATATTTCCAACTAGCACAGACACATTTTCCAACAAAAACTCCTGTCAACAGCCATGACTCTTGCTGTTCTGTCCTTAACCCTGTAGCATTGCCTCGTGGCCCTGCCTGTGGAGATTGCCATGACAGCTCTGCTGTCATAGAACAACCAATCTGGAAAACTGAAGGCAGAAATTCTGTGTCCTAAGTCACAGATGGGAACTGATCCAAGTTGATCCAACAGAGATGTGCATGAAGCTCCAACCCCCACCCATCACCTGGGATTAGTTGCAGTTGAGAACACTTGTTATTTGAAAGCCAATGCAACATGCCATATGGGATACAGAGTAATTCTCAAAACTGCAGGACATGATAGGATATTGCTTCTATATGATTCTAGAGTGTTTTTAACAAAAAGAAAAGCATTGTACCTTCCTACATAGATGACGATGCTACAGTGTAATTTCATGCTTCTCATCAGAAAAAATAGTCTCAGGAAATTAATGTGAGGTTTTTTCCTTCACTTTTTTCTCCTTTCAGCATTGTGTGTGGAACTAAATCCATTGCAGTATTTACCTGTCAAATAGAAAAGTTACAATTGCTGATATTTAAATCATGTTAATTTGAGTTTTTAGTTTCAGACTTTTTGTTTTGATGACTATCTGAAGTATTTAAAAACCACTGAGGAAAATAAAGTATTCAAATAGTGGAAAGTGCCACACTTAATCCACCATATATGCACTTATATTACTATATATGCATATCTATCCAGGCACAAAAAAATTACCACGGACATTTGATCTGTTAAATATCTCTAACTTGGCTGTAGCATCTGCATTCTATAAATAACACTATAAATAACTATAATCAACCCTGAACCCAGTTTGAAGAATTAAGGAGCACAAACATGCCATCAAACAGGAAAAAAAAAGGTATTACACACTCACCACAGTCCTTGGGTTTAACTGTGGGCTATGTGTCCAATACAAATAGAAACGCAAGAGAAAAAGCCTACAGTCTTCTTTGCCCTAAAGAGGGCATGAGTTCTATGGTTCAGTTTCTGATCTTGCTTACTTCTCCTCAATATGTTGCTCACTTCTAGGAGTCCTTGATCAAAGTCTTGTATAGTGTCTCAAGTACCAATGCAGGATCCTCAACTGAAAACCTCTGAGGATACAGGAAAGGGTGCTGAGTTTCCTGAGAGAAAATTGCCATTCTTTTTAGCAACATCTAAGAGGAAGGAGTTAACTGCTACTTGAGTGCGTTCCATCTGAAATTATCTGCAGTGATTATTTTATGTTCCTAAAATAAAGTCTCTTGCAAAAGAAAAAAGCTTCTTGTATGCAAGAGTTCTCTTTTGGAAAGACAGAACTCTTAGAATCAGCTCTTCCATCAGACTATTAATACCTGAGGTGAAAACCTAAAATCACATTTTGACATCTTCCAGATTTTAAAAAAGTCTTCTTTAGTAACTGATAGGTACTAAATAATTGCACAGTCATTAAAAGGAGATTTTTCTCATCACTAAGTGCACGTCTGAGAACATAACAATGTGACTGATTTGTATTTTAGCGTTAACTCACCATAAATACCAAAATAAAGATTACAGACTACATTTTTATATAAAAAGCTTTTATAAATATTCTCCTGTAAAGTATCTCATTTTTATCTCTTATCTCATATAAACATCTCATACTTTTACCTCATCCAAGGGAAGATTCCTTTTGGCATTTAATATAATTTGCTCAGATATATCTCTTGGTGAAATATTAGTTGATATTAAGCATGTCATGAGGAAAATATTTAATTCTATCATTATGCAGCTCTGCCTGCTATTTGAATGTGATTCTTTGTTCTTTTTTTCAAACTTATGGTCTCTAACTTTTACTTCTTTTACCTTCATATGTATTTTGATGGCATTGTGTTCAAGACACTATGTTTAGACTATGCTCAGTAAGAACTTACCTACACTTAGTGTTTATTTTGAAATTGGATGTTGCTGTTTGGATAGAAACAGCTTTCTTCTTTGGAAGATTTCACACAGCTTTCTGTTCAAAAAAAAAAGAAGAAAAAATCCAGAAGAAATGAGTTAAGAAACAGAACAACAAAATTATGTGAAATTGTGCAGCAGTGTCAAATTATAGACAAACTGAACATTTGGTCAGCTGACACAGACAGAATGCAGCAAAACCCACAAAACTGCAGAAGAAATGCAAATAATACATTTATCTTTGTTACCTCACCAATCGGGATCCAACCTGAACCTATGATAGCAATTGACCCTTTCAAACAAGAAGAGAAAAAAGAATTTTAGCCTAAGCCAAATATTATAGTACCAAAAAATAATGAATGTCTCTTATATTCTGAAATCTGGCCAAGTACTGGTAACTCAGACTGTGCTTCTGTAACAACAAAATTCACTTTACTTTTTATCACTGCATTTAATTTACATGGTAAACATGTTACTAATTTCTTGCCTCAAACTTTGAAAGAAGTCAAATTCTGTGTTCCTGTACTAAAACATAAGGTTCTTCTGTATTTTAAATTATTTTATTTGTCCTTTACTGAAAATATATTCACTATTTATTATCATTTTTTCCAGCAGCAATATAATCTGTTTCAAAGGCATGAAGTCAAATGCAGCTATTTTTTTTCTCTTAAGTTCACACATTGCAATGAAACCTCACAAAAAATTCTTTATCTATTGCTCATGTCATAAGCAAGGAAGTTTCTTCATGTTTCCTATTTGAATGGCAGCTCCTCTGCAGCTTTTAAATGTTTATGGCCTTTGTTCAAATGTGTAAGTAGCAATCAGAAAACCACATTCTTTTTACACATGCCTTTTTATTACCTTTACAGAAAAGAATTTAACACTATAATTTTCTCTATTTATTAACTGTGGTGAATCTGCTTCTTTCTGAAAATTTAAAATTACTCGCACGATAACCCTAGATGACAGCAAAAAGCTAGGAATATCAGATGACTGAAATGAAAGAAGGGACATATGATACTGTAGGATATACAAAACCACTGGAAGATTCTCAGGATATTCTTTTACACGTGGTTAAGTACAGATGGTTAAGTTTTCTCCTAGACAGAAATTTGTAATACAGATTATATAGCATTTTTAATAAATTCAGCACACTTGTTGGATGAACAGTACATGCAATAACAATCAATAGAGAGGGAATACCCACATCAGGGTAATTTCCCATAAACGAGCTGATGTTTTGCCAATACCTTACATTTCTATAAACATTTTCCTTTCCTGTCTAAAAATACCGATACTGATTTCCTACTGGTTTATGAAAACTCTTAGAAATAAAGGTAACTGCACAAAGGCAGCTGAAATCAAATATATGCAAAGCTCTGGGATGCCCAAGTAAGGATGTGTGTTGGGAGAGAAATTCCTGCAGCTTACATGTAGTGATACTCAAACTGCTTTGTAACTGCAGTGGGTTAGATTTCAGACACGCACATAGGCACCTAGCAATGTTTAAGTAACCTGCTTGACCTCCAGCTGATACTTGAGAAAGTTTTCACTATGCCCTATGTCATATTTGCATGTTTTTAGTACGGTGGGATTTGTAAAATAATGTAAGCCTGATTCCTAGAGATCCCAACAATTTGAATAGAAGTACTGACATAAATATCTAATGTAGAATGATGTCTATGTGGGGTGGGGAGGGGGAGTGAAAAAGCAAACCTTTAACTTGTTTCCCTGTAAACATCTTCAAAGAATGCACACTGTTTTAAACAGAAAAAAACACTGAGAAATTTAGGATGTGATATACACCTTCCATTACTATGCCCTATTTTGTATGAAGTCACTGCAATGGTATCAATTTTGAGTCATATAATTTGTCCAAATAAATTTAAAAAAAGAGGGTGAAAAGTGTTTAGAGCAAAGAAAAGTAACCTTGTTTGGCACAACATTTTGGACTTTACTAAGCATATGCATTATCCACTCTATTATTGTTGGATTTCAATGAAGTCTAGAGAGGAAGGCGAGGGAAAATAAATAGCAACATGATACTGAGTTTTATTTTGGTTCTTGTGATTTCAGAGCACCTTGCTCACTAAAACATCTAAACAATTCATCTTAATAATTCACATCTTAATAATTCACTCTCAGAAAAAGCATAAAGATGCAGCCATCTTTCTCCAAGTTTGTAAATCATGGCAAATCTGCAAAGACATTTAGCATGCATAATTGAAAAGAATATCTCCAGTTTCTCAGTTTTAAAAGTCAGGGTTTGAGAGTTTTACAGCAGACACCAATCTGACTTACAAAAGCTTTATTTAAAATGTTTTTTTTTCTGCACAAGCAAATCATCACCAGTCTCCAGCCAGAAGTCGTGGTAGGATGTTGCATTCCTTAACAACTGTGTAGGTAGCAACAGAATGATATTTAGAGACATGAAAATAAAACAAATGATTATGGTGTTTATGCAGTTGTTTTACACACTCTGATGCTCACTTGTCACTTGTATCACTGAAGGCATTAGGCCCAATCTGGACTTCTAGGCAAGTAAAGGTCTGGAAAGCTTTGCAGAAACCTCCTTCTTAAAGATTTTAACACTAGTTCAGCTACTAGGAGGGTTCTGGGAGTTAATGCCTGAACACCCGTTGCTTTCCCTTCTTTAGCCGCTGCGCACTGTTCGGGGATAGCAGCAGGGCACTGGCCCCACCAACAGAGAAGTGGTAAGCACCACCCGCAATGAGCCCAGGAGGCTTCTGCCCCTGACGCCTGGACGGCGCGAAACGGAGCTGTCACTGCTGGTCCCGCGGCGGAGGCGAGGCAGGGCAGGGCAGGGCAGGGCAGGGCAGCCCGCCCCCATGTCACGTCTCCCAGCCCACATAGTGCCGAGCCCTTCGATAAGATGGCGGCCTCCTCCACCAAAATGGAGCCGCAGCCACGCGATAGGCTAAGGGGCCCGCTTTCCCCGCTTTGTAAGGCCTCGCCCCGAGCGGGGGAACTACATTACCCAGGACACCCCGCGATAGGGGCGGGGCCCCGCGCCCATTCCATTTTACGCACGGCGGCTCTGTCTCCTCCTGGGCGGGGCGTGGTCTCGCGAGAGTCCGTGCGGGTCGGTGGAGGGGGCGCAGGGTGCGCCGAGACCGTTGTCGTGGGCCCATGGCGGCCGCGGAGGCGGCGGCCGCGCCCGACCCCAGCGGGCTCTCCCCGAAGGAGGAAGGGGAGCTGGAGGATGGCGAGATCAGCGACGATGACAACAACGGTTTCGGTCCCTGCGGCGGCGGCGGCTCCGAGCCTGCCGGTAGCCTCGGTAGCGGCTGTAACAGCAGCAGCAGCAGGCCGTACTCGAGGCGCCGGCCGCCCCCCGGGCTCCACGGGAGCGGCTCCCTGTCCTCC